>JAJJWW010013613.1:0-169665 GCA_023531295.1 Papaver armeniacum
ATCCTAACCATAGTCACGACTCACCAGCAAATTCTCCAGTTAGAGCAAGTCTTATGGTGGAATCCAACCTATTCCAAGTGTGGAAAATCCATGGAATGTCAAGTTTAATGGCTTCCAAGTTGGGGTCTTCCAAAAAAAATCCAAGCAGGGTTCCAGGATTTGGTGGAATGGTCCGTGGAATCCATAGAAACGCTAATAAGAATAGTGTAAAACGCTATTAAGAATAGCACACTAAAAGACAAAAAACACTAATAAGAATAGTGTAAAACGCTATTAAGAATGGAGCTTAGCTCCATTAAGAATATCGTTTTTTTTATCCGTAGATTTAAACTGAGATGTTGAGAATCTAACGGCTGAGAAAAAAATCTCTATTAAGAATGGAGCTTAGATTAAGAATAACGTTTTTTTAGCACTATTAAGAATGGAGCTTTGCTCCATTAAGAATAGCGTTTTTACTATTCCTCCATTACACTTGCGCTTCCATCCACAGTTCCAAGTGCTGAGGTGGCGTGGAAGATGGATGGATTCCACCATAAGGCTTGCTCTTAGGTAAGAAGGAGACCCACTAGAGATGGGACCAAGGTACTTGACACGGTCTGGACCCACCTCCGTTTCGGCACATCTGTCCAGCGTTTCTATACCACCTCTAGTCGGATCGTTTATGAATTTGAACCTGATGCTGCTAGTTGATGCAATTGGAATTATATTGACACCTATTTTTTCACTATGGGCTAACAAGTTACGAAACAGCCGACTTTTTCGACCAACTGGAGGGCCACCAAAATCTTTTTTTTTTTTTTGATCGGTAAATAAATCCACCATAAGGCTTGCTCGAGCCACCAAAATCTTATGCACGAAAAAAACTTGATGTTGGGGTTGGGGACATGAACGGCTGCCCGAGCCAGCTATTTACTATATCAGGGAACTTCGGTAACTGGTTCTTAAAAATCGGCCAAACTGGTAAGTAACCCTTTTCTGTATCGAAAAAAAAGAAGAACAAGAGGAGGATGGTAAAGCAAAATTCCGCTGAACCCTAGTATCCTTTGGTACGGTAAGAGACGGGATAATGAGTAACAAACGCGAGAGATGGAGCAGCATGAGATTGAAAGCTCTTATCGATCCTATGAAATTAGACTCCTACTATGCAAAAAAAACACAAAAACAAAGAGACGACAAAGTAACATCAAAAGTACCGGGCAGAAGAAAATTATCAGAGAGAGTAAGAAAACGTCGACGGGAATAGTTAAAAGCGGTGTGGTTTCGAAACTAGTTTCTGATTCCTTATATTCTAAACTAGAATCCGTTTCTTTGTTTACACCTTTCGTGGAAAGTCTTTGGCCGGTTCGAATGCGTGGATCCAGACGAAACCATCGTGTCAATAATGTTCAAAACAAAAAAGATGTGAGTAATGTTCTTGTTATTTAGTCGATTTTTTGTTCTATGAAGAAAGTTCCCATGCATTTTTATATTTTTTATACTTTTTGAAAGACAATAATTGTGCTAATGAGCTTGTGTGTTACAGGAGCTTGTGTGTTAATCAATCCAAGGATTCAAATTAATGGAAGTATTCTGGATATTAGTGCGTCTTCTCTTATTTATCATCAAGGATCCCGTTCACAATTTGTCCTACTGTTAACGGACCAACGCACTACAAATGATTAATAAGCACGTTCTCATTAGCAAAGCGTATCTTGACTAGTAGGTGTTTGATACTCCGAATTCTGGGGAAATCAATCATCAAGAAAATTTGTTGGAAAATCTGATGGAGTTGCTGCTGAATCTGTAGCCGCATAGGCCAAAGCTAATTGATGTTCCAAACTTCCAACTGGTTTCTGTTTTTCAGATTATAGCCAGCTGGAGAAGCGGCATTTCAATGGCGCTTCTTCTTACCTTCTTGTTGTTGTACCTTTTTACTAAAAAAAAAAAAAAAAAAAAACAAGTACACGGTAAGAAAGTTGAGAAAGTGGTTGATAGAAGAAGTAGGTTGAGGCAGAGGGGTTTTGTGATGAGAATATCTGATGATTCCAGTGACTCAGAAAGCTCTGGAGATGATGATGATGATTCGGTTATCGAAGAGCACCAGACGCAATTGATGGGTCGAGTCGGATTGCTGGATGGTGTTTTAGCTTAGCTGGAGCATGAACGGCGCCATCAAGGGATTAAAGAGAAAGTCAGGAGCAAAGTGAAAACATTAGAAAGTGATTTGATGCGTGTGAATGAGAGGTCAGATTCTCTACTCAGCCAGGTCGAAAAGAATAGAGATTATAAAAGGGAACTAGACAGACAGACAGTCAGATATGCATGCATGATTGTCGAGCAATTGCAGGAGAACGACAGAACCACTTATTAGCAGTCCAGATGGATCATGAGAACCGATCACAGATTGAAGAGCGGAAAATACAAAATGCTGCTGCAGCATTTGAAGAAGCTACAAGAAGGGAACAAGCTTTACGTGAAGAGAGGCTTCAAAATGAACAAGCTTTAAGTGAAACTAGTCAAGCTGTCAGATTGACTTCTAATCAGGATTTTCGTAGCCATGAGTTGCAAATTGGTCGGCAGATATCTTGGAATAGAGATAGTGTCAAAGCAAAATCGAATGAGCTGATTAAACTTCTTAATGATCCTCCATGTCCTCAATCAATTAGTGTTGATATGTTTGCAAAGAAGCTTGTGTCTCAATGCTCAACCCAGTGGGCAAACCGCATTTGCGTGCGGGCATGTCATTGTTCTTGTTACTGCACATGTTCCCCTTGCTATGGATCTTCTTCTTGCAGAACTCCATAAGGCTTGTATATACACTGATCCAAATAGTTTACTCAAAGTCACCAGCAATATTTAAAGCAGACTACTTTAAAATGACGGGTATCCGAGAAGAAGATGGGAAGGCTGAAAGCATTGAGAGTTATTTGGAAGCAGTGGCATCTTATATGAAACTCTATGGAGCACTAGTTCAAACAGAAATTAGCAGTGTCCAAAACCTACATGGTCTCAAGGAAGGTTGGGCATGAGTTGCCAGGTTGTTGAATTCAGTCGATGCCAACTTATACACTGCAGTAGCTCTGAACAGCTTCCTGGAAATGGCAGGTTTTGCACTCTTGAGGACAAACAAAACCCGGAAGATGCTAAATTTTATATCTCGCTGCTTTCTGGATTCCCGGAAGATGCTAAGAGGCAAATTACAGCTTTAACATTCGATTATATTTCTTTGATAGCAACAAAAAGAAAATACAGATAGACTTTTGATGTGTAAATATTTCTTCAAATGTCTATTGCTGATTTTATTGACACCAAAACCATACTCCATCAACTGGTAGAGTAGGTGTTACTGCTGAAAATATTTGGTGTGCACGCGTGCGCCAAACAATACATAAAAAAAAAAAGTGAGATTTTTCCGGCAAAATCATTGATGCATATTTTCAAGTTACTGCATAATACTGAGCTTCATATTTTCAAGTCAATGAAACAGTCTGCAACCCTGAAAACATCAAGAAACCTGAAGCACCCAGAGCTGAAGATTGTATATATTAAGATCGATTCTGCATTGGTCAATGAAATAGTCTACAACGCTTCACGAATGAGTGAGATCGATTCTGCATTGGCCAGAACTAGTTGGCAATAGTGCAAAATCAATAACTGATGATATATACAGATTTCAGTAAGTACTGCATGATGCTACAAACAATGGCTAGAAGACTGAAATTCACAAACATATAAATTGTTGGCTTTCCACCATTACTGTCCCGACTAAGGGGAAAAAAACGACTTTACTGAACCATGGGCAAGAAGCTTGGGTACTCAGAGAGGACCTGCACTATATACCAAAAAAACAAACAAAGAAAAAGCACTATCGAATATCACTCGCATTTTTAGTATTTCAAACAATCACTGCGAACTTGCAGAATCCATGAACGTCAAGCAGCGACTATAATTGTAAGTGGCCATAAAACAGATAGAAATGACTTGCAACACTGGTGACTGTGGAAACAACTGTAAAAAGCATGGAACCGATAGACTTGTCATCCAGCTTTGGTGACGATCTAGGTGCCCTGGTTTTGGGAGCCTAAGATTTAAATATGAAGCATTGATGGTCGTTTTGTTACAAGAACAAGAACACCGCTACTCTGAATCAAATATCAACACTCCTAATATTTCTCATACTAAACCATTTACATACTTTGTCTCAATCCTATTAATTGATACTAACAAACAGCATAAAACATCTTTAATCCAGTGATTACCAATTTTTATAAGATCTTAAATTTTTTGTAGACTTATACGACGGAAGCTACAATAGCATATCAGCGGCTCAAAGTTCCACAGATCACACCCAATTTTTCTGGTAATCTAGTAATGCAATAGCTGATTTATTTTTCCAGCCGAAGAATGCTTAGATGAACATGAAACTGAAGCCAGATTCCATACCCTGTATCCAAAAAAAAAACGAAACCCTAAATGTTAATATTGGGAGCTAAGACAATGAAAAAAAAAATTGAACACAGTTTTACAGATCTTACAAAAAGAAATGTCTGTGATCGACTGCTGTCGTCCCTTGCCTTGGAGAACACTTACAACTTCGATTTGAGAGGATAATTCATTATGACAACAATTTCAAAGATCTGTATCTTTTGTCTTGTCTTTGATCTTCACCAGGCCAGGGTATGTGTAAACCAAAACTCTCCATCTGATTCTGGTAACCTCAAACTCTCATCTGGTTTTTCCTCCAAGGGCGCCTCCTCAGTGACTGCTAGTCTCCTCTCTCAAATAATTACCAATAAGATTAGGGCTACGATGATTTATATAGTAAAATTATTTGATTTACGAAAATACCCTTGAATCAATCTCAATGGATATTTGATTGTAGCCCAATGAGCCAGCCCGGTTATTACACTTTCTTTAGCCTATAACTACTGTATGTCGGTATGTGAGTGAGACTCATTGGATTATGCAGATGCGAGTGAGCATCACAACTACTGTGTGTAGTTGTCGGTATGTGAGCGAGACTCATTGGATTATGCAGATGAGCATGATGAACCTGACGCCCGTGAGCATCACCCAGCCAGAAAAAGATATTAAGGGGAGTTAAAAAAAACAAATAAAAAAAATGGAGATTTTGGTGAATTATATGCTAAATATTTAATAGGCTAGACACAAAAATTAATAAAAAGACGGAGTAACTCTGCCGCACTTGCTCCCACTTGGGCGGATCCCCATTCGGAAACTATAATAGAACGGTAGAAAATTGCAACTTGTCATTTTAAACATCCACACAAATACCTAGGCCACCTGCAATCTCCTTTAAAATCCAAAGATATACTGCTCAGACTAAGTCTTATTGGGTGCTAGTCTAGCACCTAGATTAGCAGTCAGGAATACCTACTAAGTCTTATGGGAGTGCTAATCTAGCAGCTAGATTAGCAGTCCACATCGCCCAAGTTTGAACCATTCCGCGCCATAACATTGAACCATTCAAAGACCCGGACGCTAAACCATTCAGCGCTTCAAATCTCAGCCGGTCAGATCAAAAATAAACCCCTGTTATTGGAACCATTCCGCGAAAAGGTAGTTTTTCAAGCGCCGAACCATTCAGGCGTAACTATCTAGCATGCTACTTCACATGCTAGCTACTGCTAGGAGAGAGAACTAGTGTTAACTTTTTTGCTACGCTTTTTTTTTGAATTGCAACACTTAAGTGCTAATCTAGCACCTCCAATCTAGCCCATAAGACTTAGTCTCAAGGGTATAATATTTGGTTGGATTTTCCCTTACTCAATAAGGAGTTAGAGCTTGTTTAACAACTAGGACCCGTTGAATTGACTTCAGTAGATCCAATAATAATCCACTCAATTCGGGTCAATCATATTTCACTGACCAGTTCTGACTACGATTTTGAGGTCAGAAGCCAAATACTTTCGTGTGAACTTGCGTAACAAGTTCGTATGATGCGCTATCCTAGCAAAAATGTTGTTTTAAACAGAGACGTGGTTATTTATGTGTAACTTTGATGAACAAAATCATGAAATATAGGTTGGCCTATATCATTATATAAGTTTTAAGTCCCACAGAATGATGGCTTTTGAAGTCCTGGCAGCTCTTACGAAGTTATAACAAATGCCGGTCGAGCAAAAGGGTAAGACAAGGTTGGAGCTGCTGGCAGTGTTTGAATGGAAGACACAACCCAAGGAGCGAAAAAACCCTCGACTCGGGGAAGACACAACCCAAGGAGCCGAGCATTGCTCACATTGAATGGATAACCTCGAGTTCACGGTTCTTTGCAAAGGTCTCTGGGTCGGGTGACAGTCCAACAGTATCCTAACCATAGTCACCAGCAAATTCTCCAGTTAGGTAAGAAGGAGATGTTGGAATACGTAACTGTATCGCAGAAACACCTTCGAGACTTACCTATATGAGTATGGAAATCATGCCGTTTCCTCAGAGAAGAAGACCGTTCTCTAAAGAAGACTCATGAATCAAGCACATGGCCATTAACGTGCTTGGCTACAGAACACATGATTTATGAAATCAATATGTGTGGAGACTAGGTTTTTATCATAAGGGATACTTGGTTCAAGTGGTTTCACCATAGAATCTCGATAAGGCTTTGAGTTTCTTACACTAAGTGAAGGTTAAAATCCAAAGGATACCTATCATTTATGTGTTGATTTCAACGATGATGCTTAGTCTCAATTGTGCTTGAACTACGTTGGCTTGATCCTACTCGGGCACGTAGGAAGTCACTTCTGGTGATGCAATCACTGCGATTTAAAAATTTTAACTTTGTTTTATGGTTTTTTGAAAATAAGGGGAGAATGTTGGAATATTTTCAAATCCAACAGACGCCATTGATGTCTGATGATGAAGAGACTCATCATTTCGTGAAGAGAAACATGTTGGTGAAAAGATGTTTATTCCCAACAGATGCGAAAATCTCTATAAATGGCATCTCCCATAACTTGTTAAAAACATATCGGAAAAAACCTTTTCTGTTTTCTCTCTTTCTTTTTCTGAAGCATCATCAGAAGTTTTGTTCACATGTGTTCTTGATTGGATCAAGGGGTACAAACCTTGAATTCAATTTCCGTTGTAGGGCTTTCATTGTATCCCGAAGGCATTATTTCACATACCTGTTGTAATCGCCAATTTATTGGGAGGGTAGAAATAATTGTCTAAAAGAAATCGTATGAGCCTTGAAAGTTTGGAGTACAACAATCTCTTTCTGTGTTATTTCATCTTCTATTGCAACCCAGTTTTTCCAACAGGAGACTCACTAGAGATGGTACTTGACACGGTCTGGACCATATCATGGACTCACCTCCGTTTCCCACCTCTAGTCGGATCGTTTTAATGAATTGAACCTGGTGTTGTTAGTTGATGCAATTGGAATTATATAACAAGTTACCAAGCAGCCGACTTTTTCGACCAACTGCAGGGTCCACAAAATCTTATGCACGAAGAAAACTTGATGCTGGGGACATGAACGGCTGCCCGAGCCATTTACTATATTAGGGAACTTCGATAAAATACGAAATTCTGGTTCTTAAAAATCGGCCAAACTGGAAAGTAACCCTTTTTTTGTATCGAAGAAAAAAAAAGAAGAACAAGAGGAGGAAGGTAAAGCAAAATTCCGCTGAAACCCTAGCATCCTTTGGTATGGTAAGAGACGGGATACTGAGTAACAAACCTGAGATATGGAGCAGCAATAGATTGAAAGCTCTTATCGCTCCTATGAAATTAGACTCCTACTATGCAAAAAACACAAAAACAAAGAGACAACAAAGTAACATCAAAAGTACTGAGCAGAAGAAAATTATCAGATCAGAGAGTAAGAAGATGAAGCCGGATAACAACCGGAAGGCAATGAACAAGTGTAATGGTCGTGGCGATTCGAACGCTATTATTATTGGTAGTAGTATTCCTAGTAACAGTAAGAAAAGAAAGACGGATAACAACGGGAAGTCTATGAACAAGTGTAGCCGGAGTATCAGAGAGCATAAGAAGATGAAGGTCGATAACAACTTGAAGTCGGTGAGAAAGCATACGCGCAGCAGCAGTATTTTCGACTGCAATGATATACTGCTTGAAGTATTGAGCAGGCTCCCAGTAAAATCACTGATGCTCTGCAAGTGTGTGAGCAAACATTGGAAGTTGACAATTTCCAAAGATCAAGATTTTATCGACTTACACTTTGGTCGGTCTAAGCAGCGTTGTTCGGATCTCTTTATTGTTGTTCCTCGTCAGACTCAAAGAGCAATCCATAATAATTCAGGGTTCAAGAGTAGGGGTGCGAGAGAGTATAGGTATCAACGGTCCATCTTGTTAGGTAATTTGTTTGAAACCGTTAATAGAACCGTAAGAAGATTGGAGCATTCACCGTTTTATTATACAGAGATTCTAAAACCTCTCAATGGTTTGATCTGTTTCGTTAACCGTTGCCAAGCTGATGTCTGCGTGTTGAATCCAAGCACTAGAGAATCAACAGGATGGATATCTTCCTCGCTTTATGAAGATAAAAGTTACGATTTCGGTAAAGAGAATGAGCGTGGGTTATGGATACCAACTTATTTCTTCGGATTTGATCCTGCCACCAAAAGACACAAAGTCTTATGCACTTGGAGTGTACGTAATAATCCTAGGATAAACATTTGTGAGGTCCTCACTGTAGGAGAAAATAACTGGAGAAGAATCGATACCGAGATGTCATTTGACGGTCGTGTAAAAGTTTCTGTTTATGCAGACGGCTTTATCTATTGGGGTAATTATTCGACGGGTGTACCGAAATTCTTAAATGCATTTGATGTTGGACGTGAGAAATTTAAAGTGATAAAAGTCCCTAGAAAGATCAGAGAGAAATGTATGAATCCACCGGAGCGCCAGCATTTTGATTCTATCAACAGTTTAATAGAATTTGGGGGGCATGTAGCTTTATTACAACGTTGGACCAGTAACGTCGCAAAACTATGGATATGTAGAGATAATGCTTGTGTCAGTAGCTATAGCAGTTGGACTGAAATGACTTTGGAATTACCTTTTCAGTGGGCAGGGGCGGAGCTAAAGCCAGTCTTCCCCTGGCTGAAGCCACCCCCAAAACTTCAAAAGCCCACATTTTTGTTACGTAAGACTTGGGCAAAAAATCCAATGTCAATTTTATGCTTAAGCCAGGGGTTAAAAATTCTCCAAGCCCGGGGTAAGGGAAATTGGCAGTGGGTTAATCGTAGATCAGTTTTTTTGCATGGTGTTGCAGGAGCAGACAGGATTATTATAGGGTCCAACCCAAGTCTTTGCCGATCAGATATAAATAAAGTCTCTCTGTATTCTTATGATTGTGAAAAGAAAACGTCGACGGGAAAGGTTAAAAGCGGCGTGGTTTCGAAACTAGTTTCTGCTTCCTTATATTCTAAATTAGAATCCGTTTCCTTATTTTCATCTTTTTCGGAAAGTCTTTGGCCTGTTCGAAAGTGTCGATTCAGACACAACCAAGATGTGAGTAATTTTCTTATTATGTGACTTTTTGTTCTGTGAAGAAGTTCGTGTGCATTATTGTAAAGAGTGGTATCTGCAGTTAGTGACATACAACATGGATCAAACGGAATTTCTAGTTTGGGAAAATTCTATTCCAAATTTAATGCAATTGACATGTTGCATTTTTCTACAGATTGAAGAGGTTCGCTTGCGGCTAAATCTTGATGTTACTACTGCTCGATATTCTGCTCCTGCACCTGCGCCAATTGAATCATTTACAGACATGGTACATTGTTTTCTTTTCTAGATACTACAAGTCCATGACCAGGATTCACATTGATAAAACTATGTCGACTTTCTTTTCAGTGCTTGCATGAAAGTATCATGAAAGATTTAGCGTTTCACGAATACACTGGACCGACCTCTATTCAGGCCCAAGCTATGCCAGTTGCTCTTAATGGAAGGGATCTCTTGGGTTGTGCAGAGACTGGGAGTGGGAAAACTGCTGCTTTTGCTATTCCAATGATCCAGGTTTTTCATTTTGTTAGCTTTCTACCATCATTGCATTTTCTTGATCATTTTTAATTGTATTATATTTATACACCTATTCTGTTTCAACTCTGCAGCATTGCATAGCCCAGCCTTTTGTTCGGCGAGGTGATGGTCCTCTTGCATTAGTGTTGTCACCTACCAGAGAACATGCCCAACAGATAGAGAAAGAGGTGATGGTCCTCTTGCATTATAAGAATGTTTCTGCAACCGATCCTTTCCACTTCCGTGGATTAAGAATGAGATTTCTTGTATCTTAAATAATGTTCCTAGGCACCCTATGAATTATCCTCGTGATTTATGACCTTCACTTGAGATTGTTACAAGTTTATTTTTTTACCCTTATAATAAACCAATAATACTCTGTATGAATTTGTATGCTTTGCTATTATGTTTCTTGTTCCAGACTTTCTTGTCTCTCTAGGTTGAGTCCCCCAAACTTCGGTCAGATTTGACTATTTTGAGGCCATCTTACCTTTCTCACTTACTCGTCTGATTCTTTGTTGAAAATATTTCCCAGGTTAAGGCCTTCAGTAGATCTCTGGAGTCCTTCAGAACTGCTATTGCTGTGGGTGGAACAAATATGGACGAGCAGGTAATTTGTTGTAGTTTAGGTACTCGTGTCGTATCATTTTGATTTTCTTGGTTTGACTGAAGTATGAAGAAGAGAAAACATAAAAGTTGTTGTAGCCTAAGCATATCTGTGCTACTTATATTTTCTACATTTTTTTTATACCATGACAGAGGTCTGAGTTGCGGGCAGGAGTAAATATTGTGGTTGCCACACCTGGAAGCTTTCTCGACCATTTACAACAAGGAAACACCTGTCTCTCTAGGATCTCATTCGTTGTATTGGATGAGGCTGACAGAATGTTGGACATGGGGTTTGAGCCGCAGATTAGAGAGGTACAGATTCGTACTTGAATTCCCTTCTTTTGCTTTTGCTGGTTGTCAATGCGTCTAACAACTTAAGTGTTGAAGAGTGCGCGCACTTGTGTGTACTGGTATCTACTGTTTACTGGTTGCATCTTGGCTTTCAGGTGATGCAGAATCTTCCTGCAAAGCACCAAACGTTGATGTTTAGTGCAACGTTGCCAGTAGAAATTGAAGCCCTTGTACAGGTAAAGATTTGGTTACTGCATTTCATAGCACCAGTTGTTTTTATTTATTTATGAGCTTGTGTGATGAGGAATACCTTACTGACCCAGTGCAAATAATTGTTGGAAGAGCGAGAAGAGTGAGAAGTGTGAGAAGAAAAACAATGCCTGGACAGCCGATTGGGGGAATAGATAGTTTGCGATAATAAGTTATTCTATATTAGTTGAATTTGTGCCTGTACTTGTTTCAGCTGTTAATGGAAGCATTGTGGTTCTGGATATTAGTGGAAGTATTATGGATATTAATGCTTCTGCTCTTAATATGATCATGTCAAGGATTCAAATTTGCGCATCCCGTGGCTTAATATGAGCATATTCTCATAAGCAAGCTTATCTTGGCCTGATATGGTTCTTCTGGAAATTGAGATGTGATGTTACTTTATTGTGTTTTATTAATCCTGACTAGATATAGATATCTGGTACTCCTAGTTCTGGGGAATTTTTGTTTTGGTGTGTTTTATTGGTCTGGGTCTAAGATTCTGCACATTTATCCTTGAAGTCACCAAGAATGGCCCAATAAAGAGTGTTTGTAGAAGATGTTTTGGATGGTCATTCCTAGTAGGAAGTTGAATTCTTTGATGCCATTCATCGGCATAAGTCGGAGCTAGGAAATGTTGGTGAACATATACATCTTCTTCTAGCAAACTTATTTTTGGTGTGTCTTTTACTTGGAAATCTAGTTATTCTAGGAATCTGGGGATGGGATTGTCTCGGACATCTTTATTTTTCTTGTATTCAGATCTTTTTGCAATCTCCGCTGTTTCTAATAAGGAAGGTTGCTAGGATATATGTTGGGCCAGGTTGTTGAAGCCAACATATACACTGCAGTAGCTCTGAACAGCTTCCTGGAAATGACAGGTTTTGCACTAAAAAGCTGAAACAAACCAATTCCTCAAGCCCCAACATATACACTGCAATCATTGACACAAACCAATTCCTCAAGGAACCAGAAGGATGGCTTTTGAAAACTTCTATATTGTCTAAGATGGCTATGCCATAGGCGAATTACAATCTTCAACAGAACTACCATTCTTAGCAGAACTATCATTCTCAACAGAATTACTGTCCTCAACAGAATAGACAATACATAAAGAAATGTGCCGAACAGCTGTAACATTCAATTATGTTTCTTTATTAGCCAAGAGAAAAAGAAAGTACATAGGTCTGGTTAGCACTCTTCTTGTTTTTCTATTTCTGCAAAAGAAATCCCAAATTAGCAAAGTACACAGTACGCACCCATGATTCCACTCGAAAGAAAACCAAATGGCCGACTGAAGCTTAATTTGGCTAGGCAATGGGGAACCGGATCCTGGCTGGTGTTACCAGTTTTTTACTTCAGGAGGTGAAGATCTGCTATGTGTTCTTTGCAGTTCCACGTCATCTAAATCAGCATGAGTCTCCTTGGTACAGGAGCTACAGAGGTGGCACATGATGATGGGTCTGACAGTACAGAATCATCCTTGTCACAAACGCTTCATTCAGTCCATCAATGCCTGGAGAATCAGGAGATTTGCCGGATTTCCTCGCCATCTTAGCGAACGCCATGGAAGTCTATCATCATTCCTAATAACGAGGTCCAACATCAAGATTCTACCAAGAGAAGACGCTGTCATTTCAGAAGCCTTAAATAATTTGAACGCACTTGAGCTTTCCAGGAGAGGATATCCATGAACATAACACTGCAGAAACAATACAGATAATTTTAGTTCAAGTATCTACAGGAAATAAAAATCCAGTATTCAAAGTGAATTGCAGCATAATATTCCTCCCATTCCCAAACCAGCATGAAATAAGTTAGAATGGATGATCCTAACCACACTTATCAAGGCATCAAGGCATACAAGCAACCCTTGTAGGAGTAACCACACCATCAGTAAGTCATATGAAAATTGCTTAAGGAAATATTAAATAGTGATGCTAATTGCTTACCGAAGCTTCTCAATCACAACTGCACAATTTGCAAGATTTCTCCCAGTCCAGTAACGCTTATAATAAACTTTCTGTCTGGTAACACTGATAAACTTTTAAAGCTTAAGCGCAGAAGCATCAAGTTCACTGATCTCAGAGGAAAGAAAAAATTGCTGGCTCTACAATGGGAATTACGAGCTTTGACCTTTTGGTGCAATAAGCGAGTTTTGCTCTTTGCTCTTCGAAATATCCGCATATAAGAAGTTTGAACTATCAAGAACCAGATTTTCAAATGAAAGTGTAGTTATGAGCTTCAATTTCTCTGTTTCCATGTTTTTGAAGCTCACTGACTCTTGATTGATCACATTATGGGATTCATCATACTTCAAAACAGTGTATGAAGATTTTCATTTTTTCAAACATGTTTTGTAGGTTGATGAAGATAGAAATCGAATATACTCGATAATCTTCACTGAAAAGAAATATACCTTAAGCTATTGCAAATTCTAATGCTAAACCTATAGGCTACTTATAGTAGCAGATATAGATACAATTGTAGCTGCTAGATAACCAAAATATGATATGTGCACAAGGAACCAGTTTTACTGTCGCATTAAGAACACTTGAGCACACTAGGGACTTCCATACTTACCAGACAAATTGCCAAGCCACGGCAATTTTAGACATGAGCACAGGAAGAAAACATCTGCAGAATTCTTAAACGCTTCTGGACTTCATGGGGACGACAAAGTTGGAACTAGGACAAACTACGCAGCATTGAGTTTCAATAACCAGAATGGTCTAATATGACCTGCAGTGCACCAACCTATTCTAAGTTCTAGTCATCACTAGCCACATCAACCCCAAAATAAAATTACACTAGCGGTCTGCCAGGAACCTTGCCAATTGATCTTTCCATGGAGATTTGAAAGGTAGCATTATTTGATGACAAACCAAGAGAATGGAAACTTAGATCATATTAGTAATCACTGAGAAACTATCAATGCAGTTTCCTATTCAACCTACCAATTTCAGTGAAGTGACACTAGTAATTACAACACCAACATAAGCAGTTTCATTAACACTTCTTCTTGTATGAGGTTCTTTGATTCTTTCTTTATGTGGTTCTGGTCAAAATCAAGTGGAATTTCAGAAACTGATTCTTATTCAAATGCTTGGATTTAGTGTTCCGAAATGCTGTCCTTCAAGTTTTGAGAATTAGTGTTCCAATTTGTAATACCAAGTCATAAGCTGTTCAGTTCTTGTTTGCAAGCTGCCGGTTCTCATTGATTGAAACTTGATGCATTTCTGGGTTGAGATGTGTACATGAGGAATTCATCGTTTTGCTAACTGCATTCCCAAGTGTTGTTATACTTCAGATTTCCAGATTTTCAAGTTTATTTGTGTGCTGAGCAGTGTTCAGGTTATCTTTGTCCCAGCAGTTGCTCTTGTTGTGCTTGGATCACAGTGTGTGACACTGGTCCTATTGAACGCAGAGGCTAAAAGCGGTGGAGGAAGATGACCGGTCCCTTGAAAATTCAAAAAAAAAAAAAAAAAAAAAAAAAAAAAAAAAAAATGAACCCGGAATCCAAAACATGGAAAAGGAAACAGCAGTTGGTGAACTTCTAGGAAACTTATTTTTAGGATGTCTTTTATTTTAGGAATCTAGTTTGAGCCTGCCTATATATAAACTGGCATCCCCTTTCTTGTTTTCGCATCCCTATTGCGTTCTTCTTCTTTTTTTAGGGTTCGTTGTTGTTGAGATCAGCTTATTCTAATACACAATGGGAGCAATAAAACTGGAACTACCTTCTTGTATTACTGCGGACAATGGAGTAATAATAACACCAGACCCTGACCCAACTTGGAATTTAGATTCTCTATTATCAGAACTAAATTCTTTGAACCTCAAACTCAATGGCACTTCATCTCCAGATTCTTCTTACCTTGTTGTACCTTTGGATACAAATAAAAAAGTACACAACAAGATAGTGGTTAGTAGACAGGGGGGTTTTGTGTTGAGGGTACCTGATTATTCCGGTGACTCGGAAAGCTCTGGGGATGATGATGATGATTCGGTTATCGAAGAGAACCAGACGCAATTGATGGGTAGAGTTGGATTGCTGGATGGTGTTTTAGCTGAAGTGGAGCATGAACGGAGCCATCAAGGGACTAAAGAGAAAATCAGGAACAAAGTGAAAAAGTTACAAACTGATTTGATGCATCAGTATGAGAGGTCAGCTTCTGTAGTCAGCCAGCTTGAAAAGGATGGAGATTATCAAAGGGAGCTAGATAGACAGTCAGATATGCAGCATTGTCGCACAATTGCAGAAGAAAGGGAGAACCACTTATTAGCAGTGCAGAGGGAGCATGAGCTCCGGTCACAGATTGAAGAGCGGAAAATAAAAAATGCTGCTGCTGCTGCAGCATTGGAGGAAGCTAGAAGAGAAGAACAAGTCTTACGTGAAGAGAGGCTTCAAAAGGAAAACCAGGCTCATGAGCAGAAAATAAAAAAGGCTGTTGCTGCAGCATTGGAGGAAGCTAGAAGAAAGGAAGAAGAGAGGCTTCAAAAGTTCAAGGAACAAGCTTTACGCGAAGAGAGGCTTCTAAAGGAAATTGATGAAAAAATCCAGGCTTTCAGATCGACTTCTAGTCGGGCTTTCCGTGATCAGGAGTTGCAAATTGGCCGGCGGATAAGGCAGATATCCGGGAATAGAGATAGTGTCATAGCAAAAGCGAGTGAACTGATTACGCTTCTTAATGATCCTCTACTATGCCCTCAATCAATTAGCGCTGCCATATTCGCAAAGAAGGTTGTGTCACAATGCTCAAACCAGAGGGCAAACTTCAACAGTACTGCATTTGCGTATGGGTATGTCATTGTTCTTGTTACTGCACAGGTTCCCCTTGCGATGGATCTTCTTCTCGGGGAGCTTCATAAGGCTTGTATATACACTGATCCCTTTAAAATGATGGGCTTCCGAGAAGAAGATGGGAAGGACGCAGAAAGTTACTTGGAAGGAGTGGCATCTTATATGAAACTCTATGGAGCACTAGTTCAGACGGAAGTTAGCGGTGTCCGAAACCTACATGGTCTCAAGGAAGGTTGGGCATGGGTTGCCAGGTTGTTGAATTCACTGGAACCCAACATATACACTGCAGTAGCTCTCAACAGCTTCCTGGGAATGGCAGGTTTTGCACTCTTCAGGACATACAAAACTCAGTTCCAGAAGATGCTAAATTTTATATCTCGCCGCTTTGTGGGTGCCCTGGAATCAAAACAAGATCCAAATCTGAAACCAGTCATCGTGCCACTTCAAACTTATATCGACACAAACCAATTCCTCAAGGAACCAGAAGGATGGCTATTGAAAAATTATCTATTGTCTGAGATGGCTATGCAGGAGGCGAATAACGGTCCTCAACAGAACTACCGTTCTCAGCAGAATTACAGTCCTCCACGGAATCACTAACTTCAACAGAACAGACAATATCACACCCAACTCAAATTGAGCATCGTTGTATTTTTTAAGGAAATGTATCAAACAGCAATAACAATTATGTTTCATTATTAGCAAAAGAAATCTTAATTATTATTTTTATTTTTATTTTGAGAATATTAATTAAATTATTTTATTTTACACCAGAATAAATTACAATATCAGATACCAGAGGTACCTCCTTTCTGATTGATCCTTCTCATGGATACAAAAAAGTGCATAATTTGAAGATAAACAGATGGGCCAAGTTAACATTTGTGATCTTCTAAATGGGATTTGTTGATCATGATTCTCATTAATTCTTCATTAACAACTTTCACTTACAAATTGCATACTTTGGATTCATCTTCAGTAATGATACAAGTAGTAATAGTAGTAGCCTTTGCCTTTGGGATTTCTGTTGATAGAGGGGTGTACAATAGTGCAGTGCCCCTAAACCACATTCAAAACCATTGGGAACCTGCGAGGCACATACACAACAACAAACATTATATTCATCTTCCGAAAAATGAAATAAATGGCTTATATGAGCAGGATGTTGGGTCAGATTTGGACTGGAGGAACTCAATAACAAATTAGTTTATGATCCGTCAGAGATATAGTGTATGATCGTCAAAGATCCTGTGATCCAAAACACCTATCGAGTTTATTCAAACACCTTAAGAAAATTGACAATCACACTTACATAAAGAAGTCCATAAGCGAACCAGGATGTGCCGCTAACAAACAGATACAGTGATAAGAAGAAGCACACAAACTCCATGCTCTTTGTTCGAATAGCCAGTTTCTGCAATCAAATTATTGATAATTATGTTAACAAACACAATCTGTTTTACCTTCTAAATGATGAATTACAAGTAAAACCATTAAAGAGGAATTGAGAGCTGCTTTACAAGAAAACAAGGTAAACCTACAAAAAATTAGTCCAATACTCACCGAGATGGAACCCTTTTGGGATTGTGGCTTCAAGTTGAAAAATAAAAATGGACAGGATAAAAAATTTCCTATGGTCAGAGATATAGTGTACTACCTCTGTGAAAGTATCTCTTTTCCAAAAATGGAGGGAGTAATATTCAAGAAGAGAGAAAAATATTGAACAAGTCTGAAGTTCTAAAAGAAGAACAGTAATAACAGTAGTGATATTATTGTTGGATCGAATTCTTCTCGCGAACTGAAAATCCTCGCATAGAAAGAGGGATAAAAGGGCATGATAAGTTCAGGTGGTAATTACTAGTTAATATATTATACTAGATAACTGAACTTGCCAAATTAAAGCTAATTTCATGAATCAAAACAATGACAAGAATGCTCATACAAAGAACTATTAGAGTATAAGAGAAAATCATACACTTCAACAAATAAAGTCGCAATAATCCTAAGATAAAAGTAAGTAAACTATTGGCATAAGATCTTCACCTGCTAAATCAGCATTCAACATTCTTGTCAGTTTAGGACATATTTGTTTCATTTGTGATTCTTGTCAAGGTTCATGTTCGTTTTAGATGGTGGAGACTGCATTAAGATATCATTCTTTGCAACAAATAACTGCTGGCAATGCCACTTTCTAGGTAATAAAGACTAGCCCTACGATATTTCTCACCAAAGCCTAGATTACAGGCTCTAATATGAACTAGTTACTCTGTATGGCTGTAACAAATTATGAACATTGAAGTATTATTGAAAGCACAAAGATAAATCAGCTACAACATTGCAAGGAGATGTCAATTCAAGCATAACCTTTGAGCTATAGATTCGATCAGGCACCAAAAATGCAGGAGATATCAATTCAAACACAAACACAAGTTATACATGAAGGAAATCCAAACTAATAATTTCAAATAATGTCTACAAAAAACATCTTTTCTAACAATTGAAATGCAAGCTCCAAACTGATCTTTCCATGTTCAGACAAAGCAAACACTACTCTAAATCAGAAATGAATACACCCTTATATTTCTCCAACTAATTGTTCCAACCCAGTGATTACAATTTTATACGATCTTAAATTTTCTGCAGACCTACTATTCTACAGAAGTTTCAATAGCATACCAATTGCTCAAACTACCACGCAGATAGTTTGAGCGATTGGTATGCTATGGAAACTTCTGTTAGGTCTGGTCTGCAGAACTATTAGGGTCTGTACTCAACAACTGATTTGTTTTTCTTTGGAAATGCGCATACAAAGAACTATTAGTGTATAAGAGGAAATGTTACACTTCAACAAATAAAGTCACAGACTCACAATAACCCCCCAAAAAAAATCTGAGCCATATGATTGTTGAGAATGAACACAGAAGAATAGAATTCTGAATACCGAAAGATAAAAGTAAACCAAGTAATATTGGCATAAGATCACCTGCTAAATCAGCGTTCGGCATTCTTGTGATTAGTTTAGGACATGTTTGATTCAATTGTGTTTTTTTCCTTCGCTTCTTCTACTTGTATTTCGCCGCTCCTGATTTAGTATTAGCCTCTACTACTCGTCCTTAACCTTTAGTCATATCTCTTCATGTGTGTGTATAATAAACTTGTCCTTTAACCTGACATTACAAAGATGCACAGATATCTCAAAAGACGTACATGCATGATTATGTTACACAAATTCAGAACTCAGAACCAACTGTAAATCACATCAATTTGGTGAGTAACTAACTGATCACACATGTTCTAGTAAGATCATGACAACCAACGCATGAAAAGCTAACACAAGCAATTTAGCAATCACTTAAAAGAAGAATTGAATTTATGGTCCTACTCAAAATCAAATAACTAGAGCCCTTAAATATAAAAGAAGAATCTGTATGCTTTGGAACAATAGATAAGCCAGCCACATTCAGTGACTCTTATATATTAATTCATTCACTTTTTTCTCTTTATATTTTAGATTAACATGTAAATTATTTAAACACAGGTCCTATGGTTCCATCCATAGGATTTAAAACACAAGTCCTATGGTTCCATCCATAGGATTTAAATGCCGGAAAACAAGTCTTATAATATGAACTAGTTACACTGTAAGCCTGTAACAGATTATGAACACAGATGTATCAATAAAAGCACAAAAATGATTCAACAACATTGCAGGGGACATATTAATTCAAGCGTAACCTTTGAGCTATAGATTCAATCAGGCACCAAAAATGCAGGGAGATATCAATTCAAACACAAACACAAGTTATAAATGAAGGAAATCCAAACTAATAATTTTAGATAAGGTCTACAAAGAGCATGTTTTCTAACAATTGAAATGTAAGATCCAAACTGGTGTTTCTCCAACCAAAACCATTTACATAATTTGTCTCAATCCTAATATTGGGATCTAAGACGATAAAAAAAATATCAAACAACTGTATTTTACACATCTTACCGAGTGAATCTAAATGTTAATATTGGGATCCAAGGCAATAAAAATATCCCTGATTGGGTGCTACTGTTTCCACGCCATCCATGGAAGAAACCCTACAACTTAGATTTCGGAGGATAAGTTATTATGACAAGGATTTCAAAGATTTGTGTCTTCTTTCTTCTCTTTGATCTCCACCAAAGAGAACAGAACAGAGACAGTCAGAATGTTTTTGAGCAGAAATAGCGGGAGGAATTGCCTGTAATAAAGCTATAATAGATGAAATAAAAAGTAATATTCAAGAAGAGAGAAGAATGTTGAAACTGAAAATGCTCACATAGAACGAGGGATAAAAGGGTTTGTTAAAATTTCAAGAGTTGTTATTGCAATTAGTTTAAGAGGTAGGCAATATATGGGGGTCCTCAAAAAACACTCGTCTTCAACTCTTACTTAACAAAACAAAAGAATCCTTTCAATAGAGGAGCTAACAATCTATCTGTTGGTTGACCTTCCTCCCAGTGTCTATGTAATGGCTATGTAAACTAATTAATCTAGGGCATCATAAGTTCAGGTGGTAATTACGTAGTTAACATATTATACTAGAGAACTGAATTTGCCAAATTAAAGCTAATCTCATGAATCAAAACAATGACAAGAATGCTCATACAAAGAACTATTAGAGAGAAAATCTTCCACTTAAACAAATAAAGTCGCACTATTCCTAATTTTTTTCTGAGCCACATGATTGTTGAGAATGAACACGGAAGAATAAAAATTCTCAATACTGAAATACTGAAAGATTAAAAGTAAACTAAGTAATATTGGCATAAGATCTTCACCTGCTAAATCAGCGTTCAGCTTTCTTCTCAGTTTAGGACATGTTTGTTTCTATTGTGATTTTTCCTTCGCTTGTTCTTTTACTTGCATATCCGCTTCTGCTTTAGCATGAGCCTCAATGACTCGTCCTTAATCTTTAGTTATACCTCTTCATATGCGTGTATAATTAGCTTCTCCTTGAACCTACATAGACATTACAAAGACACACGGAAATCTCAAAGACGTACATGCATGATTATGGTACACAAATTCAGAACTAACTGTAAACCACATCAATTTGGCGAGTAACTAACTGATCACACATGTTCTAGTAAGATCCTGACAACCAACAAACAAAAAGCTAACACAACCAATTTAGCGATCACTTAAAAGATGAATAAAAATTATGCTCCTACTCAAAATCAAATAACTAAAGCTCTTAATTATGAAGAAGAATCTGTATGCTTTGGAAACAATACAGAAGCCAGCCACATTCAATGTAAATTATTCACTTTTGTTCATTCACTTTTTTCTCTTTGTATTTTAGATTAGCATGTAAATTATTTAACCACAAGTCCTACAGTTCCATAGGATTTAAATGTCGGAACACAAGTCCAAGATTAAGATTATGCTTTGGAATTAGGAAACACTTCTTTCTTATTCAGATTGTCTGCACTCTAATATCTTATTCGCATGTAAATAACACTGAAGTACTATTGAAAGCACATAGATAATAATTCAGCTACAACATTGCAAGGAGATGTCAATTGAAGCGTAACCTTTGAGCTATATAGATTCAATCAGGCACCAAAAATGCAGGGAGATATCAATTCACACACAAACACAAGTTATAAATGAAGGAAATCCAAACTAATAATTTTAGATAAGGTCTACAAAGAACATGTTTTCTAACAATTGAAATGTAAGATCCAAACTGGTGTTTCTATGATCAGATAAAGCAAAAACACTAATCAGATATGAATACACCCTGATATTTCTCCAACTAAAACCATTTACATAATTAGTCCCAATCCTATTACTTAATTAAGATATTAAATTTTATAAGACATTTGAAAATCAGATATGATACTTATAGAAAGAACAAACAAACAGCATAAAAAATCTCTAATCCAGTGACTACAATTTTGTAAGACATTAAATTTTCTGCAGACCTACTATTCAACAGAAGTTTCAATAACTGATTTATTGAAAATCAGGCCAAGTATGATACCCTGCATCAAAAAAAACAAATCATAAATGTTAATATTGGGATCCAAGGCAATAAAAATATCAAACAACTGTATTTTACACATCTTACCAAGAGAATTATCTCAGATTGGGATCTACTGTTTCCACGCCATCCATGAAAGAAACCCTACAACTTAGATTTTAGAGTATAAGTTATTATGACAAGGATTTCAAAAATTTGTGTCTTCTTTCTTCTCTTTGATTTCCACCAGGGCATGTGTAAAGCTTCCCACATGAAATCAGAACCACTTTCATCATAACTCTACATCTGATTGGTTCTGGTAAAATCAAACTCTCATCAGAACAACTGGTTTTACCCCCAAGCACCGCCTCCTTCAGACCTCACTCACACTGCTAGTCCCACTCTCCCTCGATCGCTACCAGAAGAATTAGGGCAGGATGGATTTATATTGAAATTGCGAGATTTACTAAAATACCTTTGATTGGTCTCAGTGGATATTTTATTGCAGCCCAATAAGCAAGCCCAGTTATTATTGTTTCTGTGGCCTATACTGCTTTGGTGTTATATGATGAAGAGAAGACAAGGTGGACATGGTATAACCATCCAATAAGTTGTGTTACAAGGACACGCCTAATAAACAATTTCAAATGGTAAATTTTGCATCTCCTTTTAGCCTAGCCTCCTCTAATACACCCTTTTGAACAAGAACACTACTACTCTAAATCAGATATGAATACACCCTGATATTTCTCATACTAAACCATTTACATACTTTGTCCCAATCCTATTAATTGATACTAACAAACAGCATAAAACATCTTTAATCCAGTGATTACCAATAATTATAAACCGTAGAAAGTAGGCGATAATATGGAGAGTGTAGATGTAGAAAATCCTACCACTACATCCAAAGAATCTCAAGACATGCATAAAGAAGTCAAGCAAAGAAGAGAGGTAGAAGAACACAAGATATACGTGGTTCGGCATGATTACCTACGTCCACGGGGTGAAAGGATGATCTTATTACTTGTTTTCACGACTACAAGTTATGTGTTTTCTCTCTATCTCTTGGTATACTCTCTTCCCTCACTTCTCACTTACCTCTCTAGCTCTCTACATGATTCATATTTATAGCTATAAAATGATGATCTTATTACAGTGTTGGGCTTCCTTGATGTTCTTCTCGGGTGTCTTCCCGATGCCTCACCCGATCTTCCCCCCTGCTCGAGCCGAAGCATATGGCCGAGTGGTAACGTCATCCGATATCGCTTGTTAGGTGGAGGTGATCGACGTCGCTTTTTAGATTCCTGGCCGAGTCCTACTTTGACCGAGTCTTCCTTATCTCTTCACCAACTCTGTCAGTGCATTAATTTCCCTCGAACTCGACGAGCATCACATCAGAACTTTTTCTCCATCATGTCGGCCATTCGAGCTGTCTCTGTTCCTCTTTCCTCGTGCCCAGACCTGGTGCGGTGATTCAGTGCTTCTAGTATTCGTCTGGCCCGGTACGCCCTTGGTCAGGATGGTTCCACCTGGCTCCATAGATTATTTACGCCTACATTTATGCCCCTTCTTCCACTCGTGTGATCGACACGTGGGGAAGAAACCGCCTCGTCTTCCCATGTCCTCGGTCATGCCGGGTTTTCCGCCATGTTGTTCCCTACTTCCTTCGTGCGTTGCAACCGGTTTACCTTCCTCGTCGGTTACCATCGGAGGGGTTTATAAACCTGACTCTAAAACCTCATTCCCTCTTTATTTTTCCTTCACCATTTTCCTCCCACTCTCCGTTCTCTGTCTGCTTCTCCTTCGTTGTCATCAGCTATTTTTTCCACAGGTTTCTTTCCTTTCTTCTCCATCGTTCTGCATCTTCTTAGTTTCCGTCACCGCTGCAACTTCCGATTCCGGCTGTATTTTTGCCCCTCCTGTCGTTTCTTTTACTAACTCTCATGGCGTCTTCAACTCCTTCGATGACGGAAAAAAGGTGCGTGAGTTATGTGTTTTCTGATGAAGACGGCGTATCACTTGATTCCTTGTTTGTTATAGAGAGTCCCTCCAAGTATGATTATCGTGCTCTAGATTCTATCTTTCCTGATAATCCTTCTTCGTTTTGTTGTAGGGCTGACAAGAGAACTGCTAAGGACTTGTCGGATGAGCAATTCGTTCAACAGTTAAAAGATGAGTTCGACCTCCATGGATATGACGTCAGGCTCTTGTCAGGCCAGAAAGGTGTTCTGAAAAAAGATGATGTTTTGAGATTTCCTCATTCGGCCGAGGCGACCATTGTCACTAGGGGCCAGTTAGAGCTCGAGCTGCGTTTCCCTTTGTATGATCCTAGCCGCCCATTCTGGTACGAGGCCCTTTCTAAGATTCGCCCGTCCCGCGCCTTGGCTCAATGGAATGGCAACACTTTCCGTATTCTGTCCGAGTGGGAGAGGCGTAGCCGAGGCGAGTGTGCTCCTACTACTTGGTCTACTTACGATCCTTCCCAGGCGAGCGACTATACTCCTGCCAGTTTTGCTGATAATTATCGGAGCGGGACCACTACCAATGGCGATCTTGTCGGTTTTGCTGCCAGCCCTCATCGCCATAAGACTCTTCCCGAAGGTGTCAGGAGACTTCTGCTGGATGAGGATCCCGAGGGGAAGAGTTCCAATAAGCATGCCCGTCATACTAATGACGCGGCTTGGGATCGGGTTCCATTGGCAATTTCCGGCCCTCTTCTGAGTGGCAAATTTCCTCCTCCGGCCGAGTTTTATCCTTTCTGGGTGGTCAATATCGATCGGGTAAGTGTATTTCCCTGTCTTTCTAGCTTGATCGATTGGCTCGGGCGACTCGGGTGATGTTTTAATTTTGGTGTTTTTCGACTAAGTCCTGTGGTGTTGCCCCCTGCCGAGCCTCTTGTTCATCGGAAGAGAGATAGAATTCGCAGGAGCCGAGGAGGAGACAGGGAAGGTAACAAATATACTCATTTTTTATTTGATGTACATGTACATGCCCCTATTTGTTGCCTTGCATGGTTCTGACATCGGCTCATGTGCATGAAGCCGAGGTTGACAAGGTCTGGTGGTGCTTCGGTGGAGGGGAGGGTGAGGATCCCGATGATCGGCTGCCTTTATCACATTTCCTGAGGAAGTCGCCTCAGAAGTCTTCTGATGTTTCATCTACCCTTGTAGGTGGAAAGCCCAAAGGGAGGGGCAAGGAACTCAAGGACGATGTACCTGCCCCAGAGGAGACTGTGCCCCGGGAGGTAGCTAATGAAGGGATTGTGCTCGCCGATGGCGTTGTGTATCTCGTATCTGATGGTGATGATGATGATGATGGGATTTTTGATGAAGAGGATGATATCGCTGGTAATGAAGAGGAGTCGGGACAAAGCGGAGAAGTCGGGTGGTGTTGGAAATCTTGTGAGCAATCGTGATGTAGAGAACGTTTCTTTGTCGGAGGCGAGTTGCCCGAGGGAGCCTCTTTCTCTCCGTGGTTCCTAATTCGTAGCTAAGCAATACCTCTTTCACTGTTTTGGGTCCTATGTGCAACTCTCTTGGGGCCCTTATTTCTCCGGATTTTGCCTCTCTGTCCGATGAGGAGAAGATCAATGATGTTTCATTGTATGAAGCCGGTCTGAAAAGTACCTTTGATCTGCTGGTGAGTTGAGTTGTTCGGGTGACGCCTTCGAGTTTTGTGTTATGTGCTGACCATGATGGTGTTTGTAGGATATCAACCGCTCGTTGTTGAATGCTGCCATCCAACGCAGGGAGGTCGCCGAGAGGGAGGGTCTTCGTCTCTTGTTACAGCAGGAACGTGAACGATCTCGAAAGTTGGAGAAGGAGTTGGCCGAGGCCCAAGGTATTTATTTTACTCTCAACTAGTTATGATTGATCTTGTAGTGCCGATATCCTGAGCTTAGTACTCCCTGCCTAGCCGAATCTTCTAGTGCGGAGGCCGACGCTGCCACGAGGTTTCGTTTGTTGAAAAGGGAAGTGAACATAGAACGGGATCACGTTTCGAACTTGCAACAGAGAATAGTTAACAAGGATGCTAAGATCGATCGTTTAGAGACCGATATTGAAGATCTTCAGTCCAAACTACATCGCTACGAGACTTTTGAGTATGTCCCCGAAGAAATTGATAATCTTAGGGCGAACTTAGCTCGGTTCCAAGGTATAGCCGCCGATAAAACATTGTTGTCCGACAACTTAGAGAGTCAATGTGGTCGGTTGAGACTTCAGGTTCGAGATTTGCATGCAGATCGTCTTCGGATCTTGGGGGAGAGGGATGCTGCCGAGAAGTGTAGCCGAGAATCCCTTGAGAAACTTAACGAATCCAAAAAGGTTTCTGAGGAGTTGGAGTGGGTTCGCTCTCAATTATCAGGTTTGCAGATAGCCCACTCTTGGCAGAGGGCCGAATGGAGTGATCACAAGAATTACTGCCCCACTAATGAATTTAACGAACAGCGATATTTAGAGCTTTCTTCAAAGATGTCTTCTCTCGAGTGTAGCCTGTCTGAGTCTGAAGAGACCATAAGAGTAGTTGCCCCTTTGTTGGAAGGTGGTGTGCCTCGTGTTGTGCTTTTCTTGTCATTGTCTTAGTGCTATTATTGTGTGACTGACCGTCCTTGTTGTTTTGGCAGCCGAGCAGAAGAAGGCGGCATCATTGGAAGAGGAGAATGCTCGATTGAAGGGTAGGGAGGCTCAATTGCTCGAGCGGGTGGCCACTGCCGAAGCGGCGTCGGTGCAGCTGGCACAGAATCTTACTGCTGAAAAGGCAAAGTTTAATGATGAACTCGTCTCGAAGGTTAAAGCCGGTGTGAAGGCAGTGCTTGATAAGAAGCGGGCAGATGCCGCTGCTAAGAAGGCGATTCCGGGGCCCGTTCCTTCTAAGGAGTGAACGTGTATTTTGCAGCGCTGCGTCGCTTTCTTACCCTTTCCCTTGGGTTGTAATCCGCTCGAACACCTTTAATTTCTTGCAAACTTTTTAATGGGGTGCTGCGTCGCCGATTTGGTTGTTTCTCTTGCTACTAACGCTATTATGCATGTTACTGTCCTTATTTATGTTAAGCTGACGATGTGTGGTTTATTTTCGTGACCTTGTTATGTATGCCTGCATGAATAGATAGGTTAGTCATAAATGTCGTTTCTGTCGAACATACTCAACAAGGAGGATCATCGGGCCCAATGCCATGTCCCGATTGAGGTATCTCATCACCGTCTTTCGAGATCTAGTGGAAGGGTAGTTGGTCTTCCCTAATTTCTATGGGATCGATATCCCAAGAAGTTATCGATTAATCTTCTTGGGCAAGTGATTTCGCCACTTGCGAGGGGGAGCAATGTTGATCGCTCGTTGTCGAGTACTCATGCCTCGACAATCGGCCACTGGTTTCCAACCGCCAGGGCCCTTGGACTACCTCGGCACTTGCACACTGCCATCGCCCCGAGTTCGAATAGTCCGTCTTAGTGTAAGTCGCCCCGGCACTTGCACAATGCCATCGCCCCGGGTTCGAAACGACCATTCAGACGTACTTGTCATATTTCCAACCCCACGCGGCCTTTCACGGAAATAAATGACAAGATATCATACCTGGTTTTATGGATGATATAGCTTTAGTCGCGTAGCATTCCACGGTCGTGGCTCAGGTGTTCCGTCCGGTTTTAGTATCTTGTATGCCCCTTCACCGACCTTCTCAACAATAGTGTAGGGTCCTCCCCATCGTGGTGCTAGTTTACCGCCTTTTTTATCATGCTCATAACTGGGTAGATGCTTTAGTACCAACTATCCTGGTTGAAATTCTCTGGGTCGGACCCGTTTGTTGTATTCTCGCTGGATTCTTCGTTGATTTTCCATTTTCTACAGGGCCATCTCTCTTGTTTCTTCTAGATCGTCGAGTTTAGCCAGGATAAGATCTGCTGAGATGTTTCGCCTCCATGCTTCGGTCCTTGTGGTGGGTATCATCGCCTCTGTGGGAAGGATGGCTTCGGTTCCATATGTTAACATGAAAGGCGATAATCCGGTTGCCTCTCTGCGGGTTGTCCTATATGCCCACAAAACGTTGTAGAGTTCTTCGCACCATTCCCCATATTCCCCGTCGAGCTTCTTCTTCATGTTATCGACGATAGTCTTGTTTGTGATCTCGGCCTGTCCATTGCTTTGGGGGTACAAGAGCGTAGACTTGCTCTTTCGGATGTTGTAAGTGTTGAATAACAGGTCGATGTTTTTGCCCTGTAATTGTTTCCCGTTGTCAGAGACGATTGCTGCCGGAACTCCAAAGCGGCATATGATGTGTTCCCAGATGAATCGGAAAACATCTTTATCCCGTATGTGTTTCAATGGTGCGGCCTCAACCCACTTGGTAAAATAGTCGGTGGCTACAATTAAGTACTTCCTATATCCCGATCCGACGTGTAATGGTCCCACGATATCGATCCCCCATTTAGCGAAGGGCCAGGGACTGATAACAGAGTTTAATGTTACTGCCGGTGCATGTATCTTCTTTCCAAATTTTTGGCATTCGTCGCAGACGAGGGCCATATGCTTCGCGTCCTCGTTCATGTATGGCCAGAAGTATCCCATGGTTTTAGCTCGTGCCGCTAGGCTACGACCCGAGCTGTGGTTTCCCGCAGCCCCATAGTGTAATTCGTTGAGGATCGTGTGCCCCTCCTCTTTACTTAGGCATCTTAGCAATGGCCCTAGATATGACTTTCTGTATAGGGTGCCATCTCGAAGTTCGTACGCATCGGCTTTGCTCTTGATCTTGTTGATCTCGGGCCGCCCCTTGGGCAACTTTCCTGTTTCGAGGTATTCGTGAATCGGTTTCCTCCAATCATCAGCCCGATATTGATCAGTAGTGGTTGCCGCGACATGTGCGCCGATATCCACGATCTCGGGTACTGAAGGCATTAGGACCCTCATAACTCTGATACCTTCAACGCTTGAATCTGTCAACATGGAAGCAATATATTCCAGGGCGTCCGAGTGGCGATTGTCCTTTCTACAGATATGTCGAAACTTGATGCTCGGTATCTGGCCGATGTAGAATTGGGCGAGCACCCAGTATTTCTGTAGTAAAGGGTAATGTATGGCGTATTGCCCGCTGATTTGTCGGACAACCAGCTGGGAGTCGCTCGTAAGCCGTACCTCTTGGATTCCCATCTCCACTATCAGGCGCAAAGCATGTACTACCGCCTCATATTCCGTGACATTGTTAGTTGCTTTAAACTCGAGCCTAAAGGAGTGGACCATCTTTTTCCCCTTTGGCGTCGTGAAAACAAATCCCAAGCCCGACCCATATTTATTGGATGACCCATCCACGAAAACCTCCCATCGTGTCGGGCTGCATGGCTCGAGCAGGTCGGACGGGTCTTCTCGGTCTTCCTCCATTCCGGGTATGTCTTCTACTTCGTCTTCGTCGCTGAGGGGGAAGTCTGCCAGGAAATCGGCCATCGCCCGTGCTTTTACCGCTGTTCTCATCTTGTAAACAATGTCGAACTGCTTTATTTGCGTACTCCATTTGGAGATCCGTCCCGACCTGGATGCATTGTCGAGTACTGACTCTATGGAGGACTTTGTAAGCACCCGAATCTTGTGGGTTTGAAAATATGTCCGAAGCATTCGTTGCAAACACTAGTGCTAATATTAGTTGCTCGATCCTCGGTGTAGTTCCTACGGCTGGCTCATGGTCTTGCTTATGAAATACACCGCTTTTCTCCCCTTGTGTAAGGTTTGAAAATGAGAGAGTGTCAAGGTGAGTATTCCCACCCTTTGCTAATGGTTGTTCTCGAGCCTAAAGGAGTGGACCATCTTTTTTCCCTTTGGCGTAGAAAACCAATCCCAAGCCTGACCCATATTTATTGGATGACCCATCCACGAAAAACCTCCCATCGTGTTTCAAAGTTTGGGGTATTTTGCCGCATGGCTCGAGTTTTCAAGAATAAATATTGTATTAATTAATTTTGTATTTTTAGGGTACTAAATAAAAGTCCGAGAAACTCGAGGAGCCAAAAGAGGGTCTTCGGCCTTCCTCCATTCCGGTATGTGCCTTCGCTCGCCGAGGGGAAGTCTGCCAGAAATCGGTCACTCTGTGCTTTTCAACAACTAGAGGCTATGAAAGAGATAAATGGAACTGTTCTCATCTTGTAAACAATGTCGAATCGCTTTATTTGGCATTTGGAGATCCGTCCCGACTCTGTTTTTGGATGCATTGTGGAGGACTTTGTACGCTAATACTTAGATAAACACCTTAGTTGTGATTAAAATTACCCGACATAAGGCGATGACACCCCCTAGTGCTAATATTAGTTGCTCGATCCTGTGTAGTTCCTCCATACTGGGCTCATGGTCTTGCTTATGAAATACACCGCTTTTTCTCATGGTCGAATACACGTTTCTTGACTAGAACGGCGCCGATGGCGTGACTGGTTGCCCCAAGATATAGTGTTAGTATGTCCTCGGGCTCGGGTCTCTGTAAAACCGGTAGACTCGCGAGATGTTGCTTGATTTTTTGAAACGCTTCTTCACACTCCTCGGTCCATTTAAACTTCTCTCCTTTTCGTAGCGTCCCGAAGAAGTCCTTGCACTTGTCGGATGACCGAGAGATGAATCGCCCTAAGGCCGCCAAGTTCCCATTCAATCGTTGCACGTCTTTAACCGTTACAGGTGACGGCATTTCCACAACGGCTCTGACTTTATCTGTATCATAAAAACTTGCTCGGGGTGACCCAAAAGGTGCACTTGGCCGGATTTACCCTCATCTTGTATCTTCTCATGGTTTGAAATATGCCTCGAAGGTCGTCGATGTGGTTGTTGGCCACCTTACTCTTGACCAACATATCGTCCACATATACCTCAATGGTGTCGTGTATTCTATCTTCGAACATGTCTTCCACCAACCTTTGATAGGTGGCGCCGGCATTTCTCAATCCAAATGGCATTTTGGTGTAGCAACACAGTCCTCTCGGTGTGAAGAAGGATGTATGCTCTTGATCTTCGGGGGCCAGGGGTATTTGATTATACCCCTGAGTATCCGTCCATGAGAGTTATCGCCTTATACCCGACAATGGATTCCACCAGCTGATCGATGCTGGGGAGAGGGAATTTGTCCTTTGGGCACGCTTTGTTCAAGTCATTATAGTCTATGCAGATTCGAACGCCCCCATTTCTTTTAGGGACTATCACCATATTAGATATCCATTGTGGGTATTGGGCCTTTCGAATGATTCCTGCTGCGTACAACTTCTTCAATTCGGCCTCCACCGCCGGTTGTAACTCGGGTGCGATTCTTCTCATCTTTTGTATGATAGGTTTGAACTTGGGGTCTATCCGTAGGTGGTGCGAGCAGACTTCCGGGTCAATTCCTTCCATATCGTGCATTTGCCAAGCAAATATGTCCATGTGCTCCTTCAGAAGAGTTATCAACTGCTGAGATTGTTCGTTTGTTAAGAGAGACCCTATTTTCACTAATCTTGGCTCCTCCTCGGTGCCTAGATTGACTTGTCGGGTTGGTTCTAGGGCCGAGAAATTTTGCTTTAGTTTGCCGATTGTTGTCGGCCCCTGTGATTGCTATAAGGTTTCTTTCTCGCCGGCTTCAAAGGTAGCAATGGCTTGTGACATTACCGTTTCCAGCTCCTCTCCCGCCTTTATTTCCTTAGACTTGTTCTTTTCTTGTCGTTTCCTTGACCGCCTCTCCTCATTCTGCTAGACGTCTATCTGGACGCACTGCCTTGCCGCCTGGGGATCGCCTAGTACCTCTACCACTCCTCGATAAGATGGGAACCGCAATCTCTGATGATAGGCCGAGGCGAGTCCTTTAATTCCCGCAAGCCAGGGCCGACCCAGAATTGCTTCGTATGGTGACACAACATCGACCACGCAAAAGGTGGTGAGTGTGTCAATGAATCCCTCTCCGTCCGAGACTCGGAGGGTGACTTCTCCCTTTGGTACTGTCACTGTACCGTTGAAGCCGTAAATTTGATAGGTTGACGGGATCAGGATATCGTTGGACAACTCCATCCTCTTGAAAGTGTCATAGAACAGTACTTCGACTGAGCTGCCGCTGTCCATTAATATCCTGCGGACGCCCCATTCCTCGATCAATATGGTTATTACTAAGGGATCCCCGTGTGCTTGGCCGTTCAATGGGACGTCTTTCGCCGAGAAGGTGATCGGCTGCATCATCCATGGTTCCATGGGCAGGGTCTTGGACACACTGAGGATTTCTTTGCCCGATCGATCCCTTTTATGAATTCTCGAGGTGATACCAGTTCCCAAGTCGTACCCCTGAGTTGCCGAGTGTGATATGGTGTTACAGGCAAACTGGGTGCCGCGATTAATTCTTATTTGGTGCACCGGAACGTCGGGTTGAGCAGGTGTCGGCGATGTCTTGACGAAATGCCGTAAATATCCATCTCGGATTAGGTGCTGGACGATGTCTTTCACTTCCCTACAATCGTTAGTTGAATGGCCGCGGAACTGGTGATAATGGCAGAACTCCGGGTGGTTCCTTGTTCCGTCGAACTGAATTCCCCGAGTCTTGGGATATCGGACATCATTCCTCTTTTCGACTTCCTTGAATATCTCTTCTAATGGTGCATTTAACGGAGTATAAGACCTTGGCTCATGGCGAGGCTTCTTTCCTTTTTCGACCCATACTTTTTTGTTTTCGCCCGATCTTTCGGGTGCCGGCCTTTTCTCGGATCGTTTCGTGGCTTCTCGCGGGTGGCCTCTCTTGTGGCGCTTGTCTCTTGTATTCCTCTATCTTGCGCTCCTTCCTGAATCTCCTCTAGGGCGATGTAGTGCCCTTGCATCTTTCGGATCTCTCTTAGTGTCTTAGGCTTCTCACTGTACATTGCTAACCAGATGGGATCCGACTTCCTTAGCGAATTCTCGAAACCGAATATCTGTTGGTCGACCGGCGCTATCCCAATATCCGTACATAACTTCTCCATCTGTCCGTTAAAGAGCGCAACGGCTCCCTGAGTCTTCGTGCCAGGGTGAACAACTTATCGACTTTGGGCCGAGCTATACTGTTATGCATGTAAGTTTCGAGAAAGGTTTCTACCAGGACTGCATAGCTCCCAACGGATTTATCGGGCAGGGTGTAGAACCAACTCTTTGCCTCGCCCTCCAAACTTGCCGGGAAAAATTTGCACATGACCACATCATGATTCTTCCACTGTAACAAGGACATGCCGTACATTTTGATGTGCTCTCCTGCGTCGCCCGTGCCGTCAAACCTAGATGGGAAGATCGGCAACGTACACTTAGGTGGTAACGGAGTCCGATCCAATTCCCTGGTAAACGGCGTCTTCTGGGCTTCGCTGATTACTACGCTAACTTATCATCCTCGTTGTCTCCAGTCAGTTTTTTGACCATCTCGCTCGAGCCGCTCGATTTTTTGTTTGGTTGTTGCGTCAGGTGCTTTCATTGGTCGCTTCTTCCTCGGTCGAAGAATCCTCGGCTGCCCGTACCATTCTCTTGGCCGATTAGGGTCGGGTATGCGTTCTCGGCTTGGGGAGGGGGGTGGGGTGTTCCTCGGCGGAGTGTGGTTGCTAGAAGCGCCTCGGATCGATGATCCTCTCGACCCCGTTCTCCTGTTACGGAGTTGGTAATTTTCGTATTCTAAAGCTAGGTTTCTCCTTTGCAGCTCTCTCATTAGGTCTTCTTTGGCTTGCCAATATAACGAGAACATTGGGTCGGTGCTTTCATGACTAGAGTGGCCATCCACTTGGTGTCCTGTTGTGTTAGGGGGTGCAGTTGGGGGTCTCGTAGTGAGAACGACGGGGGAGACGATCGGAGCTCTTTGGATGATCGGCCGCCGCCGGGGGACAATCGGAGCTACGGGGTGGTTGGACGCTGCTGGGGGGACGGTAGGAGCTACGGGATGGTTGGCCGCTGCTGGGGGGATGTCCCGATTGTGGTCGCCCCTTGCCAAGTGTACTCGCCTAAGCCTCTCAGCTTCTCGTTCTAGATCTCGCTGGTACTCTATCGGTTGTCTTTCTCTCCTTCGTTCCTCGTGTACTGTCTGCACTTCCTCCTCCTCCTCGGTATCCGATGCAGTTCTTCCATCTTCCATGTTGTCCTCATTCCTCGGCCCCATCTGGCTCGGGTTAATCCTCAACATCCCATGTGGGAGATCGTCATCTCGGCCCAAATCGACCTCCTCGTCGACAGTAGTCATGCCTTTGATTAATGCCTGAGTCCCGCCCTGGTTGTTTGACCGATGATCGTCGTGTCGGGAATCCGTAAGTCCTTCTTGCACGCTAGATCCCGTCGTGACCCGGTTTCTTAGGATCCTACTCGTCCTGGAGGTGCTCGCCATTTCCTTCGATATCGTCTTCGTTCCTCGGCTCGCTCGCCCGTTCGTACCTACGTCAGCAAAGTACACAATGATGAGTGCCAAATAGTGCATATTTATACACCTTTTTATTGGCATTTTACTCATCTTTTGTGCTCATAAATCAGATATTATCCCATATTCTGTATTTTCCTTGTTTTCAAGAATAAATATTTGTATTAATTAATTTTGTGTTTTTAGGTAATAAATAAAGTCCGGAGAAACTGAGGAGCTAAAGAGCGAAGAATTGGAGTCAAACATCTATGGAGCGGATAGCCAAAGCCCGCGCGCAAATCAGTTGCAACCCAACAAGGAAGACTTGGGCTAGAGCTACCCATGACCCGGATCCGAGCCCGTACACTCCAAGCCGTTGAGATCTCTATCTTCCACATCCAATGGTCGCTGCCTCCACGTGCATCATAGATCGCTGCTCCCGTGCAACACTAGATCAAGCCAAAACCGCTTACCTCCCTGAGCCGTTCAGATCGCACCAGCTTCATCCTACGCTCGCTGAGGCCTTCTCCATCAATCCTTGCTACACCCGCTACACAGCAAATCTACCTAACCCTATACCCCCACTCGACCAAACCCCATTCTTCACTCCACCTTCTCTTTCTTCTTCTCTCTTCACCTCTGCAAACCCATCTCCCCGACACAGAGCAGAGCTCTGCAAAACCCTCACCACCACCATCTCCTCTTCTGTCACCATCACCCCTAGTCTCAGCCACCAACAACTCATGCATAGCCCGCTCCTAGTATTGATTATCTATTACATAGCTTCTCAACCCTAGAAGCTAAATGATAGATAATTGAAACTAGGGTTAGCCAACAACCAAAGCATGGCGCAGGAGACGAATTGACAGAGGCGAGATTCAGAGAGTATGGGTTTGATTTTATCTTTCATTTATTTCGATTTTTGAATTAAAGAATTAGGGTTTGGTAGCTTTATGGTTGCATGTATAAATTGAAGACAGGGGTGTGTGTAATAGTTACGCCTGGATTAGCCAGTGCAGTCAATTAGGTTTAATTCTGTGTTCTTTGTTAATTTTATTATGTTTTAATTTAAGTGCTAGGGTTTCACTGAAACCCTAATTCCCAATTGTGTTTGAACTGTGTTGAATGTTCTTGAGAGCTTAATGTATTAGATAGCTTCAAATTTTAACACCTCAACTCTTTTCTCTCACAAATGCATGCCAAAGCCATGGATGCACTTTGTAGTTAGGTTAATACTTGAGTTGAGAGTGATTCGGCTCTTGCTTCTAATTTTAATACTAATTCCCCGACTAGTTGTGCTAAATTAGACAACTAGTACTTAGGGTTAGTGCCTTAGCCGCTATTTAAGTTATCACTTGGAGAAACTCTTAGATAAGTGGTAGCTAGTGACAAGCTTCACTTGTCTGGTATAAGAACAAGAAATCAAACTAGTTGAGCACATAGTAGGAATTCAGAGGTGGATTTGAAGACCTAGCAAGCCCTTTTTTTGTCACTATCTATACCTTAGTTTAGGTTCATTTCACTACAATTCAGCCGTATCGGCACAAAACCCCTTTGTTACATGTTACTTCACTTGAAATTCAGTTAGAGCTAGCCCTCAGATCACACGTAGCACACCCTTGTCTCTGTGGTTCGACCCGTACTTGCCGCGTCTCCGATAGACGCCGTGCACTTGCGGTTATCACCGTAGGCTAAATTTTATACATCTTCGAGGCCTACCAAGTTTTTGGCGCCGTTGCCGGGGACTTGGCGCGTGCCCAGTGTTCATTGGCTCGCTTCACTGTTTTTCATTCTCACCCTGTACATATTTACCTTGTCTTTACTGTTTTTAGTCCTTTGCTTTGCATTGTTGCTTTGCATTGTTTTTAGTCTTTCATTGCTGTTTAGCTGTTTTCAATCTCCCTGTACATAGTTGCTCTGTGTTATTTCTTTTAGTTATGTTTTAGTTTAACTTAGTTAAATTTGTGTATATCCCTGCATTTTAGTTAATCTTCACTGTATATTTAATCATCTGCATTTTTACTTATCTACATTCTCTCTGTTGAGCTTGCTGTTGGGCTACGGTGCTTGTGGTGCAACTGAGCAACCCCTGCAACTTATAGGAGTCAGGTACCTGTGAGCTGTTGAGCAAAGTGCAATTCAGGCACCTACCTGTGCTGTGCTACCTGTGCTGCAGACCTGAGGTACAGGTGCTTGCTGTGCTTTTGGTACGAAAGTGAGTGGTATAACACTGGAGAGAAAGCACAGTTGACACTGGAGAGAACTGGCGCATAAGGTGCATCTGAGCAAGCCCTGCGACTCGTGAGGTACCTGAGCTCGTTGTGCCGCAGACTCTTTGTCTGCTGCTGCTGAGTAACCAAAGAAAGAGAAGGCAAGGAGCACAGAACTTGAGGTTAGCTGTAATTGAACCTTGTATTAACATGTGAATAAGGTAAGCTTACCAAATGCAGTACTTTGTGAGTTTGTGTAGCATTGAATGTTTGAATGCTAATGATAACAGACCTTGTAAGGCTGCCACCAGAGCATAACTCTTATTCAGCCCCTGTAGCTATATTTCTAAACTTTGAAAAGCTCTGCCATTTAGACCTGCTAACCTGGTGCATGCTAAACCTTGCTTAAGAATTTGTATGAGCCATCTAGCCAAGTGTCGCCATCTAGCCAAGAATTTGCATCATGCACTAGCCACCATGCTAGGTCACCATCCCCGGTTGTCTCGTGATCTGCGCTTGTTAACCCCTGTTGACATCCCTTGCATGCTCTGTGACTTGTCTTGTGTTGTCAATCCTAAGCTTGGCTGTCAACCATATCCGTGCATAATCGGAAAGAGACCTTGAATATCATGTGACTTGTTGAATCTATTGAGCCATGATCACATGAGAAATTAGCTTCCGCCGGGTGTTGCATACACCCTGAGTTGCATGAGCCACCTGAAGCTCACTCAGCTTGTATGCTCTGTAAACCTTAGTGAGCCATTTGCACTGTGACTTGTTGATACCCTAAGCCCTGTGAGCCATCTGCCATTTGCATGAGCCCTGTTTGCCATTTGCCAGAACCTTAGTGAGCCATTTGCATGAGCCCTAAGCCCTGTGAGCCTTCTCGCTCTCCCGTGTACCAAGTTGAGCCAAACTCCAGCCCCGAAGCCGGGAGTTGAGTTGTTGCTGTCTTTGTGAAGTCTTGGCCTTGACATAGCTGCAATGCTATAACCCATGTTGAGCCAAGCTCTGAACCATTAGCCCATTTTGCATAACCTCGCTTTGCATGATAATCCAATCATTGTGCTAAACATTGTTCAAACTTGCAATAATCAAATTGGTACAATCTGAGGCCCGAACTGTGAGCTTAGCCGTGCATAACCAATCTGCCTCGGTGAGCCAAGTTGTGCCAAACCCCCATCCTGCAGAACTGCTGAGGGTGATTTGTAACTCTGACAGCCAAGTTGGCTGCAAACCTCACCTGAGCCACCAATTCTGTGCCCTGTGCCTCAGTGCTCTGTGCTGATCCACATAGCATTGTGAATCTGTGCTTGCTAGCTACCCTGCTGTGGCCTGTGAGCCTTGTGAGCCATCTACCACCTTGCTAGCCCCCTGAAGCAGCAAGTGTGGAGCTACCCTGCACCTTGTATGCTGTGTTTGAATTTGAAAACTTATTTGTGCTTAACGTGCTTAGCAACCTAGGGTCGTCTCATTTGCTGGGGTTGTCCGAGCACAAAATTGGTGCTGCATTGTGCCTGGCCTGAGTGTGCACCTATTTTGTGCTTGGCCTGACCAAGCTGTGCAAATTGTAACATCTGGGCTGCTTAGGCTAAAAACATAACCAGGGCTGCAACCAAACCAAAACCCAGTTCACCAGGTAACACAACTGGCCGCACATGAGCAGAAGCCCAACTACTGGACTGAACCCTTAAACAGCCAAGCCCATATCAACTGAGCTGTTGGGTTGTCTGCAAGCAAACTGAAGCCCTCAACTACTAGGCCTCACTGTGCAGTTCACTGTGCTGGGCCGCTTCTACCTAAGCTGGGCTCTGCTGCTGGGCTTAAGCTAAACTAAGCCCACATCTGTTGGGCTGTGCACACAACTGCTGGGCTGTCTAAAACAACCACTTGGGCTTATACCAAACCGAGCCCAACTCAACCTAAATTGGGCTGTGCAGTTTCACAAATCCTGGGCTCCAAACAACAAGCCCACAACAAACCAAAACCCAACAAACCAAATGAGCCCATTAAAACCAAACAAAACCCACATAAACCAAACTAGGCTTTGAGTTCAATTTGAGTTGATAAATCATGTCAGGATTTTGGTCTGCATCTGGGGATGGAACCAAATCCATTAGAGAGATTGCTTACGGGCATGTTTCACAGGATGAACTCCCCACATACCATAGTGATTTTAGGGAATTTTACGAGCCTTCTCAGGGCCCTGATCTCACATACCCTAATCACTATGAGCACATGTATCATCCATCACAGGTTGAGAATGAACACTCTCCTCATACCCAGTCATCACTTCTAGATCAATTAGAAGCTCAAGTTTCTGCTTTAGAAAGGCAATTACATGAGCAGTCTGTCAAATCTAATCCCCCTAGACACTATGCAATGTATACTTGTACCTTATGTGGTAGCTTAGACCACCTACGCCGAGAACTGCTACATTTTACATGAGTTTAGGCAGTCTAGGGAAAACCATGATAATCCAATGTACGAAGTGTCTAGAAGTGACTATTGGGACCATAATCAACCTACACACATGCATCATTCACCACAGTGGGGAGATGAACAATTTTATACTCCCCCAACTCCTAGTTTGCAATCAATAATGGAAACACTCATGGAGCAAAATGCTAGGCTTGAAATGAATGCAATGCATGACCATCCACATAGCAACATGTTTGAACTTCCCTTCTCTAGTGAATCTCATGCACAACCATACAATGAATATCCATATGAGGAATGCATACCCACTAGTGAAGACTCTCCTTCAATAGAACAACTCAAAATGATTCTTCAAAGGAACCTGATTGAGTTACAAAATGATAGGATTAAAAATAGTGTTTCTAGTCTTACTCATGCAACTAACATTGAATATGAACCTAATCTAGAGGTAGATGAGTACACTAAAAATACTACAATTTTGAATGGAGAGATACATTCTTGCTATGATGATGATGATGATGAATATGAAGAGCATGTGTATACTGAAAATGTAGTAGAATCTTTTGGTTCAGAGACATTAAGTGTCTCTTCTGTGAACCCCATGAATGATGCTTCTTCTAATATTCATATATGTGATGATGATGTGGAACCTGTGCAATTGTCCTGTGAAAATGAACATGATTTACCCTTTTCTGACCTTGGGAAAGTGCGTGATGGTACAAATGATTTTATACAGGAAAATAACGTAGATGTACCTAACCTCTCTCTGAGTCACAAATTGAAACTCCTCCACCAAACCTAGGTGTAGTTTGTCACAAAATTGCAAAACCAACTTTTTCGAAAATGCCTAACTTAGGCCTAGAACTTTGTGCTTCCCAAGTCCTCTTGGACTATTTTGCATCAAAGTATAACACTCTTAAGGAGCCACAGTTGGAATGTGTATATGCACTTTGTAATTAGCAAAACTCATTTTGAGTTAGACCTTTTGCATGATGTACCTTTAAAATTGCAAGATTTTGTTCTCACAAACACACCCGTTCACAAGTTTAGGTTTGGGGGAAACTCCTTCACATCTACAGTCTTATTTGCACTCTCATATTATATTTGTGTAAGGCTGTTAATGTGTGTATATATTTTCTATTGGGTTGATCCTCAACTCTTTAGACTGTTGGTTTATGGTGAATTTGCATTGTATATATCCAGTAGGACTTGTTAAATTTTTCTTTTCTTGAATCGGTTGAGTCTTCATGCACATATATTATGCTAATCCGATATGATCTCCGTTGAGAATGTTGGATTCTAGCCTTGACTAGTGAAGCTCCAACCTTGCTTCCGCCGACATCCGGTAATCTCTTCCCTTTTTCTCTATTCAACATAGTTCTCGTGGTACGTGACTGTTTTAAATTTTTCCTATCTGTGACACATTGAGGACAATGTTTGATTTAGGTTTGGGGGTGCATTTGCATTTAGAGTTTTTAGTCTTTTATTTTATCTTTTATCTTCAAAAAAAAAAAAAAAAAAAAAAATTCAAAAAATTCAAAAAAACTCTTTTTGTAAAAACCTCCAACTTTTAGAGATTTTAGAGTCACTAGCATGCTTCTAGCTATGTTTACATAGAGAATTTTTTCTGACCGAAATAACAGAAGTTAGAAGTACCGAAAAACGCAATCGGGTTTCTTAGTTGATTAGAGCGTTAAAGTTGGATTTAACCATACCGGAGGGCGAATTAGGTGCTGTTTAGATATTCGGTAGTAGAATTGTGATCACCCATAGTGGAGACTACCCATTTTACATCAAGTGAGGCACCAACCTTCAATTTTTGCAACTTTCTAGAAAAGCTGTTAGAGTGTGTGTCACCGTACGTCAATTCCGGGTAGGAATGGTGAGCTACCCAACTTCGCACCATTTTCAGCACTACTTTTGATCTCTTGAGTGCTAGTTTTTGTCAATCATGAGGGTGACGTCTAAAGATGAAAACTTCTTCTAAATACCGATTTGCAGTTAGCATCACTCTCTCTCTCAATCCGCAAGACCCATAGAAACACATCATCGTCAACAAACGGAGCATCATCAGAATATGGAAAGAAAAATTGATATAGTCCAAGGTTTATGTGCAACAAAGAAAAGAAAATAGGATGAGAATTAATAAAATTTATAAAATCAAGACAATACAAGTTGTGGAAAAATTGAGTGATAAAGTCCTTTGTCCATGGAGTTAGTTGTGTCATTATTTGTATTTTTATTTTCACTTTTTTGTAAACTAAAAAAAAAAAAAAAATCAACAAAAATCAAAAAAATCAAAAAATATTGTAGTTTATTTTTGCTACCACCATGGTAAAGAGAGTTCAAGAAGAAAAATCCAAACAACAAGGAATTTGAGTAGAAAAGTTAAAAATTGTCAAGTTTTGTGAAGTTTAGAAGTTCGTCATCAACATTTGAAGACCGAAGACCGAAGATTGAAGACGTTTCTATGGTTCTTATGAGAGAGTGATATTAATTGCCGATCGGGTGAGAAGTGAGTGAGTACTCCCACCCCTTGCTAATGGTTGATTTCCTTTCTTAGAGATCATCAGAAAAGATTCTTTTTGTCCACACTTCCGTGGAGTCTCCAGATTTTATTTCGGAAGGTTATCCTTCTTACCTACAACGTGTGCAGGATTTCTCTCTTTATTCCCGCTCGCACACATGAGAGACTAAAAAAGCGATCTTTTTGAGTGCAATTATCATAAAACCCTAATGGTGAGGCGAAGTTGAGACTTATGATCACAATCGAATCCGAATTCTTTCATATGGTATGGTTACTTCTCGCTCAGCACTTAAGGATGAGAAGGCGTTCTTTGGTAGTTCTAACTTCCTGTTACTAGCATGCAGAAACTCTATGTCCTCATAGCTTCTTGGAGGCTTGAGACTCTTTTACACTCTGAAGTTGGAGAAGGTTTTGTGGGTACACCACGGTAAACCCTCACGAGACTACAACTCGTCCACTAGGGACACCTAGGGGTTTAAAGGCTTAGTGCATACGCTAAATGCATTCGAGAGACCTGCGACAGGGGTATAATTAGGATTTCTTTATTTCTGTTTCACTTGAGGACAAGTAAAATTCAGGTTTGGGGGTATTTGATGAGTGCCAAATAGTGCATATTTATACACCTTTTTATTGGCATTTTACTCATCTTTTGTGCTCATAAATCAGATATTATCCCATATTCTGTATTTTCCTTGTTTTCAAGAATAAATATTTGTATTAATTAATTTTGTGTTTTTAGGTAATAAATAAAGTCCGGAGAAACTGAGGAGCTAAAGAGCGAAGAATTGGAGTCAAACATCTATGGAGCGGATAGCCAAAGCCCGCGCGCAAATTAGTTGCAACCCAACAAGGAAGACTTGGGCTAGAGCTACCCATGACCCGGATCCGAGCCCGTACACTCCAAGCCGTTGAGATCTCTATCTTCCACATCCAATGGTCGCTGCCTCCACGTGCATCATAGATCGCTGCTCCCGTGCAACACTAGATCAAGCCAAAACCGCTTACCTCCCTGAGCCGTTCAGATCGCACCAGCTTCATCCTACGCTCGCTGAGGCCTTCTCCATCAATCCTTGCTACACCCGCTACACAGCAAATCTACCTAACCCTATACCCCCACTCGACCAAACCCCATTCTTCACTCCACCTTCTCTTTCTTCTTCTCTCTTCACCTCTGCAAACCCATCTCCCCGACACAGAGCAGAGCTCCGCAAAACCCTCACCACCACCATCTCCTCTTCCGTCACCATCACCCGTACTAGTCTCAGCCACCAACAACTCATGCATAGCCCGCTCCTAGTATTGATTATCTATTACATAGCTTCTCAACCCTAGAAGCTAAATGATAGATAATTGAAACTAGGGTTAGCCAACAACCAAAGCATGGCGCAGGAGACGAATTGACAGAGGCGAGATTCAGAGAGTATGGGTTTGATTTTATCTTTCATTTATTTCGATTTTTGAATTAAAGAATTAGGGTTTGGTAGCTTTATGGTTGCATGTATAAATTGAAGACAGGGGTGTGTGTAATAGTTACGCTGGATTAGCCAAGATCAATTAGGTTTAATTTGTGTTCTTTGTTAATTTTATTATGTTTTAATTTAAGTGCTAGGGTTTCACTGAAACCCTAATTCCCAATTGTGTTTGAACTGTGTTGAATGTTCTTGAGAGCTTAATGTATTAGATAGCTTCAAATTTTAACACCTCAACTCTTTTCTCTCACAGTGCATGCCAAAGCCATGGATGCACTGTAGTTAGGTTAATACTGATGAGTTGAGAGTGATTCAGCTCTTGCTTCTAATTTTAATACTAATTCCCCTGACTAGTTGTGCTAAATTAGACAACTAGTACTTAGGGTTAGTGCCTTAGCTGCTATTTAAGTTATCACTTGGAGAAACTCTTAGATAAGTGGTAGCTAGTGACAAGCTTCACTTGTATGGTATAAGAACAAGAACTCAAACTAGTTGAGCACATAGTAGGAATTTAGAGGTGGATTTGAAGACCTAGCAAGCCCTTTTTTTTTGTCACTATCTATACCTTAGTTTAGGTTCATTTCACTACAATTCAGCCGTATCGGCACAAAACCCCTTTGTTACATGTTACTTCACTTGAAATTCAGTTAGAGCTAGCCCTCAGATCACACGTAGCACACCCTTGTCTCTGTGGTTCGACCCGTACTTGCCGCGTCTCCGATAGACGCCGTGCACTTGCGGTTATCACCGTAGGCTAAATTTTATACATCTTCGAGGCCTACCACACAACACTTACTTCGAACTGCTTTCGAAAAGGTTAAGGATAGAGTACGGCAGTTCTGTTAGTGCAAGGCGGAAAAAAGTTCTTATAGTACGCTTCCATTTATGCTAGCGTGTTGGTCTCAACAGTCAAATTGTTTTGGCCGTAAAGGACAATCTTTGAAAAGTTGTGTGGACGCATCGCTTTCGGTACTTTTCCTATGCATTAATTACTACTTGTCCCAACATTCCTAACGTCAGAAGTCATTAATCTCCCGTACGTTAAATCGGAAGATTTCTTTCTTGGCGACGATGGATAGTAATGACAGCCCTCAACAGCCGCTGTGTTGATGACCTTCCTATACAAGTTGCCGGAATTTCCTGGGGACGGTTGAACCGTAGGACTCCTACGATTTTCTCGACATCTTTGTGAGGCTTCTAGTGTAGGATCACAATGAGACTCGCCCAACTAGCCGCTCACTACAATCCTCCCAGCCATGGTTTCCGAAAACTAAACTCAATGATTCTGAGCTAGTCTTGCTTCCACCATCATTGTGCTTCATTCAATTTGCTAAAAGAAGGGTTTAAACGGCGAAACGAGCAAATGAAGTCAAAAGTAAATAGAGACAAATGTAACGATATCTATCTTTAAACCATGGAGGTGATCATTAGATGATAAATCTAGCAACCTAGGCGTTTCGACCGTTAGAGTCTTTCATTTAGCATCAACTATCCTCAATAGATGTTGATAGGAGCTGTTGAATCTCTCTTTTAACGAGGTTTGAAACGATAGATGACGGCCAGCGAGGTGGGATTTCCTTCTAGCTTCTACCAACATCAGAAGATGTTATTTTGGGAGCTCACGGATCTTCCAATAACTCGCTGAGGTGTTTTAAGCTAATAGCCTAGCTTTATGAAATAATCTTGACGACTTTGTTTTAAACGAAAGACAAGTTTTGCTAGGAAAACAAAGATAATAAACAAGAACACAAAGTGAACCTATATCAAACTCGATAAAATTTTGCTAGGAAAACAAAAATAGAAAACCAAAAGAGTTTCTCCCTTAGCGTCAACTAGCACACAAGGTGATTTAGGAGCTTGGATTTTCCTCTTTTGGTAACCGATTTCAAGGTATCCGAAGATGTTATACGTTCCCCTTAGTCGGCGCCAGAATGTAGATGTAGAAAATCCTACCACTACATCCAAAGTATCTCAAGACATGCATAAAGAAGTCAAGCAAAGAAGAGAGGTAGAAGAACACAAGATATACGTGGTTCGGCATGATTACCTACGTCCACGGGGTGAAAGGATGATCTTATTACTTGTTTTCTCGACTACAAGTTATGTGTTTTCTCTCTATCTCTTGGTATACTCTCTTCCCTCACTTCTCACTTACCTCTCTAGCTCTCTACATGATTCATATTTATAGCTATAAAATGATGATACAACGATATTACAGTGTTGGGCCTAATAAAGCTTCCTTGATGTTCTTCTCGGGTGTCTTCCCGATGCCTCACCCGATCTTCCCCCCTGCTCGAGCCGAAGCATATGGCCGAGTGGTAACGTCATCCGGTTTCGCTTGTTAGGTGGAGGTGATCGACGTCGCTTTTTAGATTCCTGGCCGAGTCCTACTTTGACCGAGTCTTCCTTATCTCTTCACCAACTCTGTCAGTGCATTAATTGCCCTCGAACTCGACGAGCATCACATCAGAACTTTTTCTCCATCATGTCGGCCATTCGAGCTGTCTCTGTTCCTCTTTCCTCGTGCCCAGACCTGGTGCGGTGATTCAGTGCTTCTAGTATTCGTCTCGCCCGGTACGCCCTTGGTCAGGATGGTTCCACCTGGCTCCATGGATTATTTACGCCTACAGAGAGAAAACTAGTTCATCACATGCTTGCAAAATCCGACTACATCTTTAACTAATAAAATGAATTATCTATATCTAATTCTGTTAATGGAGTTCATAACAAAAAGCAAAGGAGAAAACATCGTGTGTTCTGAACCCTAAATAACAAGTAGAAGCATAGAGTATTAAATTTTGCATCGTGATTTGTGCACATGTATGAGATAATATCCAAGGGCCAATAAATACACCCTTATAGTTCTTGTCACGAGGGTGACCCTTTTCATATCCAAACAATCCAACACCTTCCAATGTGTTTGCTCGGTTAAATTGGCCCAAAACAATTAGAATAAGCCCATAGTTCGAGCCCATCGGCCTTAACCCTTTCATACACCAGGACGTGTACGTTAAGACCTAAACTTCGAACCGTTTTCTGGGAACTACTCAAAAATGGTGGGGGACTACTTTGTGATAGGAATGTTTATCCTATACTTATAAGGGGTGTCCTAAAGTGTATAAATGACTAACCTACCCTTCACCTATATATATAATCACCTCCTCCCATCACCACCACACATATATATATATATATAACCACCTCCTCCCATCACCACCGCCGCTCACCACCACCGACCACCTCAAGTTACCACCACCACCACCCCCACCTCTATATATAGCTTAATTTAAATCAATAACAAAACAAAATCAAAATCAAAATTATACCAAACCCATTACTTTTCATTTGTTTTCCGTTGAAAAAATGAGAAGTAATCTTCAAAATGAGTTGAAAATGGAAGTTACAGAGAGAAGTTCGGCTAGGAATTATGTGAAAATTTTTGTTGAACTAGCCGAACTCAACTTTAGTGGAGGTTTTTGTTTTCAGAGAAAAATTCGGTTACGTCGAAAAAAAAAATGTCCAACCCGAACTTGTAGTTCGGTTACGTCGCAAAAAGTTCGGTTACATTGCAATTTTTTTCTCCTAACCAAACTTTTCTCTGAAAAACCTGCATAATGAGTTCGGTTATGTCACAATTTTTTTTCCTAGACGAACTCCTAGTTCGGTTACGTCGCAATTTTCTTATCCTAACCGAACTTTTCTCTGAAAGAAAAAACTCCATTAAAGCTGAGTTCGGTTACCTGTGTTTTCAGAAATATTAGCCGAACTACACTTGCAGGTGAGTTCGTCTACCTGTTCTTCAGATGTCGTAGCCGAACTTTTTTAACCAAGCCGAAATCAATTTGTAAATTGTTCATTTTTAGGAATGTTTTGGCCAATTCAAGCACCATTAACTAAATTTGAAGTATCCGTGAGTACCCAAAACATCATATTCTTGTTGTGGCTCTTAAAGAAAAAGATCTTAACTTTTTTTCTTCCAAAACCCTCATCGTCATTATCATCTTTGTCTTCTTCTTCTCCCTCTCAATAATTCTTCTTTTGAAAAAAAAATCAACTTATTAATTTAATCTCACTAATCATTAATTAACTCACTAATTTAATTACCAAGGGCAAGTTTGGTATTAAAAAAACTTAGATAAGGGGTGACTCATTAGTACTTCTAATATCCACCCCAAAAATGGAGAGTAGTCCCGCACCATTTTTGAGTAGTCCCCAAAAACGGTTCTAAACTTCGTGCAATGAGATTGAGTTTCCTCCCCTCTAGTAATCTCAATAAGAAATCTGAAAAAGTAAATATCCACCAGAACTTGCAGGAATTATTGTTATTACCATGTTTATGTCCAACTCCTTGACAGCGACCGGAAAAGAGAACTGCAAGATAGTTTGTTTCTCTTGAGTTCAGCTCACCTAGAAGATGCAAATGCTTTGGCACATTCTCTAGCTAGCTCAGTTTGCATTTATAGCTGATTGGTGGACCTCCAAACGTTCCTTCTTGTATTGTTCCCCTAGTTACTAGTGCCGGCATTTCTTTTTCTTAGTTTGTTTTATCATTTGTTTTTTAGTCCGTCAATTCTATGTCAAACATATCCAGAAGTTACTGCCCTGGTAATGGTGTACTTGGACAGAGACTCACAAAGAAATATCCCAAAGCTTGAACACCACTTAGGCTCTAGTAAGTAAATCAGTTCATTGAATAAATGTTGTACTTCATACTTGTGTAATGTAAAAAGTTTCTGATCAGCTTAGTCCGTCAATTCTATGTCGTTCTATTAAGTTTGAATCTCATAACCTGTTGCATATCAAGCCAATTCTACTTTAAACTCATTATCATGCCCATGACTCATATCTAAGGCGAAGTGAACTTATCATATTTAGTCCCACATGGACTACTCTAAAGCTGAGGAATGGAAACGAGAGGTTATGAAAGGAGAAGTTAAAATCGATAGTAAGCATACCTTTCTCGGCCTATTGGCTAAGATTAAGTGTAGTATCTGTTCTTATCAGTTTAATATCTGATACGCTTGTCCATGTGACGGCGCGATATTAAATTTATTTTTCCCAGGGGAGTTCCCGGTTCTGCAAAGGGCTGGCGGCACCCCTACCAATAATAAGATAAAAATTGAACTGGAGCCTGTGTTAACTCTCATCAGTGCAATTTCTCTTGAATATGTGGTGTTTTGGTCGAATCTTGCTGTGTGATTAGAGAAATTTAATTACAACTTCATGATATAGCATTTAAAGCGATTTTGAAGTGTTGCACTGATGCTGCAGATGAACTTTCAACTTCAACCTGTAACTGGTTTCTGGTGAAAGCTGCAGCAATGATGTCATGGCTGTTGATTGGAAAACATGAGTGAGATGTTCAAATCCATGATCTCTTTAGTAAAGCTTTCAATCAGAATACTAATTGATTTTTTGCCCATAGATATGGCGAAAAAGACATACTGCTATTTAGGCTTAGGTTGTATTATCCAGAGAGTGTTTATCCTGTAGTCAAGTGTGGAAACATGCGTTGTTAGCTAGCCAATATTGGATCAGTGACTAATGGCGATAAGAGAATCTCTTGGGATGAGATAACAAACCAGAGAGCTCGATTGAAGTACTTCCCATGCTAAAATCTGAAGCACAATGGAAGCGGGTAAATTTGGCGAATGTCAAATCTGCTAAATTTAGTCAGGCGCACTTTCTAAGTACTCCCCATGCTATAAATAAAATCGTACCAGGTTTGCATACTACTCTCTGCCCAATTAATCCCAACAAGCTGGCCTAATTAATAATCATTGAAATGTGTTTTGAGCCGTGAACTCGTGGGCAAGGGTCTTTCTCTTCTATTAGATTGGGACCGTTTGGTTTTGTGCTGACTTGATTAAATCTGACTCTAAGCAATAAGCTGGTGTGTGGTTCGTAAGTAGGTTAGTCACACACCTCATTCTTATACTTCTATCCAAGTAGGTTAGTCACTCGATCTTTGTGACATATAGACGGGCTCTCCAGTATATATAAGAATTTCTGATTTTCGGTTTTACGCTAGAAATGAGCATTTTGTGAAGTACTTGTGTTTGTTTGATTTGCTTGGCAGGATTTTGATATACAGTACATGATTTGAGATATTGGCGAAAACTGAATCTCATTGCATTTTTAAACTTCCAAACCAGGTAAATCTGTTGAAAAGGAGTGAAAATCAAATGTGGTTTCAAGGCAGATTTGATTTTGTTGATCAAGTTAGTGGGTTTCCGAATCTCGATTCCAAACCAAATGTGTACTCTTAGGTGTATGTAATCTCGATTTTGTTAAGAGCTAGTGGCGCACTAGGAGTCAGATTATGCAGATAAGAGAACTGACAGATGGTACCGCAACGATTACATTCCCAAACAACGCAATGATTGATTTCTGCAGGAACAAAATTGCCAAGCTCTGCAAGATCTAGAAATACTAAAGCGTTCAAGCTCTACAAGTTCGTACCACAGTGAAGTATTTAGTGGTAGCACCAATTGAAGGATGTATTATATTTATTATGATACATCTGCATTCATGGGTTTAAGCTACGTTACGTGATACTCGTCTGGTACCTACTGAAGTGGTTCTACTTTAGCTGCAACTGAAAGTGCAAGCAGCGCAAATATGGTGCCATGTAAAACAAGGAGAAGGAATATAGTTGTGGGTGTTTTAGGGGTAAAGTGAGACAGTGGACATTGGTTTGCTCCATCTGAATGAACTGAACGTAGATTTAGAACTCAATTGCTTCCATTGTTGCCAATTACTGAGATTTAGGATTGCAAGAGAACTGACAAGTAAAATGGTCTTTGCCTGCACTGTTGAGAGAAGGTGTTGGAGAAAGGTGGATAGGATTCACATATGCATTGGAAGTTATGCTTTACTGTTCCGCCCTTAACCTTTCTACTATGAGTTTTATTCCAAGTTACTACATCAAATGGCTTTGTCACTTGTGCATGACATTACCAGTTTTACCAGTCTCAAGTTGCTCAAATTAGTGTCAGGGATGTAAATGTACTACAAAATAATGTGGTGGATCCCTCCATTATCAGGGACATAGGCATTAATCCAGGCGCGTCCGTTTCTGGTTGAAAACTATTTCCAAACCCCCTCCTCGGCCTTAGGTCTCCCTGAGCCATCGAGAATTTCTGGAAGTACTCCCTCTAATAAGGATAAATCCCTACAATACTTGAACTACTTTTACAAAAATTACAATGTGTAGCAATTTGATCTCAGCTAAATTACTAAGTCTTGTCGAAAATCCTTGAGCTTGAGCATGTGACCAGTTAAGCTCAATTCAACCGCAGCTAAAAATCTTGGGCAGAATGTTGGCTCTCAGATGCTAGAATAGTGATATTTAGCATTGTGAAAGGCATTAATGATTTGGTACATAATCACCTCACTGAAAGGTTTTGGTTTTCTTAAAAAAAGATCCAATGGCCTCTTCCGCTGAAAACACCTCCACTCTCCCATCTCTGAAAAATGTCACAAGCTTAGTGTCTCTAAAACTTGATCGATCCAACCACCTATTGTGGAAAAGCCAGATGCTTCCCCTCCTTCATAGTCAAGATCTATATCAAATTGTTGATCCAACAGTTTCCCTTCCAAAACCCACCCTCACAGATGCTACAACCAATGAAGAAACTGCAAACCCAGTTTACACTCAATGGCACAAGACTGATCAGCTCCTCTTGTCATGGGTTAACGCTACCTTGACAGAACCAATCCTTGCTCAAGTTGTCGGTTTGAAAACCGCTAGAGAAGTATGGAGCTTTCTGGAATCATCCTTTGCTTCAAACAATTCCGCTCGTACTTTGCAGCTGCGTACATCATATGCAAAAGGGGAACTCCACCATTACTGATTATCTATCTAAAATCAAAAATATTTCTGACTCTCTTGCTGCAGCTGCTCAACCAGTTTCTGATCCTGATGTGGTCCTTAATGCCTTAAGAGGACTTGGTCCTGAGTACGATAGCTTCACTATAGAAATCACGGCTCGTCCTCCGCTTCCCACCTTTAGCGAATTGTATGCTCTTCTCTTGCAACAAGAGATCCGGATAGATCTTGACAATGCTCATCGTATTCCTCCTGAAAATAATGCTGGTGCTTTACTTGCTCGCCAATTCAACCCGTACCGTGGTAACAACAACCAATCAGGTCATGGGTCGTGGTAGAGGTAGCAGTTCAACTGGTCGTGGTCGATCACCTCATCAGAATTCTTCTCCAAAATCTATTCTTGGTGCTCCGCCTACTCCAAACAAACCCACCTCGAGTTGTATGTCAAGTATGCACCAAACCTGGCCATACTGCACTTGAGTGCCAGGTTTGGTGCATACTTGACATACAACTCGAGGTTGTTTTATTTTATTTTTCTTCGGCTCTTGTATACCATGAAAGGTTTTGGTTTTCTTAATATTCATACAGAGTTCAGAGACTCTATTTATACAGGGAGCATACAGCTGTAGGATGATCTATTACAATAATGTTAATTGATCCTTGATTGATTCTAACATATGTCAAGGAACTATTTTAGTAAACAATATCAATTACAGAATATACTGAATGTAATTATCAATCACAATGAATGCAGAATATGTTACGGAATATGTCTTGTCACTCACAATTGTACCGTTCTCACTGACAGACAGACTTCTTCCTTTTTGTGTTTACACCATCGAATTTTCAGAAGTCACGAATTCAACAGGAATCATCTCACACCCAGATTTTGTTCAAAGAGACATTCATACTGCTTTGGTGGTGCAGTGATGGAAAGATGATTATAGGACCTACAAAGATATAAGATAATAGTCCCACATAGGTCAGGCAAGAAAAAACAGGACGAAAACAAACCTATAAGAAAAGCTTGAAAGGCAACTAGAATTCATACTTACCTGGACGGGGTCTATGGTTGGTCAAGAAGGATCATGGCCTAGGCTTGTGACTCCCATTGCACTTTGGTTTGTCGCTCGTCTAAGAACTCCTTAGTGAGAGTCTACGTCATAATTTGTTTCCGAGGGGTAGGCGTCCGCGCCGGCCCTGCCAATCTTATAATCCCAAAAATAGCGTTCCTTCCTTCCATATACTCCAACACATAGCTATTCTTGGCTGAATCTGAAAATTCAGAAAGATATGACTGCTTCTCCTGCAAAATTGAGGATGCTCCCCACCTGCCAACTGACTTCATTCTTAATTAATATCATCTTTTGAATTCTTAATCACGAATGTGGCGTTTTTTATTCCTCTTAACTGAGAGGTTTCGTGTGTTTGTCACCTTGTCAGTCAGATCATGCAAGCATGTTCGTTCCAGAATTTTAAACTTGTGAGAGTAAGAAATTCATGCCTCTTCTTTTTCCTTGTCGTGTTTCCGTTTCTACTTCAACATGGAATGCAAATCTCTGGTGCCTGTATTTGGTTTGTTTATTAAGTTTATGGGTCGATTTCAGCACCAACCTGCATTTGCCTTCTGGGATTTAAGTTATCTGTAGCTTGTATGAAAAAGGTTTTAGGGTAGCTGTTGTCTTAGGCCATGTACTATCACTTATTGAAAATTTTAACATCTAGATATCTTTATTTTTGATCAGCAAATGTAAAACTATTATTGAAAAGCCTACCAGAGGTAAGCAGACAAAGCTCTAAAGAGCATACGACCCAAAGGCGTAACATCAAGATATCTAGATGGATTTCAATCTGTAATGGCAGTGTTTCAAATAGATAATGTTTTTCAAACCAGTAGTCTCTACTTTCGTACAACCTGTGCTCATACATGGTTGAATGTTTCATGTGATCAATGGACAAAAACCAAAAAGAAAAAACTAAGTAAGGTGAATTGTTGTAAAAGATTCTGGAACTTGTGATGCCAACTTCACTACCACCAATAACAACATAGCAGAAGATCTTCATGGATAAGAGATATATGCGTCTTAACTCACCAAGTCAAAAAGCCATCTTCATTGCAAGGAAAGCTGTGACTCTGAACTCACAATTAGATCCATTAGCAATCGTCTGGAAGTCCTTGGTATGGTCCAGACCGTGTCAAGTACCTTGGCCCCTTTTTTGGTGAGTCTCCTTCAATCCAGATAAAACCAACCTTGACTTAGAACTTTATGGTCTCCACTGAACATGTTTGCTGCACCTAGATATCAAAATGTAAGGATATTTTTAAGAGTATGTCATTTTGTTTCGCAATCGTCTGATATGCTAGCTAGAAAATGAACAAAGTTAAAATACTTTGGTTAGCATATGTACCGCAACCTTTTCAAAATGGACTTTACACCTTATGAAGCTTAAAACACTAGGAATTTCAAAAAAAAAAAAAAAAAAAAAAAAATGGCAATCCACTGCCGTGTCTAGGTCGGTCTCTGGACATGTACACCTTTATTGCTGGCCACTCTTCCTGGGTTGGGGTATAAAAGCCAGAGCAGAACTTGGGTCTCTTCAATGTGGGACAACAGTGTAGAGTAAAAATAACAACCAAGAGCTAAAACGCTTTTTCTCTTCAAGGTCACGTGTTCAATTCCCCAAGCTACCATTTACAAAAAAAGAAAAAAAAATTATTTCCTACTTTTCTTTCTAAGTCTCTCTCACACTCTCATTCTTCATAGAAGTGAATTTGGGTCGTATTAGTGTAAACAAAATAAAATAAAATGGAAACGTGTGTAGAAAATCTGGTAACGATTTGGCCGCAATGGAGCGGAAGTTTCAAATGAAAACTGAAAAGATGAAGCGTTCAATGAATATGGAAACAGTAACACTTAGCTTTACGTGGTTGGGCTACGGCTAGCCTACATCCACCGGAAAAGATGATATATTTATTATGAACGATGGAGGTTACAAGGGCTTATGTAGCATAACAGTCTATCTATCTCTAGAAAGTGTACAAGAAGACGATATATGCAGTGTACATTCTTACTCCAAGTGTCGACACATCTTCAAAAGTGCAATAAAATCTGCTTATAATCCAACTGTGCGTAAAGAAAACTGCGAGAACCTTCTTTGCTATGGCTAGCCTATTTCCACGGGAGAAGATGATTAGTTTTTCTTATTATGATTGATGGTGGTTACAAGAGCTTATATAGCATTACAGTTTACCTATCTCTAGAAAGTGTACAGGAAGACAATGTATGCAGTGTACATTCTTACTGCAAGTATCGACATATCTTGAAAACTGCAATAAGATCTGCTTATAATCCAACTGTGTAACGAACCCAGCAAGAGCTTCACTTCAGTTATTTTGTCACACTCACAACCAAAAGCAAACTGCGAGAACATTCTTCAATAACCATCGCCTTGATCTAATTTCTCACACATCTTCAGAAATGCAATAAGATCAAATGTGTGCCTAACGAATCCAGCACCAGCTTCAGAACTGCAATAAAGACGGAAATTGAAAACTTTGTATCTGATAGCAAATTCCAGACCTAGTTTAACTCACTGGATATGCCAGCTGACCAAATACTAATGTGATCCAAGTCATGTTCACAGATTTCACACTCACTTTTGAGTAACAGCGTCTCATGGCATAGGCATTGTTTCTGAAACGAGAAGTGCATTTTATTTCTTCTTACAAATTTCATGCCCACTTTTGAGTAATGGGGGGTTTCATGGCATAGCATTGTTTCTACTGCATTCAAGGATTAGACTTAAGAGTTAACCGTCCTATTCTCTTTTGATCATTTGGATATAAACCATTCTATTATTTTTAGCAAATCTCACACCTACATTTGAGTAACAGGGTTTCATGGCATAGCATTGTTTCTGCGTGAATAACTGCATTTAAGGGAAACGATGCAACCATTCTATTCTTTGGCATTACTATGGTACCCATCGATGGATAATAAAAACAGCTTACCTCGTACATAACAGAAGAATATGTTCAGCTCATTGTAAACCTCCCCATAGATACTCAGAATGAGCAAACGGTTATAGATGCTACAGTTCACAAAAACAAATTAGCCAAAGAAGAGCTAATCCCAACTTTCAATAAATCAAATTAGCAAAAAAGCTAATATCAAGTTTTTATAAATCATCCAGTACCTGGGCCATGCATAGAACTCTTGAATTGCAGTTCATCACATAACTGAATGGATGCGAACACCAAGCAAGCTCCAGTCTGCGTATTCCAGAATTTAATACATCTATCACCTCCACCACCACCAGAGGCAAGTAAATTAACTTGGCATGAACACCAAGCAAGGGCTTTTAAGGCAGCGGTGTGGTCTTCGAGTCTGTGAAGCCATTGAGTTGGAGAGTTTGAAGAAGCAACTGATCTATCCCAAATATGAAGAAGGTTGTCATTCCCTCTACTTGCTAATTGTTGTCCTGATGCAGACCATTTCAGTCCACACACTTCTTCATGATGTCCTCTATTTGTTTCTACAGTGTGGTTTCTGATTCAGACTATTGGTAGGACATGGTGTCGACAGAATTCAAGCAAGCTGCAGTGTGGGTGTTCCAGAATTTAATACATCCATCAGCTGCACCTCCACCAAAAGCAAGCAATTTAGCCTGGAATGGGCACCAAGCAAAGGCTCTAACAGTACCAGTGTGATCTTCCAGCCTGCGAAACCATTGAGTAGGAGAATTCAGTTTCAAGACTCTAGGAGTTTACTTCAGCAGAGACATTAGGATATGCAGGCAGCACGTAGGGGTATGTAACAAGAGCTGAACAAAAGATACCTTGGTCAGACAGTTAATGCAAGTAATAAGAGTCTTCTCAATTAAATGAGAAGTGTTTAGGCACAGCTATAGTAGGTTTTACTAGAAAATACTGGAAAATTCACACAAGCAAATATATAAACTTACAGTAGGCATCTGAACGGATCATACTGAGACAAAACTAAAGTTAAAGACTGCTCTGCTTCACTTGAAACCTAACGACAGATGAAACGAGAATCATAAGATTCACAACTCATACAGTAAGAAGCATGACTGTAGAGCAAGTAAGTCCACATTTGGTAAGTAGGGTAACTTTGCTACCATATCTTTGGTAACATGAAGCAGTTTGTCAATTACAATCTCAATTGAATCTTCCATTTGATTATTTCTGGAAATTAGATAATGAATGGATGAGTTTCATTCCAAACTAACCAAGCCAACTAACAAAGTACCAGAATAAAATCTCACTAACCTGATTATTAACCTGGCTTGATTGGGGTATACCCAAACTAATTGGGGTATACCCAATAAGATAAAATGTGGTCATTTTGAAGTAAAGTCAAGCTACCCCTTAACCTATATTTTTGTAAATGGCTAAAATGCCCCACAATGATTAACTTTAATTTAACTAAAATAATTAGATTAGTTAAATTAGTTAGATTAGTTAGTTGATTTAGTTATAAGTTGAGTTTTAGAAATCATTTAGAGAGAGAATTAGTATGAAGGAGTAGAGGAGATTTTGGGGTGGGGGAAGTTAGGGTTTTTGTGAAATTTGTGATATGAGTGAGATGAGTCTTCTAATCCTGATTTTGAAGTGAGTACTTGTATGATGATCTACCAGACCATGATCAAATGGATTACATGCATGACCCTCACTTTTATTTTCCTCAAACTCATGATGGGTATGGAAGTGATGAATGTATTGACCCAAACGAAGAATCCAATGAGCAAGAAGAAGATAATGAAGTGAAAGTAATCGGGTAGACAACCTCGTGGTGAAGATTGTGATTTTTCCATGCAAATGATCGATTTTGCTTCTTTTTTTTCCACGTACGGGGTCGGCAAGGTCGACGCTTGTCGATCATGCCGCCATAAAAGCCGGCGTGGTTCTACTTTGAACAACGTGCCGACTTTTCATGAGCGGTACCACGCCGGCCGTGTAGAAAATTTTAACCTTGCCGACGTCCATTTTTTGAAACACAGGAATCTTTACTTGAAAATGCTTACGCCCGGCATTGTCATGTTTTCATAACTTCATTACTGTTTCCATATCGGCAATGTTTATATTACATTACGTTCCGGCCTTTTCTAGCGGCATTGTTATATGTAGACCATGCCGACTGTGGTAATACACATCAACTAAACTTTTGATGTTTTGTAGATTGTGGCATTGGTACCTATGGCGGATCAGCCTCAAGCTCAGAAAATTAGGGGTCCCGATACTTCCTCACATTATGCTAATGATTTGGAATTGAAGGAAAAAGACGACGCGGTCAATTGGATTGTTGAGAAAGCCAAAGAGAAGATGTGCGTTCTAGTGAAAAACACCCAACAAAAATCTACGCGGTTTGAAATGGTATGCGAGTGTTATGGGTCGCCGGAGGAAAGTCACAAGAGGAAGGCTTATGTGTATGATAAGAAGACGACTAGGGTGTACAAGACGAAGTCAAAGAAGTGTGGATGCCCATTCAAGATAATTTTTGGAGGAAAGAACACACCGATCACATGTGGAGAATGAGTAGAGTTGATGTTGGTTGGCATAACCATAAAGATCCGGAAACTCTTGTTGGGCATTGTCAAGTTGCCAAGTTGAAACCGCACGAGTTCGAACAAGCAAGAACAAGTTGGGGAATTAAACCAAGTAAGCTCCTAAGTAAGTTCAAGAGGGACGACCCGCATAACCTCTCTTCATTGTCTACAATTTATGCGGCCAAGGCAACTATTAAAAGAATTGAATGAGATGGAAGAAAGGTGATGGAAGAATCACAATGGTTAATACACAAATACAACTACACGGTGAGACACCATGAGTCATCGGGGGAAGGTGGATCGTATTTTTCTTGCGCATCCCGATATGATTCAATTGGCGCGTTGCTTTTACCAAGTTTTGTTCATGGATTGTACTTATAAGACGAATAGGTACAACATGCCTTTGTTGAACATTGTAGGACAAACCTCGAATAAGCAATCGTTCACGGTGGCATGGTGTTTTATGGATCGTGAGAAGGATGATAGTTATATTTGGGCATTGGAAACTTTGAAGCTTCTCCACCACGAAGACGAAAGTCCGGGGGTTATAGTCACCGACAATGAGCAAGCAATAATGAACGCCGTGAGGATAGTCTTTCCCAATGCACAAAATTTCCTTTGCACTTGACATATACAATGCAATCTTAGAAATTGATCCTTCTGATTATACAGTGATGAAGCATTTAGAGCTCAGAACTACAACATTTTGGATGCGAATGCCACGATAAAGAAGAAAATTTCAGCTAGTTATGATGACCATCCTCTCACCAGTCCACATGTTGTTGCCCCCACGCAACTGCTTCGCGTGCATCTTTCAATTAGCGTATCAGCCATATCGATATACCCAAAGTGGACCTTAAGGAATAAGCCCCATCTAAGTGTTGGAAAATGAATGATTGATATAATTCATGTCCCAGCATACTTGGAGAGGCACTGAAATCTACAAGGGAATAATTCATGTCCCACTTTAATCAAGCTGCACATAATACACTGTTTTTCCACTCTTTTCACTTGGGCTGGTTGTTTAAGCTACATTCAGTATCATAAAATTGCATGCCGGTTTTATACAATTGCATTTGAGAGCAAAAGAGAGGCAAGCATTGTTAAATATTGAAAAAAAGTCCAAAAAAACTTTTCCAACAACTACGGGGATGTAGCTCAAATGGTAGAGTGCTCGCTTTGCATGCGAGAGGTACAGGGTTCGATACCCTGCATCTCCATTTTATTTTATTTTTGCTTTATGATTCTGTACATGCAGTATTCTTTCTCGATGTTGTTGTCATTGGTTGGTGGGAAGAACATAGAGATAGTTGTAGTGGAAACTTGCATATTTTTTTGGTAGTACGCCTATTTCTTTCAGAGCGGAGTAGATTGCATTGTCTATTCTGTAGGAACTTTTCAGTCGTAAAGTATCATCAGTTTTTAAGAATCCAAACATCTTGTGATGTTCTCTGGTGATGTCCAACATGACGAACATATCTCGCGAGAGAAAGGGAATGCATTCTGCATTTTGCCCCATAACCATGGGTTATAAATTCTTGTTAGCCGTATCATTCCACCAAAATCTTTAAAATATTGCACAGGCAGAGCTGCTGTAGAAATCTATTTGGGAATTCTTCAATCCCCCAGAAATTCATCTAATAACTCTATCGAACAACCTGGCTTCATTCCACACTCAAAGGACTCATCTCAGTCATATATCTTGTTACCTGGAGTCTGTACTAAGCAATAAATAAACTCCGTTCATTCCTTCAACTACGATATCGGGTTCCGATCCTAGGCACTATGGGTTATGGACCTGTGGTTTGTTCTTCACTTCTTGTTCTTAGTTTGTTTTCCTTTATATGTATTGCAAAACCTAAAAAGTTGGTCTTCTGATTCAAACATCCCACATGTTTCCCTTCCAAGCGCGGTTAGGATATCCACGTAATTAACGGCATGCGCTCTAGCAAAATGGGTATCTCTTTGAACCACGTAAAACACGAGCCAGTGTCTGGCAAAATCAGTTCTAATATTTAGTCCCACATCTGCTATGTTATGAGTCGTATTGAAAATATCAACCTATAAAACCTGAACTGCAAGACTGGATTAAGCATACCTTTCTCGGCCTATTGGCTAAGATCAAGTGTAGTATCTGTTCTTATCAGTTTAATATCTGATACGCTTGTCCATGAGACGGCGTGATATTAAATTTATTTTTCCCAGGGAGTTCCCGTCACAGCAGCTTGCTGCTGGGGTTCTCGCGCGTCGCCTTTGCGTTGCACTACTGCAAGGGCTGGCGCACCCTACCAATTCTAATCTCTAAATTTTGGTTGCTGCAAATACCTGGTGCAATGTTGCACTCTGGCATCTTAAATTGCCAAGCTCTGCAAGATCTAGAAATACTACAGGGTTCAATAAGCTCTACAAGATTGAACCACGGTGAAGTATTTAGTAGTAACACCAATTGAAGGTTATATAATTTTAGATGGTAAGTGGGAATTGGTGGGCTTTTGATAGTGATTAGTCAATAAAGTGATGCTTATATTTGTTATGATTCATCTGCATTCATGGGTTTAAGCTACGTAATGTGATACTCGTCTAGTACCTCCTGAAGTGGTTCTACTTCAGCTGCAACTAAAAATGCAAGCAGCGCAAATATGGTGCCATGTAAACAAGGAGAAGGAATTTATGAAATCAGAGAATAGAATAGAGTTGTGGGTGTTTAATGGGCTAATAAGAGAGATACTGGACTTTGGTTTGCTTCATCTGAATGTGAAGAACGTAGATTTAGAATTCAATTGCTTCCATTGTGGCCAATTATACTGAGATTAGGATTTGCGAAGTTGCAAGAGAACTGGCAAGTTCAATGGTCTTTGGTTTTCCTCCACTGTTGAGAGAAGGTGTTGGAGAAAGGTGGATAGGATTCGCATATGCATGAGACAAAAGGAAGAAGTCAGTGAGAAAGGTGGATTCGTTATTCTTGTAACTGGGAGCCAACATTCTTAGTTGCGGTTGGATTGAGCTTAACTGGTGACAGACTCCGGTTCAAGGATTTCAACGCAAATGAGATGTTTAGCTGCAGCTTGATTGAGCTTAGTCCAAGGATTTCGACAAGACTTGGCAATTAGCTTTGATCAAATTACTAGACATTGTTATTTTTGTAAAATAGTTCCTACGCTACTTGGAAAGGACTAAATATTCATGAAACAATATGTTAGATTATGACATTCCAGTGCGGTGGTGTCGAGCACCACAATAATGACCTAGTGTAAACCTATCCCATTAACACTGTCACAGTTATATGGCAACCTTTCAGAAGTTACAAATTCAACGAAAATTTTGTCCAACGAAAATTATAGGACCCAATCTGTCTACCCGTGAAAGCAAGGTAATATTAGTCCCACATAGGTCGGGCAAGAAAAAACAGGACGAAAATACGCCTATAAGAAAATATTGAAAGGCAACGAAAATTCATACTTACCTGGACGGGGTCTATGATTGATCATGAAGGATCATGGCCTAGGCTTGTGACTCCCATTGCACTTTGGGATGGCGCTGGCATAAGATCTCCAAGGAGGCTCTACATCATAATTTGTTTCTGAGGGGTAGGCGTCGGCGCAGGCCCTGCCAATATTATAAGCCCAAAAGTTGCTGAGGCCAAGTAAATACTAAAATTACCTGCCAATGTTGACACCCTAAACTATGAACGTCATTTCCTTAATTTGATTTATCTTTTTCTTTTGTAATACAAATTATGTTTATTAGATGCAAACCATTCCATTTATTTATCTTTACAAATTTCATGCCCACTTTTGAGTAATGGGGGGTTTCATGGCATAGGCATTGTATCTGCAAGAATAACTGCATTTAAGGGAAATGATGCAAACCATTCTATTCTTTGGCATTACTATGGTGGTACCTATCAATGGATAACAAAAACAGCTTACCTCTTATATAACAGAAGAATATGATCAGCTCATTGTAAACCTCCCCATAGACACTCAGAATGAGCAAACTGTTATAGATGCTACAGTTCACAAAAACAAATTAGACAAAGAAGAAGCTAATCTCAACTTTCAACCAGTACCTGGAATGAACAAAGAAGAAGCTAATCTCAACTTTCTACTGCAATACTCTATGCAGATTTCTGACAACGTATGACCTTTTCTTCTTTTTATTTTGTCACGATGGTGTTTCTTTCCAGCTCACTGTCTAAGTGTATATGAGTTTTTCTTCTTGTTTATTGCAAAATGAATGGCAAACATGCTTGTTCGATGCAATCATTCTAACTTGCGCGCAGCCTTGCATAGATATAAGCTGTATCCATTTTGATGCATCGTAGTCTATGCAATTTGCTTCAGTAGGAAGTAATCAATTTTTTTTTTTTTTTTGAAGCAATTGCAAAGGTTAATCAAGTCGACAAGAGAAGACGCTCATTTTTCTGTGTATGATTAACAAGAAGAAACAATTGGGGGATAAAGAATTAATGTAGAAAAAAGAAAGACCACTTGAAGTGCATTCTCTTTGATTTGAGTTGACAAAGTTATGATCTTACAAAATGACCGACAGCATTTCAGCATTTCAGTCATATATCTGATAGTTCGCATTCACCGACAGCATTAGGGATACCCTGGTTCTTCTCTTGTCAGGAACACTGCTCAAAACTGTTAAGAGCAAATGAACCCACAAGAAACTGGTACATATTGGATGAGATATGGTGCTGGCCTGGTGGTGTTCCATGCGCATTGAGGTTCCAAGCATGCAAGTGCTTGGATTCAAAAAATCCCTAAATTGTGAAGCAGGACATAAACCAAAAGTAAGTCTAATCCTGGAAGTGTGTTCAAACCACCAGTGCATAGGCGTGTTTAATTTTTTTTTGCTGTCAGTGTAAACTGTAAAGAAATGAAGGGTATTGTTACCTGATGCTATATGAGTCGTGTCTAAAGGCTTTTCCAACCTGAGCTGCAGCAGAAGGGAAGTCGTTGAAGTTCTCAAATATGCCTTGTGCGATCTCAGCAAAGGATTAGGAGCCAGAATTGCAAACAGTTGCTAAAAAAAATATAGTGATCTTATGTCAGCAAAGGAAATTTCTGTAGGGTCACATAACCTAATTCGAAGCTTGATCTAGTAACTCTATTGAACAACCTAATTCGAAGCTCACTGGCTTCATTCCACACTCAAATGACTTGACTCGGCCTAAAATACTTGTACCAAGCGTAGGGAACTTGGATTTAGTCCCACAGTATCTAAATTTTGAAGAGTGAACGGAACCGAGGCGTATAAGAAGCGAAGTTGTAGAATCGAAGAAGCATACCTTTCTCGGCCTTTCGGCTAAGATCAAGTGTAGTATCTGTTCTTATCAGTTTAATATCTGGTATGCTCGTCCATGTGACGGCGAGGTATTAAATTAATTTTTTTCATGGGGGAAGTCCCACCACCTGGTTTCATGAGTGAGTTATTGATGATTTGCAGTCTTCTTTTGACTTTAAAAGAAAAAATTAGTTTAATTCCACCTGGTTTTGAAGCAAAGGATCTTTTACTTGAAGTGTTTTGGCTGAACGATTATTTCTCAGGCAGTGGTACTTGAGAACATGATATGTTCTCTAGCCATAGCGGAAAAGATCAAGCTTTGAATGAACATTGTAAAAACCCACGGCCTTTGACTTTCTGATTGAGAGACATGGGAAATGATCTCTGGATAAATAAAGAATAGAAATATAGCCTACATCCACGGGAAAAGATGATATATTATGAACGATAGAGGTTACAAGGGCTTATGTAGCATCACAGTCTATCTATCTCTAGAAAGTGTACAAGAAGACAATATATGCAGTGTACACTCTTACTCCAAGTGTCGACACATCTTCAAAAGTGCAATAAAATCTGCTTATAATCCAACTGTGCGTAAAGAACCCAGCCAGAGCTTCACTTCAGTTATTTTGTAACACTCACAACCAAAAGAAAACTGCGAGAACCTTCTTTGCAATAATCCTAGGCTTGATCTACTTTCTCACACATCTTCAGAATGCAATAAGATCTGCTTGTAAATTCCAACTGTGTCTAACAAATCCAGCAACAGCTTCAGTACTGCAATAAAACGGAAAAATTGAGAACTTTGTATCTGATAGCAAATCCAGACCTGGTTTAACTCACTAGATATGCCAGCGGACCAAATACTAATGTGTTATGGATCCAAGTCATGCTTACAAATTTCACACTCACTTTTGAGTAACAGGGTCTCATAGCATAGGCATTATTTCTGCAAGGAGAAGTGCATTTTAGGAAAAAGATGCAAAGTGCAAACCATTCTATTTATTTATTTTTACAAATTTCATGGCCACTTACGAGTAATAGGGGGTTTCATGGCATAGCATTGTTTCTGCAAGAATAACTGCATTTAAGGATAAGAGTTAAACCGTCCTATTCTCTTTTGACTCTCATTTGGATAGCAACCATTCTATTATTTTTAGCAAATCTCACACCTACATTTGAGTAACAGGGTTTCATGGCACAACATTGTTTCTGCAAGAATAAGTGCATTAAAGGGAAAAGATGCAAACCATTCTATTCTTTGGCATTACTATGGTACCCACCAATGGATACTAAAAACAGCTTACCTCGTATATAACAGAAGAATATGTTCAGCTCATGTAAACCTCCCCATAGATACTCAGAATGAGCAAACGGCTATAGATGCTACAGTTCACAAAAACAAATTAGCCAGAGAAGAAGCTAATCTCAACTTTCTATAAATCAAATTCTTATAAATCAACCAGTACCTGGGCCATGCATAGAACTCTTGAAGTGCAGTTCATCAAATAACTGAAGGGATGCGATTGAAATGAGCAAATGGCTCTGGGTTGGCTTTAAGAGCAGGTTTAGCAAATTCAGGTGTCCCAAAATCCTACATCCCCTGCTGTAGATGCTACTGTACATCCATCTGGACTCTACAAAATTAACAAAAACAATATTAGCAATGGTTAAGGGATGGAGAAAATAAACTCACGTTTCTTTAAATCAATCAGTAGCTGAGCCATGCATAGAACTCTTGAGTGTGACCAGTAAGCTCGGCAATCTTAACCATTGATGGATATTTCCAAAGGGTCAAATTGTTTTTAGTGAATCCATGAGAACTCAAAAGTTCTCTCTCATTATTGTTCCACAGCAAAGAACAAACTTGTGATCCAGTATCCACAGAATTCAAGCATGCTCCAGTCTGGGTATTCCAGAATTTATTACATCCATCACCTCTACCACCACCAGAGGCAAGTAAATTAACTTGGCATGAACACCAAGCAAGGGCTTTTAAGGCAGCAGTGTGGTCCCGAGTTTAAGGCAGCAGTGTGGTCTTTGATTCTGTGAAGCCATTGAGTTGGAGAGTTTGAAGAAGCAACTGATCTATCCCAAATATGAAGAAGGTTGTCATTCCCTCTACTTGCTAACTGTTGTCCTGATGCAGACCATTTCAGTCCACACAATTCTTAATGATGTCCTCTTGATTTTTCTACATTGTGGTTTCTGATTCTGACATCACTATTGATAATCAAACCGTCCATTCCTCCTGTGGGTAGGACGTGGTATCGACAGAATTCAAGCAAGCTCCGTGTGGGAGTTCCAGAATTTAATGCATCCATCAGTTGCACCTCCACCAGAAGCAAGCAAGTTAGCCTGGAATGGGCATCAAGCTAAGGCTCTAACTGTAGCAGTGTGATCTTAGAACTCATCGCCATCCTCCTCGGCAATATGCTTTGCAAGCTCCTGCTGTTCTTTCCATCCTCTTTTTGCGCTTTCCTTTTCCTTCTTAGCATTCGCCACAGGCTTCGGGGAACCTCAGCTTGTGAGCAACATCAACAAGTGAAATGCAGGTTAAATTGAGAATCCCTGTCCTGATAACATTATATCGCAACCTCACAACCAGATTAAGTAGTCCTGTCTGAGCTGAATGTACTTGCAAACTTATCCGCAACATTCCTAAACAACTCCAAATCACCTATACGAACAGCCTGAATTACAAAACAAAATTTCAAATCTCTCGTCAAAATCCTTAATAATGTAAACAGTAACATATACTGTGGTGTTTTCCTACTCGACTAGTTAAATGGCTCACATGGAGCAATAATTCAGCACCCATCTAACTGAGTCAAGTGACTTAATTTTACGTGTTCAGATGTATAACCAAATTGCAGGCCACAGAAACATATAATACAGATTTTAAAAAAAAAAAAAAAACTGCCGTTTAACTTTAACCATTGTGAGTAAAAGAATAGGCAGTAACTCATTTAGTGTGAGTTTTGCTTCACAAAAAAAAGGAAGTGGGAGTTTGAAGAGTCAGACACACATTTGTAAGCTCAAAGTATGGCCTCAAAACTGTTATGATGCCTTTCTCCATGAAGACAGTTCTCTCTGGTATTTCCCCGATAGCAATAGAACTATGATGCCCCATTTGTTGCATTAAACTAGGAAGCCAAAGGTTCCAACAGGAGCTTTACGACCAGCTTGCAGGAGGGCTCTCTGTCGCATCATCAGTAAACCCCAATTGAATAATTCTAACCTAAGGATTAAATAGTCCTAAGCTATGAAACTAACAGCATTAATGGATGATAAATCACTGCTCATTACCAAAGAATCCCAAGGATAGACGAATAGTACTCATCCTAAGATGGAATCATTAGCAGCTCAAAAAATCACTGCTAGTTAACAAAGAATCTAAGGATACACAAAGATGGAGCCCAAGCTAACCTTGGCAGCTCAAAAAATCACTGCTTGTTAACAAGGTTGAACATGTGAAACATTCAACACTCTAGGAATGTACTTGTGCTATATACCATTTCAGGTCAAAGAATTTGGCAGAAACATTAGGACATGCAGGCAACACATGTAGGGGTATGTAACAAGATTTGAACAAAAGATACCTTGGTCAGACAGTTCAAAGCGAGTAAGAAGAGTCTTCTCATCTTCATTGACTAATAAGGGCACAATAACCTGCCAAAACCTCTATTAATAAGAAGTGTTTCGGCACAGCTAAAAAGGATTTACTAGAAAATATTGAAAGTTAATACACAGGAACATATTAACTTACAGTTAGGCATCTGAATGGATCATACTGGGACAAAACTAAAGTTAAACACTGCTCTGCTTCACTTCAAAACCTAATGACATATGTAACTAAAATCATAAGATTTATCACATACGCATGACAGTAGAACAGTTAAGTCCAAATTCGAAAAGTAGGATAACTTTGCAACCGTAACCTCGGTAACATGAAGCACCTTTTCAATTGCAATCTCAATTGAATCTTCCATGGATTCTTCTGGAATTTGATAATAATGGATTAGTTTCATTGCAAGCTGACAAACTGAACTAACAAAGTACCAGAACAAAATCTCACTAACCTGATTTGTTTAGCATTTCAACAGCTAAGATCCCCAACGTCCAACATTCAAAATTTATGAAGAAAAAATTACGAGCAAAAACATAGAGGAAGTAAATCTATTGGGGAAAAGAGCTTCGCTTTGGAACCACACATCTTACTACAAGTATAGGTAGTAACGATAGCGATGCAGTGGGTCAATGAAAATTAAAATATTAAGCATGTCAATCTCAGGCGGTTCATATTGAACTAGGTCCCTGAAGTTACAGATTCAAGCTAATGTTGCAAGGCTAATTTTTGTGCCTTTTCATCCTGCATGAACCTTTGCCAACCTGCATAATAAAAGTACAGTGATGTTTATGTGATATTTTGACCAGAACTAATTTTTAAAAATTTGAATTATATTGAAATGGAACAAAAACATGATTTGAATGTAAGAGACACTTGTCGACTACCGAGCCCGCCACCATTAAAAGAACCAAAAGAGTACGGGACGGGTTGCCTCTTTGACCAAAATTGGTCCCCAAATATCAGTAAGGCAACTAAGCAAATCCAAACAAAACTCTTTGCAACTATGTATGGCTAGTCAAGTGAGGAGTACCTTGGCAGATCTTGTCCTTGCCTGTACCCGTCAGAAATAGCTGTTCCTGGTTTCTCAATGTTGAAAAAAGATACCAAACCCTGCTTCAGAGCGGCAAAGTCCACCTTTGCACCTGTAAAATTTGAGAATAAAAACAAATAAGATTAGCACCAAAAATCAAAACTAGCGTCTGAAACAAAAAGAGATTAGGAAATAGTGATGCTAATTGCCTACCAAAGCTCCAAGTCCGGGTTACTCTAATAAGCTCTCTGAAGCTTTGTCGCGACTGCGCAGCAGCATCAAGTTCACTACGATGGGAAATATGAACTCGGACCTTTTGATTCAGTAAGCGAGTTTTGCTCTTTGCTCTTCAAAGTAGCCGAATATAATAAGTTTGCACTATCAAGAACTAAATTCTCATGAAAGCGTAGTTTTGAGCATCAATTTATTTCTCAGTTTCCATGTTTTTGAAGCTCACTGCCTCTTCATTAGTCACATTATGGGACTCACCAGACTTCAAAACAGTTTCGTCCTGGACTACAAAACAGTTTATGAAGATTTTAGTTTTCAAATATCAAATATTTTTTGTAGGGCCTGATGAAGGTGGAAACGAACTCTACACAATGATAGTTACTGGAAGAGCAATATATTGCAAATGCTAAACCGTATCAACTAATTATCAGTCTAGTCACTGATCACTACTGTAAGAGCAGAATACAGCAAGGTGCTACATATGCTGCAACCTTTTGATGAAATATTCCTAAAAATTTTGTTAAAGTTTAGGCTACTTGTTAGCATAGAAATTTAGCTGCTAGATAATTGAAATACAATCTGTGTACAATGAGTAAGTTTTGATGGCAGAATAAGAACACTTGTGGCTTTAGCATGCACTGAGAACTTTGTAAACATATCCGACAAATTGACAAGCCACGGCAATTTTAGACATGAAGCAAACATCTGTTATATTCGCAAATGATCTTGGACGTTATGAGAAAGACAATGTTGGATCTAGGACAAACAATTACGCTGCATTGAATTTCCACAAGTAGAATGCTTAGGTGTTTTGACCTGCACAATCTGTTCTAAGTTCTTTCCACATTTGACCCAAAATACAATTACACTACAGTCTGCAAGGTATTCGGCTAACTAATCCATCTCGTGGAGATTAAAAAGTGCATTATTCGAAGACAAACCATTTGGGTCGGTTGTGGTTGACGATATAATGGAAAGGTAAACAATGTTGGTTATTACAAAGAAACTAATGGTGCAGTAACCTATTACTACCACTCAGGTTCCTGTAAAATGATACTAGCAACTACATAACTAACATAAACAGTATCAAATAACTAGACGAGAATATGAAAATTATAAATTTGGAGCATGTTAAAAGTAAGTATTCCCTACTACTGAGAAAGCCCTCAGTTTCCTTAATTTTGCCTGCATATCCTTATTCAACTCTCATGTATAAACGAAATTTATCATTAACGTCTACAGAACACTCTTCCATTAAAAAAATGTTGAGTCACTAACAAAATGCACAATACAATAGCATTAGGTTTACAGTAAGGTTACTTGTTATCCAATTTGAAAATATGAAACTCGTAAGTCTATTGAATGATATGAATACTACTTCCAAAACTAAATGAAGATTACCAGTTTATAAGTATATGTATTCAGGCTTCGCATCCTTCTGGAGCTGCTTGAAAGGATAATGACGGCTTCTTGTCTCCTCAATTTCAACTGACTCCATTGTTTTCGTATCTTCTTCCCCCTAATTTTTTCAATGAAACAAAGGTGTTCTTGTGAGGGGATATGATAGAAAACCAATCCTTAAACTCCACAAGCCTTTTCGAATTTGAAGTTTTTGCATCGTAAAAAGTTGAGATCATGACCAATGTAAACTAAAACACCGCTTCTCTTTGTAATAGTTAATGGATTGCTATTTTTAACCCTACACCCTTTACTCCAAACCAATGGCTAGAGTTCCGCTCCCTCTTTCTTGTCATGATTATCATTCTTCTTTTTCAATAACCATATGTCAAGATATATGGTTTCGACAATACTTGAACCAATAACAAAAAAGACAAGTATCCATCCAAACCCGATATGTAATAAAACGAATACCCGTCTGGTGCAAAAGAGGAAGTGAAAGACGTCCGCAGAACTTCTCCTTGCCCAAATCAAATGTGATAATGGTTTCTAATTCTTTGTCCAGCCAGTAAATAGATCCATTGGCAAAAACACCGTGTAGCCAATGTTTGCTGGATCCAAAATCAAACTTTCCCAAGTTTCGCCATCCATTGCCACTGCCTAGAGTATATATGTAGAAGTCTACAATCTCTGTCTTCAGCAGAAATGTTCTTACGACTTTGTACTCATTGTTTGAAGAAACATAACCAAAGTTGGTCGTCTCACCAATATCACAAGAACATTCATATCCAGAGTTGCTCGTCTCACCAATATCACAAGAACATTCATATCCATAGTTGCTCGTCTCACCAAAATCACAAGAGTAATCTCTATCAAGTTCTGGAAGCATAACACATTCTCTGGTGATGGGGTTACAAATCCAAACAGATTGGTGGTGGTTTCCAGCAATACAGATCAACCCATTGCATGAACCAACAAAGATCATACTCTTAAATGGAGGGTTCAAATGAACCCTTCTAATTCTCTGAATCGGAGTTGACTCATGATTTTCATTATATTCAAAATAGTGAATTTTTACTAAGATCAATATCGCAAGTATAAGCAAGAAAACCCAACTTACCAGAATCATGACATTTGATAGGATGTAAATGCATTTGGAAGAACCATGGATGATGAGCAACAAGATTCCTCCAAGACGTGGAAACTAATTTGCACTCCAATACCAATTCGGTAGGTAAGCGAGTCAAAATGTCTACTGTAATCTCCGTCGGGAGAATCTTGAAATAATCCATGAAACCCTGTTTTTAATTTTACAGAGATAACCAAAAATTTATTTAGGGTTTTAGAAATTGTGGTGGAAAAATGGGGTTTTTGGCTACGAGAGAGCTTTGGGGTTGTTGGATACGAGAGAAGTAAATGAAATCTAGGGTTCCTGACTTTTACAATCAAAAAAAAATCTAGGGTTTCTAAGAACCAGAGATGGTAACTGGGCAATTTCTTGGTGTGGAAAGACGGAAAGAGCAAAGCAGGGAAGTGATATTTGAGAGGGGATGGAAATGAATGGTGGGAGAATCGCTAAAGATTACTGCACTTCATTTTGGGGGAATTCACATTTTTACCGAGATGATAAGGTAGATTTTTTTTTGAAGGTTATTATTGGAGCGTCACGTTCTAATAGAGGGGCGTCACCTAATAGGACAAAAAGGGTCACCCATAAATAAATCTAAAAACCCCTTATATGAAATATTTTCATAATGGCTAAACAACCCTTAATTTTTAGATTAAATTGTTGATTATAATTTATATTTGTCCGAAACATTATTTTTATTGGATTACGGCTAGGACGTACCAATTTTCTAGCCGTAGATACATATTTTCTTACTATCTACGGCTAGGAATAAGCGACTTCCAACCGTAACGAGGTTTTAAGATTTATTACGGTTAGGAATTTCTAACCGTAAATGAAGTTTGACGGTTAGGTTAGGTTGTCTAGTCAAATCGTAAATGAAGTTTTACGGCTAGGTTAGGTTGTCTAGTCAACCGTAAATGATGTGTTACGGCTAGGTTAGGTTGTAGATAACCGTAAATGATGTTTTACGGCTAGGTTAGGTTGTCCAGTCAACCGTAAATGATGTGTGACGACTAGGTTAGGTTGTAGATAACCGTAAATGAAGTTTTACGGCTAGGTTAAGTTGTATAGTCAACCGTAAATGAAAGCTTTACGGCTAGGTTAGGTTGTAGATATATATTCCATCAGATGGATTTGATTTGCAAGGTTGTCTAGTCAACCGTAAAAAAGAGTGACATTGAAGGGTAACCTAGATATTTTATATTGCATCAAAACACCCCATAACCAACTTTTTAGTCACTAGGAATCCATGTGAAGCCCTTCTATTGGAATGTGACGCCTCAATAATAGCCTTCTTTTTTACAGAATTATTTTTACAAACAACAACCTTCAACCAATTATTGGGCTGTTTTATTAGATAATTAGTAGTTCATCACAATTTTACCATTAACATCTTTACCTATAAAAATCATCTTATATAGCTTGGATTCTTCACTAGTTTGGGTGGAAATTTTTTCATTTTGTTTCTCATCTTCTTAGCTAGATATTACTGGCCTCCAATTACATTGGTTGTTATGTGATTGTTATGTAATAATTGTTTCCGGGAGCTTTTATATTTTGGGTGTGACTTCGCGATCAAGGAGTAATTTTGTGTCACAACATAAATTCTAACTCACCAGGAGAATTTTTCATAACTGGCTTGGGTTCGGTGTGTGCTGTCTGAATTGCATTTTTCCTCTCCTAGACGGCTAGACCTCCAATATTATGGTGTTATAACATGGGTGCTTCTTGTCTAACAACAAATTCCATTTTTCACAACATGATGAAGCACATAAAAATTACATTTTACTATTTCAGGGAGCTTGTTGCAGCTAAATCTCTCATTGTGAGGTTTATTTCTGCACATGATCAGATTGCTGATATTTTAACCAAAGGGTTACCTTCTACTCGCTAATCTATTCTAAGGTCCAAGCTCAGTGTCACTTCTTCTTCATCGACACTGGACTTGCGGGGGTGCTAGAGAATAGAGTTGTGTGTGACAATAGTATGACCTACGTGCTTTTGTTTTGTGGACGTGTGAGACTGGCTGGTTGACAGTTAAAATGTATATTGTTCGCCGGCTGTGTGAGTAAACAATTTCGTCTGTTAAATAGTCTTGTATCCTTTGTAATCCTCAACTGAATCAAAATAAAGAAAGAATAGAAATGAAATCATAGAGACTGTGTAGCGACTTATTCTCTTAAATATGGTATCGGAGTTAGGTGGGCCCGTAAAACTGCGTGACCCATATTAGTCCAACGACGTCACGAAGGACCAGGTATAGAGCCAAGTCCAACGACTTAGTGCCCTACATACGAGGGGGTGTGTGAAGGAATAGTCCCACATTGCTTAAACCCTTAGCCTAGATCCTCTATGTAAGTTGTATGGGCCACTCCACTCATTTCCAATTGGTTTTTGAGTTGGAAGCCCATATACTTATTTGACAATTATCAACTTAAAATTTTTGAGTAAGGAAGGTCATGGAGTAGATGGCAGGTCATAATGGAAAATTCAGGCAGGTGTAGATTTTAGGTGACAAAAAATATTTTGGAGTAGTAGGTAACAACATATAGATCTTACGACCAGATGCAGAGTGAGTTGAATGAAGTATATGAATAACCGAAACATAGTATGCGTTGTTTAATTTATGCAAAAAGAAATTCACTAAAGGTTGTTAGTTTTCCACCAAATATTGGTCTCACAGCTTCCAAAAATTTTCGAAGCGAATTGTTTATTTGATGCATTTAGTTACTTATTTGCAATCAGTTGATATTTGTCTCGTAAAACAAGTTTTAATTAGAACTCGAGATGTTAGAGCATCGCTCGGTCAAACTCATAAATTAGAAACCATTACTAAGCTTGATGTATTATCTACACTCTTCTTCCATCTCATAATATTGGTTTTAATATTGAAGATGTCTACATGCCTAAACAATTGTGTTTTATGGCCATGTAGATTGAGGATCCCACTTGTAGATATCATATATATTTCTTGGTCTATTAGTCTTGTGGGATCTCGGACCTTCAAGTTGAGATATAGAATGGTTAGTACTAAAAACGGTCGTCGGGAATGGAATAAGTCTTGTTTTGGTAATATTCAGATTCAGACTGATATATCTACCACTAGAAACAAGTTTACAAACCTTAATAAATTAAAGTTCCAGGGACTTTAGTTTGCAAACAGAGTTCACAAACGAATCGAGTTCATGAGTATGTGCGATCATACTTACCGATTGTAGAATATAACCCTTGTGTAAGCAACCGAGCACACGAGCCACGGTTCTCGACTTAGCCTAGTCTTGTCGTTCGAAAGCAGAGTACGCTAAACACGTTCCGGACTTAGCCTAGTATGGTCGTTTACAAACAAAGTACGCAAACCATAGCTCCGTACCTCTCACATGTAAACCTGTTAGCAAACACGGTTCATAAAACAAGAGTTAGGACTGTACTAATACTTCATAGTTCGTATACCATGTACATGACACTCTTGTTGTATCCAGACTTTGGTAGTATTTCTAAAACTCTCATTCAATCATTGAAACATCCTTAGAAGACAACAATGGTAATCTTACACATACCACTAGCTTCAAGTAATTTTTCAAGTGATTAATTGATCAATACGAAACTTCCCAAGTTCACATCAAATTATTATCTTACACTGATCATGTAAGGTTGTTCAAGGTAATTTTCACATGATCATCTTGACTTAATATTTAGTTTCTAACAAATGAATTGTTATCACTAACTCGTCAAGTAGATGATGAATAATTATAATCCTTAAACTTGTATTTCGAGTTTATATCGCTCGAAATTTCAAACGTGTAAAACACAAAGTCTATATAGCTATACGACTTAGTCTCTTTAGAAGATAAAATTGAATAGACTTCTGAGTGATATACAAGTTTTAGTATCCACATACCTTTTGTCGACGAAGTTCCTCCAAGTTCTTTAGTAGATCTTCTTCTTCAATTGGTGAACGCAGCGAAGTCTAATACTCAACTACACACTTTTATTCTAATCCGAAACTTAGCTATAAGTAGACTAGAAATCAAATATATAGTTTTGATCAACTAAACTTTACAAAAAAAGCTTGAGATATCAACGCTTACGAGTTTTACCGAGCAGTGCTCTAACAATATCCCCCTTTGTCAATTTTAGTGACAAAACTATCAATATATATGGATTACAAAATAAATAAACTTTGTAGCTTCTGATCCGTCATGCTTGATTTCCTTGGCTCTTCAACTTCCTTGAATTCTTCGTTACTTCAAGTTCACCATCGATTCTGAATGCGTTCAACTCAGCATTATTGTTCTCAAATGTTCTCAATCATTGTTATTCAGTGTCATATTATTATATAGATTCAAAGTCCAATTGCATCACAACTTTGAAATAATACTATCGCGATACGTATCACTCCCCCTTAGTCATTACTTACATACTTTGTACAATATTTAAAACCTACATAATGTAATCCACTCTTAGATGATGATCCGTAAACCATATGTATGTAGTATGAACTACCAAATAATTCTCCCCATTTTTGTCAATATAAACAGGCAAAGGTACGAAAAATATGGGATGGTAATGAATTCTCATAAGATAATTCATGACTAAAAATAAACATATCAACTTTCTTTCGATGATTTCACATAGTCGAAACTTAGTGTGTTCACCAAGGAGTTTATTAAGACACAAGTTAACCCCTTCCACTACAAGAAAATGAGGATTTAGTGTCAAAAAAAAATTGTCAGGAAATACCCTGTTTTTGTCTCGAAATATTTTCTGAGATGGATTTTTTTTTGTCACGAAGTTGTCTCAAATACCCCGTCTGGGAAAGTATTTCGGGACAAAATTATGAACGGTCACGAGAAAAATTAATTAACAACTAAAAATTTATTGTCAACAAAAGTCTCTTTCACCAACGAAATAAAATTGTCTCGAAAGTTATTTTAATGACCAAAAAATTAGCCACCAAAAGGAACTTTTTTGCGGGCAAGTTTTTTTGTCGCAAAAATGTAAATTCAAGGACAAACTAATTTGTCTCTAATGATTACTATTCAAGACTAATTAAATTGTCTCAAAATCGAAAGTTTTGTGTCAATTTAATTTGTCTTTAATGATAACTATTAAAGACCAAAATATTTGTCTTAAAAACGGAATTTTTGTGTCAATTTAATTTGTCTTTAATGATAACTATTTAAGACCAAAAAAATTGTCTCAAAACTGAAATTTTGTGTCCATTTAATTTGTCTTTAATAGTTATTATCTAAAACAAAAAAATTTGTCTCTAATTAATTTAATTAGAGACAATATAAATAGCCCCTGAATGTCAAATTTTTGGAGACTATCTTGTTCGTCTCAAAAAAAAATTTAGTGACCAAATCTCTTGCCGTAAAAAGAATTTTCGGAGACAAATTCCTCCTCTCCAAAAGATTTTATTTTGTCTCTAATTTTTTTTTATTAAAGACAATTCATTTTGCCTTTGAAACGAACTTTCAAATACAATTTTTTTTGGCCTCCAAAAGCAACATGTTTTGTCCCAAAATATTCCATCAATGACAACTCAGTTTGCCTCAAATGCTTTATTCAAAGACAACTCGGTTTGCCTCTAAATATCATAATCAATGACAATTAATTTTGCCTTAGAAAATGAATTTCTCGGACAACTTTGTTCTTCATTAAAGAGGTATTTTTGGTCCCTAAATACTTTATTAAGGACTACTTGTTTTGCTTAGAATTATTCGTCTTTACAAGCTTTTTTTATAAGCCGCAAAACAAAAATAATAACAAAACTTCATTCATTTTCATGATTCGTTTTTTTTTTTATTACAATCAGAAAATCATAACATATGTTGAGCACATAATATTTAAGTTTTATTAAATCAAATATTTAAATATGAGATTATCATTAATTTGGTAAATGGCCTAAAAAACAATAAATAAATTGAAATTCGTATATTCATAACTTGAACTATTCATCCAGGTTCAACATTTGAATCGATATCTCTAGTTTGAATAATTAGGAATCTGCTTGCATCTTAAGATTCTATTTTCTAGGTTTTCAATCAAATCTTCAAAAGGCATAATGCTCATGTCTCTTCTTTTAAATCTTCTTCCAAAAACCTCATTGTAAATATCATCTATTTGCTCCCCTTCAATGATGCTTTCTTTATAGACCTCAAAAAGTGTGGGTTCTTCCGAATTTCTTTTCTATTCCACGTCAAAGAGATGCTCATGAGTTGTAAACAAAAGTATAAATTACAAGTGATAGAGTAACTATTTTTTTTTAATAGTAATTAGTAGTAAAACATATGTACCATTTTATGGTGTTTAATGAATGACCTCGACCCTGTGTAAGCTTTTTGGCCTCTGTTTAATGAATGACCTCGACCCTATGTAAGAGTTACCAGTCGTTTCAACAACAATGATAAAATCATTAGCCCGTATAAAAAACAAGTATAATTAGTAATAACTACTAGTATAATTACGCTAGCAATACCTTAGAAGTCATTCTTCAGTTCCTTATTCGCCTTGAAAACGTCCCTTGAATACAAAAAGGAAAACCCAGTGAGATACTTCCGGACATAAAAACTTTTATAAGACCAGTTAACATTAGTTTTTTAGATGATTTCATACTCTGAAATTAGACATATCAAGACAAAATATTCTTTTTTATATAACAGCTTTGAAATTAAACATTCTTTTTTATATAATGAACTCCATCCTTATTTGGTATGCACTTTTAGATTCACAAGTAAAAAAAAACAAAGTAAAATCAATATACGATTAAGAGTCGGCCGGCTATTCTAGAATAGACCTCTCCTAAGATGTAAATCGTTCAAAGTTTTGGAATCACATATCCCCCTAAGAAACATACAAGTATATATACGGCTAAAATCAGGTAACCATATAGATTTTTATAAAACAAACTTAGAGTAAAATCAAATAAACCCACTGATAATGAGTTTCACCAACGAGATCTGATAAAACAAATATAATTGAAAAGAAATATACTAAGAGAAGATGGAGATTTACTACCTGGAGCAGTAGAGAGTTGAACTTCAAACTCCAGAAACAATGGAGAAAAAATTGTATAGAGAAGTTGGAGATTCCATATACTTTATATAAGACTGGAAATTGATTTTGGAGGGAGTTGAAAAATTGAAACGCCATATAAAGCGGGAATTTTCCGCCTTTAACCAAATCTTTCTTCATTTTCGTTCCTCTTCCTGTATCTTTCTCTCTTGTTGCAACTTGCATACATATCTTCTTATTAGAATATGTATGTTTCCTAATTTTTAGAATATTATAAAGAGTATATCTCAACTAATATGGAGTTTTTTCCGTGTATTTTGAGGAACAAATTTATCTCCTAATAAATTAGGTGAGAGTGTGGAGCGATATGTATGGGAAGTTGCTGAAATCTCTCTTTAAAAGTTAGAAAAAATATCTTGTAAATCTCTCTTTTTTTTTTTGATCAGAAAATCTCTCTTTTTTGTGGAAAGAATATCGTGTAAAATTCCTTTATTATTGGACTTGAACGGGTCACAGTGAGCAGAACATGCGCTTTGCTTCTGGAATGAGAAATTTAGGTGAAATGTTATGGGATCTTGGCACTCAGAAATTGGTGGCAAATTAGGTAGTAAAATGATCACCTCCAATGTATCAGCCGCATTGTTTAAATCAAGAATCCCATCCTCTGCATGTTTAATCAAATTTATGAACTTTTTCGTCAAGAGCCCTGAAAAGATAACACAGATTTAGGTCATTCTCTGCAGTGCCTTGTACCATCATCGCTGTATGAAAAGCCAAGAGCTCAAACATCACCCAAGAGTCAAAAAGTGCCATCTAAGAGGAATCTAAACAATTACCTAGAGAGCTGTCATAACGACATGTTCCAGCTGGAGTGAGAGGATTCCCGGGAGAACCTACAAATTCAACATAAAAGAATTTCAATATATATTCCTTGGCATTTCACATTTTTTTGTCCTGTCACAACTGCAGTTTGACAAGGTAACAGAAACCGCAACTCGAAGTTCCTGACCCAGATAATTCGCTAGTGTCGACCCCACTAAGTTACCAACTAACAAACTAACTATTGCTTCTACAATTCCATTACCATTGGGATCAAAAGTATTTAGTGTTAAATCACCAAACCTCACCAGCATTTAAGCAAGAAAATACAGGGGTCTGAGGCACCCTGATCTAATTTTTGTATTTTGAGGCCTTTGTCCAGAAATTCACCATTAGAACACCTCCCACATTTTCCTGATATCTAAAGGCGGTTCGAAGGGGGCTGTGACAAAAACATAAAACCTGAATCCAGACTTATGCAAAACACACAAAGTCATTATTCTTCGTTTCTAAAAAGCCAGGACTGGTGGTCCATTCACTAGAACGTTCATCAATCAAATTCAATAAGGAAGATTAACACAATCAAATTCAATAAGGAAGAATAAGTTTGAAAAGCCAAATACAGTTGAAACCAAAGCCTTGTGAATACTCAAGCTGCTGGTATTGACGTCAGGAAAGTTGTGGTTCTGGTGCAAACTGAAGCAGTCGTTCAGGACTTTTTACAAACACGTTGTGTGCCAGCAGCTGCTAATGGGAAAACAAGCATGGGTTTGAACAAAACAGGACAACACCCAAAAATCAAACCACAACTGAGATAAACTGGTGGTTAGACAACAAACTCATCTCTACCATCTTTACCAATAAATCTAATGTCTAGAAACACAGCACAGGGAGAAAAAACAAACAAAAAATTGAGCTTTTTTTTTGTATTTTTTGCTGGAAAAAAATTGAACTTTTTTTTTTTTTGTTTTTTGCTAGAAAAGAAAAAAAAAAGCGAATTGATAATCAGGATGTTTTAAGTCAGCCATGACAGCTCAACTTAACCAATTTAGTGTTAGGAATTAGGTCAAATCACAACAGAATTCAAATTTTAAATTTTAACCAAAACCCAACATGCAATTACATAGATAACAATATCAATTAGGGGATTGGTACCTTAGATCGCTAATCCAAATCCAAGAACACCACACACGAATTTCTTCTCTTGAAGCTGTATCTTCAAACACCACCAATTGTTGCTTATGAATGGAAGAAGGAAAAACAGCTACTGTTGCTTTGTTTATGGTTACCCAACCTATAATTTTTCACCAGCTACTATTGATTACTTCAATTCATAAGCAATAATTGGTGAATAAGAACTTCTGTGATTCCTTTATAAACTGAATCCATCACCGACTGCAAACTTGAGAAGAGTAATTCTAATTGTTCTTCTATTCCCAAGTAGAGTCTATTTCGAGAATGTCTCTGCTGAAATTACTTTCTCGCCCTCATGAATATCAAACCATATGCCCGGTCCTCAAGGGTGGTTGCGTCATCCACTGTTATAAAACCAATCCTGCCTAATTAATTTTTTTTTCTTTTAATTTTCCATATCCGGGGTGTTCTCTATTTTCCAAGAGAATGTCTCCAATGAAAATACGTTAGCGCCCCCTGAAATATGGGTACGTATACCTTGTCCTTAGGGGTGGTTTTGTCATCTAACTGATATAAAACCAATATTGACTAATTAATTTACTTTTTATTTTATTTAAAGAACGGCCCTAGCTCAGCTGGTCATCCCCGTTTCCCAAAAGTTTAATGCGCTCCAGGAGGTCCAGGTTCGAGATCCCAATGGCGTAATACTGCAGGAATTAACATTGAAGGTAGTGTTAGCTTGCCCCCCTTGTGACACAATCTCAGCCCCCTCCTGTCGTTTCGGCTCCCTTGGCTAAGTTACCCATGAGGCTCATTTGGTAGGTTAGCACAACAACTATTCAATTAATGTAGTAGTATGTCGTTGGAGCTTAGCTTGTTAGGCTTCCAACTAGTTTCATGTAATAATCCTTATCCAAAAATAATAATAATTATTAAGAAAAATAAAAAATAATTTACACGGGAAGCCTAGTATAATAATTATCACTATTAATAATTATTTTATTATCGGATAAAGAGTAACTTTTTTTGTAAGGTGGTTTCAATCCAGAGAGAAGTAATATCAACTGGGAGTCGAGTACACATAGCTTGGACTTTGTGAGATAAGGCATAATCCGTTAGGGAGTGGGATGCAAGTGTTGGCGATTCGGGACATATGCTTGACTGTGCTTGAGCTAAAACTATCTGTTAGACACTTCACTACGACCTGACAGTCTCTCCTTCAATGATGATATCTGCAGACCAACAAGCTAACCTCCAACAGCGTACTATTACATTAGTTGAACAAGTTGTCGTGCTAGCTAGCCTACCAGCGAGCTCCAACAACGTACTATTAGTTGAACATGTTGTCGTGCTAGTCTACCAGCGAGCTAACTTTACCTTCCATGTATTGTATAATTTTAATAAATTCTCCTTTTTAGCCAATAAAAAAATAAATTAATAAATTAATACAAATTTTCTTTTTATCTTTTATTAAAATAATAATAAATTAATAAAACTGGAGTTTGAGGACTAAATCAGTCAGTTTCCGAGACAATTTAGTGTCGTCCACCACTATAGATTGGGCATCCCATTTTTCGTTGAGGAGAGCTTGTGTTCTATCTGTAAACGGTCTATGGACATCCACGACGACCACCCAATACATTGCGCTAACGAGGTTGGTCTCAAAATCCGATATGATAAGGTGAGAGACGTTATTGCGGGTATGTTCGCATGTTTCTTTAGACACACCTCCTTTTTGCTGCTTGCAATATGCCTACAACGCATCTAGCAATTATTCCATTGGCAACTGAAATTGAATGCTCATTTATAAAAGAAGCATCAAAGTTGATTTTCATAGCCAAATAGCAGTTGAGGTTTCCAAACTGGAATTATGCATATTGTCAGTAGATATAACACACTCACAATCAAATATAAACTACGTATCAAACAAAATGAAATAATCTGTTAAAATTGTGCATCGTCAAAACGAATTGAACAGATATACCTCCAGATGAGGCATAGAATATAACAAATAAATCTTTTATCTGAGGTAAAGCCAACTAAATTTTCATGTATTTGGATAAACTTAATTAGGACTCAATTGATGTCAAAAAACTTCGAAACTCATTTAATATTTCTCAAAAATAATTTTTGGATTTGGATATCCAATTTTGTTTGTTCCAACACGAAATTTAGACAGGAATGTAGCAGCATCCAAAATTTACGTATCCAAAATTTCAAACCTACAAAAGTGTGTATCATTTTTTTATAAATGATTTCGGATCAGACTTATTAATTTGTTTTACACCAGTAGATGAACTTCAAATTATCGAGAACATAAGTAACTTACAAAATGTTACAAAGAACTCTTTCCTGAATTCTTTTGGACCTCATACTTTAAGCAGTGGTAATACCTCAATATCCTTTGCTCTAATATCAGTGGTTGCAAGAGAGTATCAATTATTCCATTTGTAAAATCGAGATGTCACTTAAAATCTATCAATTTATATTGTGGTTCAAAGTTTGTCGTCGTAATCCAAAAAAATGTATAGAGAATCAAAATTTATTATGTAACATGGAACTTGCACATGACCCATAATCTAAAACTTGGAGCCAAATTTTGTGCATTAATGTGACCAATAATTCCAGAATTTTTTCTTTATTTTGATGGAAAGCTTCCATTTCCCTTAATAATATCAAATAAAAGTTACATGAAGATCAAATACATCAAGAAACAAAAAATAACAAGAACAACATACTAGCATTAATACATATTTGAATAATTCGATAAGACATATTGACCGACAATTTCAATATTCTGGTGCCCAAAAATTGTCATCATACTTGTAAAAATCCACAAAACATAAAACATAATTTCTGATGCCCGAAAATTGTCATCATACTTAAAGTGCAATCAATTTCATATCATTAATTAACCTAATATTTTTTAGCATTACGCCAAAAGGGCCGTAAAACATTTTTTACTTCCAGGATACAACAAGCAACAAAAACAAAATTTGTTATAATGGGATAAGTGGACGTGAAAATTAGGAATAATGAAGAGTGGCACACAAAATTTCTAGTTGTTTGCGAAAATTCACGATTTCCAGGAATTTATCATCCCATGGGATTACAATTTCTGGGATTCATGCAAATCCCTTATGTGTTTGGTAACCCAATTAAAATTCCTAGGATTCATAGAATTATCTGGTTCTGAAGTCCATATACCGTTTGGTTTTACCCTTGGAATCCCATGGAGGATTTGCTGGAAAATTGATTCCCATGGGAAACGTGATTCCAGGAATTTGGGCAACCAAATAAACCGAGGGAAACAAAATTCCACCAAATCCACTGAACCCCTACATCCCACCTTTAAAATTCTACATCCAAACTCACCATAAATTCAGTTGCATTTTATGCAATCCATCTCTTTTTTATGCTTGAAAAAAAAAAAAACCTTTTTTAATTATAAGTCTAAGAAAAATGGCCCGTAAGAAAAACTAAATATGTCGTTCATGGGATGTTGATAAACACGTGTAACTAAATATGTCGTGCCAAGGGATGTTGATAAACACGTGTTTTCCTCTCATCCCTACCTAACCCAAAGGAAGAGAAAAAAAAGCTTCGTTTACTCAGTCAGTGTGTTTTCTCTTCCTCTTCCCAAACCCTAAGATATTCTCCAGATTGAGAATGAAATCTTCCATATTAAGAAATTTTCGCATCTTCATTCCTTTGAATATAGATTTTTCCAGATTCAGTAACTAATCTCCGATTAAAACTGAGCAAAATTTAACTCTCTCCAAAAATAAATCTAGATAACGATTCTCCAAAATCAAGCAACAAATTTCCTGGGAAAATTGAGATTTTAGTTTTTTGGGCGGGATGTTTCGCGCTAATTCTTTTTGGGTTTCGAATTTCATCCAAAATTCAGGCTATATAAACCCTAAGGCATCGATGGAACATTTACATCTCATCTTCTCAGAAACATATTTCTTCAAAATCCTAAGGTACTCATTATATTTTTCTTTACAATACATTTTTACATTTTTCCTTAATTTTTCTTAAAAACCCTTATTATATTCAACTGTGTTGTGATTGCTTGATGGGTTCTTCTTCAATGAATCTATTCAAGCTTCCCTACTTGGTGATGAAATCTGTTGTTTTAAATCTTATTTTTTTGGTACTTTGATTGTGAGCAATATCCATCTGTGATTCTTTAGCCTTTTGCATTGTTGAGTATGGTTGTTGATGGGTTCCTCTTCCATGGAATCAAATCAATGCCAATTAGTTACATTTGTTTTTTTTGTTTTTGAGTATGGTTGTTGATGGGTTCCTCTTCCATGGAATCAAATCAATCCCAAATACTTACATTTGTAATTCCCTTAGAAGATGTTGCTTGGTTTGATGTTCATAATGGTACTTGTAAGTTGTCAGGAAGGAGTCAATAAGCACCTAATAGGTTAAGGCGTTAAGCTAAACTGTGAAGCTCAGAGGGCAGCACTACTATGGGATAGTGCATCTATAGGATTTGCAGTTGTGATGTCTCCTAACAATGTTGCTGTTTTTTTATTTCCACCAGAATGTTTAGACTTTGATAATCTTGAAGCATCCTTGTTTTTTTACGTTGCTTACAGTTTTATACTTCTCTTTTCAGTTTGTCCTATTACATATGGCGCCCCAAATCACTGCTTCTACGGGTATGAAAAATCAGAAATATTGTTCAAATGTCATATACTGCTGTTATGTTATGTTTGTTTGTTCTGATAATTTTTTAGCTTATTGACATTCTCATCATGTTATTTTTCTGTTTTCAAGAATCAACTACCATAAAAAGAAATGTCAGAGGAATAAGTCGGGGAGTTGGGCTGGAAAGACTACTAGCGGTGTCGAAGGAACGAAAATTGGCCGTAAAGTTTGCTGAGCCTGTAGGTGCGCCGGTGTGCCCCAACCGATGCAAACTGGCCACCGAATCTGGGGTTATTGTCAGGGCTTACGCTCCCATGGAATACACATCATGGAAAAAGGTTCCATTGCATGACAGGGAAGCTTTAATGGAAAGGGTTACGGTATGTTTGTTCGTGTACAATTTTTTGCTTATCTGTAGGCAAACTACAGGTAGACATGAGTTCTTAACTTTTATCTTGTTGCAGGACAAGTTCTGGGTTGACCTTAGTGTACCGTATATTTGGAGTTTCCTGCACGAATCTATGGGGAAAAAGTATAATAGTTATAGGAGTTTGATGTCCTCCTATTTCAAGAATTTGGTCAATTCCTCTCATTCCCTTGAGGAAATAAAAGCTAAGCCGTACGAAGGCGTGGCCCAGGATAAGTGGGAGTGGCTTTGCAACCACTTCTCTTCACCTGAATTTAAGGTATTATATTGATTTAGATTTGTTGGCTATAAATATGCTTTTCTAATGTATGTACTAATACTTTTAATGAAACTGCAGAAACGATCTTTAGCTGGATCCGCTAACAGGAAAAATGTTAAGTACAACCATTGCGGTGGTTCCATGGCGAACGTTGTGCGTCATGAAAAAGTATGCATTCGTTACCCCTAACTACTGATTTCTGGTTAGTTGAATAGTGTGATGTATTGTGACACTTGTAATTGCTTAACAAATTTTGATCTTATTCTTCGTGAAACAGAGCAAGGAATCGGGAAATTACTCCCCTTTTCAAATTTTCTATGACACACACACTCGTGTGATTGATAAAGAGACTAACAATCGGATCTGGATAAACAATGAGGCCAGCAGTCAATATGTAAGTTATCATCCAGTGAATAAATGTGTCAAATGTTAAGTTAAGTTGCACCGTTTTTGTTCATCTGGAACCATCTTATCCTTGCATCATCCATGAAAGACAAATGGCTTTTTTCTGGGATCTTTTTAGCGTGCCTCTGTATCTAAATCTGTATATTTAGGTTCTTCTTATTACTTACAGGTGATTTTTGTGTAGGATCAAATGATTGCTCTCAAAGAGCAAAGCATGCTAGAAGGAGCAGAACCTAGAGATGAAAATGATATATGTGCTGAGGTCACTGGAAAGAAAAGAAGAAGAAGACATGTAGCCGTTATCCAGTCCAACGAAGAAACTGAAGAATTACGTGAAAAAGTACGTAAACAGGAAGAAGAAATTCGTCAGATGAAAGAAGATCAGGCATTATTCCGACAGGATATGCTGAATCGGTTAGGTCTGAACACCACAGTTACGGACACTCATGATCAGTAGTAGTCTAAGTTGAATTTGGTTTACTGTTTTAGTTTGTCTCTTACCAAACTCATGCTCAGCAATTCAAGTTAGTTTTTTTTGTTTTTTTGATTTGGTCTATGTGTTTAATTAGTTTGGTTTTGTTCCTGCTTTGTATTACCTTTCATTGGATGAGCAATAAAATTAATCTTTTAGACTCCCTAAATTTTCAATCTTCTTCTCTATATCGTATCAGTCAATTATGTGGTGTTTAGCTTTGATTTTTTATAGGTGTTGGGAAGCCATATGCTGATGCAGGTAAGTTTCTCTTTATTTTCCATGATTTTTTTGGTTTTTAGCTTTGATTATGGAACTATCGATAAGGCTTACAGGCTGCTGCTAACTCTTACAGGTATGTGAAGCATCATTGATAGCAACTGATTCTAATGAATTAAGCTTGGTGATAACTTACAGGTAACACTTTATCGTGCACGTCTTATAAACTCCTGCCACCTCTTTCATGGTTCCTCAAACTGAACCGTCTACACCATTTATCTTAGTGTTTACTTGCGAGTCTTTGCATTTTAGTACTATAATCAGATTTCTGTGTCATAAGTTTGTATACATCCTTTCAGTACATTTTTCTCATCTTCTATGGATATATGTAAATGACATGCCAAGACTAGTCAAATTCTCACTCTTCCCTTCTGTGCAGTTGATTTCATGCAACCCATGAACTATATAAAATCAAAAAAATGGATCAGGGGAAGGAATTCGCCACTAGACTTACAAGGGTGAAGCCTGTGAAAAAAATTCGTAAACCACCTGTTGAAGCTCGATTGTTGCTATGGTAATTTCCTATTTTTATTGAACAAATATTGCTAGTGTAAATTATTGCAACACCACAGTAATACAACAATTGAAGATTTCCACTGTTACATTAATCAACTCAACTCAGATTTCTATACATGTTGACCTGAAAAAATTGTTAACTAAGGTTATTCTCATTTTTGTAGGAAGTTGGGGTTAATGTAAAAAGGTGACACTCTGATGAACGTGCAGATGTCCAACCACGACCACCAGTTGTAACAGTAATTGGTCATGTTGATCATGGTAAAACTTCTCTTTTAGATGCTTTGCGCCAGACATCTGTGGCAGCGAGGGAAGCTGGGGGCATCACCCAACATCTTGGTGCTTTTGTCGTGGAAATGCAATCTGGAGCATCGATCACTTTCCTCAACACTCCTGGTCATGATGCATTTAGTGCGACGAGGGCAAGAGGAGCTGCTGTTACAGATATTGTAGTGCTTGTGGTAGCAGCTGATGATGGTGTGATGCCCCAGACCCTAGAAGCCATGAACCATGCCAGGGCAGCTAAAGTACACATTGTAGTTGCTATAAACAAGTGTGATAAACCAGCTGCAGAACAGGACATGACCAAATTTTATGGTTGATTGCTCTACCCGGGCTAATTCTGTTACTTGCGTGGTTATAGTAGGATACCAAAATTTAGTGAAGGGATAAACACTCAACATTACCGTTCCTTTTAAGTTAATGGTTCATGAACAATAGAGAAAGAGAATGTCAAAGTCAAATCTACTATACGTGGTGCACTGACTTATTGAACATTGACCCATGTATGAGACTCATGGTGAAATTTAAGAGTTGCTACTGCCTAGTGGGTTTCTGTCCTGCGTGAAAATACCATTTGGATCAAGTCTTGGGCTAAGCATAGTGGAGCACACTTTTAGATAAAAATTGTGTTGCATAGATGAAATTTCATGCTTACATTATGTTTTGACTCTTTTGGCTAATGGTTTGATTAATATGTGAAGTTGCATTTGTTAATCGTGTAATGAGTTTTCCCAAAATGTAAGACTTGTTCCATAAAGTCGTAATTTTTATTGATTTATTTGTATCATCTATTTTTTCTAATAGGTTTATCCACCTCGAGGATATAATGTGCTTCATGAAAGAAGAGGAAGCCGAGAAGACTATTTGAAGGAGCATTTGAAACCAACAGAGTCAGCAAGAAACTGGGTGGTAACATTCTTTTCTCTTAAGCTTTTTATTACTTTGTGGATGTTTACGAAGACCTCTTCAAAGCATATTATATTTTTAGGGAATAGTACCCACAACTTTCATGGCTCATGTGATTTCTTAATCCTTTATCTAAAAGACTATTTTTTCAGTGACATGTTTCACAAAAAACAGAAGCCCCCCAGACCTTTTAACTTGTCCACTACAATTATGAAGTGACAAACCTCTTGTTTTTCAGGTACGCTTTCAGAGAGAGAAGAGCCCTTGCTTTGACTCTTGATGACACAAAAACGGCCGTAAACCAACTCCACAACATGGTGAATGTTGTCGTGGGCGTCCTTATAGTGATCATTGGGCTTCTCATACTTGAGATAGCAACCACTAAGTTTCTGGTCCTTATTAGTTCTCAGCTTCTGTTGGTGGCTTTCATGTTTGGCAACACCTGCAAGATGGTATTTGAAGCTATTTGTGATGCACCCTTTCGATGTCGGTGATAGGTGTGAAATTGAAACTGTTTAGGTACACAAAAGTTCTAGTTTTGAGTTAAGTGTATGGTGTTTAGGGTGTGTAGACTGTTAGTGTATAGTAGTATATCTAGTTTTGAGTCCTTTTCTTACTGATACATGTTTCAGATGGTCGTGGAAGAGATGACCATCCTTACCACCGTGTTCCTAAGATTTGACAACCAAAAGATTATATACCCAAACAGTGTTCTTGCCACCAAGGAGATCAGCACTTTATATCGAAGTCCAGATATGGGAGATGCAATTGACTTCTGTATCCACGTCTCAACTCCAGTGGAAAAGATCTCTACCATGAAATATCGACTAACAGCATATGTTTTAGAATCTCAATTTCATCTGTTTTTTTTGTATTTTCCTCTTTCAAACTTGAAGCTTATCAACATGTCTTTGCATGTCAAAAAGATTCTCTCTCTGTGATATCACTTGTTCCTTTTATTTTTATTGTTTTTAAGGAGATATGTGATTGAGTGTGGTGTTGTGATGCTGTTCAGATTGGAGACGTCATCCAATTATCCACCGTTGCATAAGACCTCTTCTTAGCCTGCCGGAAATGAAAATTTTGAGTGCCATGGTATTTGGAGTGCTTATACTTCAAAATTTTCCGAAGGTGCTGAATGTGTGCTGAGGCTCGTTAATGTCGCTCAAAATTTTGTTGCAGTTTTGTTTTTTTTTTTTGATCAATTATTGCGGTATGAGCAGACTAAATCACTAGCAATCACCGAATATTGGGATTTGCATACTACAGTTTTTCTTGTCGCAACCAAATTTTAAAGACAAAATTTTGGATTTGCTTTGTATTCATTTGGATGACGAATCAGTTTTTGTCAGCATAAATAGAGATGTAGGGACAAAATTTATAGTTGTCAGCAATAGTATTTTCCGAGATCGATTTGTCTTTCGTCTGTAAAAAACAATCCTTTTGTGACTATAATTTGTTCGGATACTAATAGTTCTAACGGCAAAATCCTCATTTGACATGCTATCATTTCGGCAACAAACTAGTTTTGTCAGCATAAGATACATTTTGGGACCAAAGTTACGAATTGTTGGCAATAAGATATTTGGAGACTGTATTTTACCTTTGTCACTAGATTCCAATTTTGCGACCAAAATGATTCGTCACAAAGAAATATTTAGAGACGGAGACAGGATTGGTCACTATAATTGGTCACAAAAACAGAATTTAGAGACGGAGACATGATTGGTCACTATATTTGGTCACAAAAAATTTCAGTGACAACATTAAAGACAAAATTTAACGTTTGTCGCAAAAAAAATATATATGGTGACCAAAAAAATATTCCTCCCTAAATACTAGATTTGTAGACAAAATTTTATTGGTCACATAAAATTTTGTCACTAAACGTGTGTTTTGTTGTAGTGTTCAAATTCCACGAACGCACTCCCCACAAAGATATAGCAATTAAGCACAAGTTCATTTAAGATCTCTCCCCCATTTGACGTCATTCCCAAGAGAACAACATGAGTGACCTTACTTTTACGAGAAAAGAAGGATTTCTTTGGATATTAACAAATCTCATGGATTTGTGTCTAGTAAACCTCGAGTAAATTAACCACAAGAAGATCTTATTGGTTAATTTAGCCGAAAATTACTCAATATAAGAAAACTTACGGAGTAAATGCAGTATTTTCACATAATAGTGGATCAGGGAAAGTTCAATACTGCGAAATTTCTCAAAAATTTCATTTTATCTTTTATCAATATTTGCATAAAGACATAATAGGGCTGTCAATGGGTACCCAAATACCCGGAACCGGCTAATTAGGGTCCGGGTATGGGTCCCAAAATCGGACCCATTAGTGATTTCGGGTCCAAACCGGGTATACCTGAATAGGCCCGTTTATAACGGGTACCCACGGGTATTCGGGTATTTAAGAAAGGATAATTTTGTAAAATTCTTAACGAAAATTTGGTCATATATAAAGGAATGAGAAAGTTCTCACCACCCCATTTCAGCGAGATCTACTTTCTTCTTCAACCCATTTAGCCGCAAACTACTTTTACAGACTACTTTGAATGAAAGAAAAATCATTTGTTTCTCAAATTTTTTTAATTGAAAGAAAGGTATTATATCATAGACTTCATAGTACTAGTCTTACAAATCATTAAACCGATGTGTGTGATTTTTTTTGAATCGATTTGAAATTTGAGTCCTCTTGAATATGTTAAAGTAAGATTTTAGATGAGATATGTTAAGAATTGTTAGGAAAAAAACATCCATTACAATTAGTTCCAGTGCTTCCAAAGACCTTGTTGTTTTCGGCAAGTGAACAATTTTTTTAACAGTAGAACTAGAAATGTTTAGAAAACAAAAACTTAAATGTTTAATTATGGCTGGTGACGGGTTAGTTAGTGGGTATCTTTCAATTTCTCAACTTTGAATGGAGATGTTGCTTCTGTGTGTTACCTATTCATGCATGGATGATTTTTTGTGTTGAAAACTTGAAATTTTATTTCTCTATTTTAAGAAAAGACTCTCATAATTCCATCACTTGTTTTCAGGAAATTATAATCGGTGGTGGACTAGTGTTGTTGGTTGGTGATTTTAGGGGCTCTTGGTAAGCATTTATGCCTTCTTTTTATTTATTTGTTTCAATTTGTAAATCTGGTTCATCTAAACATCTTAATAAGTTGCGGAACAAATGTTCTTGCGGCAATACTTACTTATTAGAGATCTAGATATAACAAATGAGGCAGTAAAGTGAGTTGTGGAGAGTGGGTATTAGTTGGCATGAGATTCCCATTCTGAGGCCACTTGTTTCCCTCTCTAACTCTAAAGTTCAATTTAATAAATTAAATAATAAAAAAACAGATTTGGTTTGAATTTGTAATTCATTAGATCGATATGGTGTTGTGTGTATGGCCTTGGGATTTATCAGTTCTTAGTAAACCAATCAGTTGTAAATAAACATCATTATTACATTAAAGGTTTATGAATCTATAATCTATCACTACTCTCTAGTCTCTTTTGATTTATTCTGTTAGATTAAAAGTTTCACTCTTTATTGATTTTTTATGCAATCGCTTAAGCACAGTGAGTGTGGGGTTGTGCGCTATTGAATTTGTTGTACGCTAAATATGTTTTATCATTTATATACCATATGCTTTGAGGAAAGAGCTAGAATATGTACCATACGCTAAACATAATGTTTATCATTCTTAATTTGCATGTGTAGTGTTTTGGTGAGGGTAGTTAGCCTAACATAATTTACTTTTTTTTTTGTCCCGAGATGCCAAACATGGTGAGGTTGGAATATGACTAATGATGATTAGTTGGAACTTTTCTCTTCTTCTTATTGTATATATGCTTGTTATATTTATTATCATTTATACATTATGACACCTGATACAGATGTTTGTTTGTTTTTTCTTGTAGAGGCAACATGAAAACACAAACAGGAAGTAGCATTGGTGATCATTGTGTTCAAGAAGAAGACTAAAGTTTCGAAACTCCTAGGTATGCCGCCTCCTAAAGTTGTCGTTCAAGGTCAAAGAAGATTAAAGTTGTAAAATCCGTAGTGCCGGATAAGTAGAAGCGTAGCCGATTGAGTCGAGTGATTCTGGTGATTCTGTTCTTCTGGAAGAGGCAACAACAGGTGTGGTTCCGACAATTACATGTAAACATAAAAGAACCTCGAAGGCTTGGGATGAATATGAAGAGGTATTGGTAGATGGGAAAATGCTTGTACGGAAAATGCCAGGACTAAAGAACAAAATTCTGCGAAGAGCACACATGGGAAAAGTAGTTTGAGGAAACATCGAATTGTTGTCATGTATACAAAGGAAGACAACAACAAATTAACCATATGTTCGTGGAAAGCTAGTGAAGCGAAAGATGTGCCATTAGCTGCTTTCAACTTTAAATTTAACCAAGAAGTAACTCGTGATTGTATTGTAAGAATGATTATCTTGCATTAACTCCTTTCTCATTTGTAGAGTGCATTGGTTTTAGAAGGGTCTGACCATTACAACCTAATATTAAACTCGTGAAGCGAAAATCTACGAAGTCAGATTTGCTGAAGATTGATAAAATGTAAAAGAAGCATTTGTACGAGATTTTTAGTAAGGTTGAGTCGCATAAGCCTAACTACTGATATGTGGACTTGTACTACTCGGATGGGAGGATATATGGCTTTGACAGCTCACTATGTTGATGAAAACTGGAAAATTTAGAAGAGAATTTTATCTTTAGAGGCGTCAGATGGGCAACACACTCGGAGTCAACATTGCAAAGGTGCTGATGGATCAGTTGCACAAGTGGAATATTGATAGGAAGATAGCTTCAATTACGTAGGATAATGCTTTAACCAACAAAGTAGTGGTAAGTGAATCGTAATCAACTAAAGCCTGGATTACTTTTGGATGGAGAGTTATTCCATGTTCGATGTTCTCGCTCATGTGGTTGCCATTATCATTGATCATGGGATGTTGCAAATTAAAGAAGAAATAAAGAAAATTAGAAATTCAATGAAATTTATTAGAGCTTCACCACGGAGACAACAAAAATTTGAAGAAGTTTGCTTGCAACTAAATGCTCCTAAGACAAATTTTATTCAAGATGTTGATACAAGGTGGAATTCTACCTATACGATGCTTGAAATAGCACTCTTATTTCGGGAAGAATTTAGCAGTTTTGCAAGATTAAACCCGATTTTTTTAATGTTGCTCCAACAGCTGAAGACTGGAAGAATGCAAGCAGTCTTTCAATTTGCTTGAAGGTATTTTATGATATCACCGTTCTCTTTTCAGTACATCATACATAAATGATTAATCGTTATTTTGATGTTGCTTGCTTTTTATACTTAGAACTTCGTGAGTGGTGTGTTTCCGATGATGCATTAATACCCAAAATGGCTGTGAATATGATGAAAAGGTTTGAAAAGTATTGGAAACTGTCTTAGTAAAACATTTACAATAGCTTCCATTTTAGATCCTAGGTTTAAAATGAAATTAGTGGATTATTACGTCCCATTAATATATCCGGTAATAATGAGGAAAAGAAGATAGAAGTTATCGAGAGTCTTGAAAGATTGTATAATGAATATGCAACCTTATTTATGATTCTTCAAAGACATGTATACTCAGCAAACATTTGAAAAATGATGTGAACATGGAAGATTCAATTTCAATTGGTAGTAGGGTAGTTCTTAAGATTCTCAAAGTTCTTTTACTTCTAAAAGGAAGGGTTTGGCGGCATTTCTGGAAGAAAGTTCACAACATGACGTCATTCTGAGATCTAAAGCAATACCTATCACTGATGTTTACCCTATTAAAATTGGAAGTGGTACTATTGATCTGGAATGATTCTAGTTTTGATATTTTGGGATGGTGGAAATTTCATGGACCGTTATATCCAATCGTAGCATTGATAGCTTTCGTGATATATTAGCAATTCCCTGCATCATCGGTGGCTTCCGAATCTGTTTTCAAAGCACTAGTGGTAGAGTTGTAGATAAATTTCGTTTCTTCACGCTTCCGAAACAATTAAAGCTTTGATATGCACACAAGATTGGATAAGAAGTCTTATTTGGAGTAAGTAACATATTCAAACTTTCACATTTACCATAATATATCAATGTTGATTAGTAATATGTTTCTGTGTTTTGTGTGTCAACTAACTATTTTACTGTTTTTAGATTTGAGGATTTGGGTTAGGTGATACTTCACTCCAGACTCTTTTGGAGGCAATGGATGAGCTTCAGTCAGACGATGCTGATGCAATATTGCACATTGTCTAACTGATGAACAAGAATAAGAGTATATATTTTGTTTTTTATGAAGTTCCTATTATGGTTTACTCAAGAGCGACACTGTAGCGTATTTCAGGTACACAACCTGTGCAATTGTTGTTTATTTTTATAGAAGAATCTGTTGTTGGTTGTTGAGTTGTAGTGGTAGTATTATTTCATATGTTACTTCCACTCGCCTAATGGTCTGCCCAGTTGTTTGCATTAATGAGAAATATGGTTTCTGAATTTATGTCTTGTTGTATCTATTTGGGAGTGAACAATCCTTTTATGATGGACTGTATTTGTTTGTCTTGCAGGAATAATTGAGCATATGATGGTGAAATCGCTATTGGGAACTTCTTTTTGATATGGCCGAAGAACATGCGAATCGCGCCCCTTTTTGTATATGTACTTGTGAAGGAAACACACATTTATATCTTGGGGCTTATACACTTTATAAAATGATATGTCATCAACTTTTTTTGTTATATTACTTACAGACTATACTATGGCTAGCGTTACTTGTAATTATCACTAAAAAAAAAGTCCGCCAACTTTTGTATTTATTATATTATGGCAGATCTTTACTTACAACTAGGAAAATAACTTGTTTTCCTAATCTCCAGCTTTTGTTTATCTCCAATCTGTATGTGTTAAAGATGGTTGCTATTCTTTCCTCTTTAAGTCTTGAAAATTTGGAAGTCATATAAATCTGTTTTTACCCAATGGGTACCCAGACCCGGTGATTACTCGGGTCTTTTACTGGGTCTGGTTATAGGATAATGAAATAGGGAACCGACCCCAGAACCGCTAGGACCCGGAATCGACTCTACATATGTCGAATCCTAGGTTAAACCAGTACTACCAGGGACCCAAACCCATTGACAACCATCAATAGACTTTAATGTTGAGCACTTATGAGATAATAACTCAATTCACGAACCGTAAAGGGCACAAAAGCCTCATACACATTTGCAACATATAAAACCAATAAGATTAAATACTGCAAGTGCATCTTCTAAAAACTTATAATTTAAATAAATCTAAAAACATTGCAAGATGAAAAAACGTTGGAAATAGCTATGTGTAATCACAATATTTGATATACAAATCCTAGTTATCCTTCTTAAACATAATTCTCATAAGAAGTTTTCTAGACAATTATGATATAAAACGAAGAGGAGCTAAGCATCATCTTCATCATCATCATCGGAATCCGTCCAAGAAGTTTGAACTTTATCCATTTTTTTCTTGATTTTGGGAAATTTTGTAGCAATCACAAATATTTGTTCTTGTACACATTTTACCATAGAATTTAAAAATCCTTGTGAATTTGTTGAAGAATATTCAAGGTGGTAATATCGCAAGAACCGTCAAGAGTATCACATCTTTTTCTCTTGTAGTGATTCATCTTCATACGTCTGATAATACTTGGGCCGAACCCGGTTTGGGAGTTCCAATAGAACTACCAATGGGAGCTATGGATGATCCACGACATATATGCCTAATTAGGCATGAAAAGCCTAACTTCTTGTTGGATGAAGTCATCGAGACTATTGGAGAATAATAAATCCACAAATATCAATACCTTGAGCACCCATTTCAAGGAAATACACTAACTCCATATTCACGACTCCAACGGGAATTTTCAACCATGGAGGGACAAAGATTAGAAATTCCAAGTTTTCCAAAGATCCTTAAAGAAGTACTAAGATCTTGGATAGGAAACTTTACTTCTATCAATAAAAATTCTTACGATAAAGGCTTTGTTCTAGGAAACAAAAATTACCCAAAGGAATTTTGGTAATCTTTGAAATTAACTCTCTATCAACTTGAATCCCTTTTCCAATCAATCATAGTCATAAAGACAAACTTTCCACGATTAACATCATGGATGTTAGCATAAAAGATCCTTAAGAGTGCCAATCCTTCACCAAGACCATCAAAGATGTTACCAAGATTGTATTTCTAAAAACAAGATAAATCTTCTTTATGACCACTTCCTTTACCAATTTCTTCTCTGGGATGAAATCCTACGTAGAAATTTTATCAAAGGTTTTACTACTAGAATCATTGACAAAACGAATTCTAGTAGAATCTTGATCACTTGGAACAATCTTACTTATGAGAGTGGATGTAACAAGACTATTAGAAGTTCTTTTTGGTTTCTTATCATCACCATTAGATCTTCCCATTACAGCTGACAATTGTAAATTGAGAAAATAAAATAAAAAAAAAAGATAAGAAACTTACTTGATGAATTCCCTTGTAGAGATTGCTTTCATCACCCTTCCTAGTCCTCCAATTTTAAGTTTCAATGGAGTGCATTTTGGAAACCCTAATTAATATAAGCCTTGTTCACGTACGTGGACGATGTGGGAAGAAAAAGAAAAGGAAAGGTACGCGTACCGTAACCTTTTAGAGATCCTTAGAGGGCTTGGATCCAAATCGATGCCTCATGTAAATCAGAATTGCATATCTTGAATCATCAAGAAAAAATCCAGAAACAATGAAACGCATATTGTGAAAATTTTATATCAATACGATAATTATTCTTATCTCAATAAACTATTTTAAAAAATATTTAAAGCACAAGAAGTATTGATATTCATTTTCAGTCACAGTGATAAATAAGGTAGAAGAACAACATTCTCCACACCATTATTGTAGACTCATGTAAGAAGAAATAACTTAACTTTGATAGTATTAAACAATTGAAGTTTCCTCAACACATTGGAATACTTTAATTTCCATTAACACTCTGCTAAGAGCTTTTATCACAAACTATAAACAACTTACTTTGAATCACCTGGAAAAAAAAACTAACCCAAAATAATACAAATGCACGGAGAGTATCAATCTGTTACTTGCCCCATCTCAAGCTATATACAGATGGTGAAGCCAATTCTTGTTACCAAGAAGATAGATAGGTAGGTTACTGTTCACAGACCATCTCGGGTCGATATTTGTGGTTTGTAACATAGGTATAATCATAGTAATGATGATACCGGAGGTTAATTATCCGCTTTGATTCTTCTTCTTACAATTAAAAAATGGAATTTTCCGATCTTTGGAACTCGTAACAAACTCAGTAGGAATCTTTTTACTGCTTTTACATGAGTTGTTTACATGACCAATCTGTACATCATGAATACATGACTTGACAGGATTAGAAGAAACACAAGGAATAACCTTTTTCTTAATCAAATTAAGTCGCCTCAAGAATCTAAAAACGTCTCCAAAATCCATAAATAGATCTTTGTCTACAGATCCATCATGATAGTATTCCTCAAATAGATTGAGTAGCAGTTTACTGAGGTTCCATATCTTTGAGCTTTTGTCAAAGACGTTTCCTGTATCGAAGCTTTTTATTAGAGGAATCCTTCTCTTTTCCTTTAGATTGTTTTCCATCAGTTAAGGTTTTTAGTAGCTTTAGTTGACTTTGAGATTATCTTGAGAGACCAGAGGTCTTGTTGAAAATAATCTCCGAACAACCTTCAGGATTTCTCGAGTACGTCACAGATGAACATAAAAAGTTTCCCAAATTTATTTCCCATCGTAACAAACTTTAGGATCAAACAAACACACACTTATTAGGTTTATCGTGTTTGCCTCGCTTTGATACCAATTGAAAATGCGGGGTGATAAGCACATTTGTGCTATATTTTATACCCATATTTATATTAGTTAGGACTCGATAATTCTACTAATACCACTATTTTAGTGCTTTTGTAGAAAGTACAAGCAAATATGATGAATGAAAGAATAAGCGGTCAAATGAACAACTAAATGGCGTTTGCGGAAAGGACCAGATGTGGCTGGCCTAGTAATTCTATTTATCAGTAGCACATATTAATTCACGGTCAGAATTTCAAATGGAGTGAATTCAAATGGTACAAATTATGTGACTTGGTGGGAGCGTACAACTATTTCCTCATCTCGTTTATTATATAATAAAGAAGAATCCGGAGCAGTATCTTTAGTGTAATGTTCACGCATTTGCACAAAGATCCAATATGTGAATGTTGGGTAATTTGAGAGTTCGCAAAGAGGAAAATGAAGACGTTCATTGCTGCTGCAATTTTCGCTTCTCGTTGAAGTGAATTCACATCCTTTGACAGTCAGCGACTGTCACCAATTCTTCATGGGGCGAGGATAAATAAAGCAGCAACGGTAAGATGAATCTACAGGTTGTTGGTTCGAAAGGAGATGGAGTTGCAGGCCAACTTTTGGGGCTGTTGTGGCATTGATTGAATTCTGCAGTTAACGGAAGCAACAGATTTTAGGAGCTGGTGGTGCAAGCTTTGTTTCAACTGAAGCTGGGTACTGGGGTGAGAGTTCAATGAAGATGCATGCATGAAAGGGGTTTGGCGAGATATATTTGAAAGCTCGGGCATGAAAGCATAGCAGGCAATGGATCAAACTGGTGATGGCTAGATGGAGTCCGGGGTCATACTTGTCCTAAATTCGTTCGACTGTTGTAATGGCGAGAAGTGGTGATTACATTGGGGTTGCTGTGGTTGAAAGGGAGATGAAGCAGCATCAGTTCAGCATTTGGCAGTGGTGTTGGCTTAATTGGATTTCATGGGGATTTTGGATCGACTGATATGAGCAGGGAAGATCGAAATGCAAGTCGTTGGTGCTGGTTTGTAGGTGGATAAAGAGGTTGTCTGAGTATCGATCCATTACAGATAGTTGGACTGTTATATTGTTGCAGCAAAGTTATGGTCCGTATGTCAGATGGATTTGGGGAAACTCGTTTGGCAAGTTTGTTAGATAGAGGAAGCGACTGAAATGGATAGAGGCTTACAAGGTCTGGAATTTGGTTGTGTTCTGCTGGTGATGTTTGTAATCGGTGATTTGATTATGCTGCGAAGAAGATATTGCTATGAACTGAAGTTGAGTGCTTCTGCCAAGAAGATAAAGGGCGTAATTGCCAAAAATAGGATATTTTTGGGTGTGTCTTTCAAAAATATCAGAAACGTAAATTAATACACGAATATGGGATAGTGTACCATTTTTATCCCTAATAAATAACTTTATTACATTTTTGTCCTAAAATTAGTGGACCTTCCATTTTTTTTTGTTATTGTTTTCAAATATTATCATGGGTAAATAAATTGGTTAAGGATAGTGCCTTAGTGAGTAAGGAAGGTAAAGCGAATGAGACCAAAACTATACTTAGTAACATAAATGAATGGGATATAGTTAAAAAATTCACTAATTTTTCTTTGTAGAAAAAGTTTATTTTATATATTTATTTATTTATTCATTGCCTAACTTTCTTTGTACATTTGTAAAAATTGTAAAAATTGATTGTGTTGTATCTAACTTTCTTTTTGTACTTTTAATCAAATCATAACTTCTTTTAAGTTAAAAAAAGAATAAAAAAAAATAAAGTATTTTATTTATTGTTAAGGTCCACTGTCGAAAGTAGGACCTCTAAGGACCTTTTGAGATTATTCTAAAGTATTATAATTGGAATTTGTTTTTAAAAACTTAGGTCAAAAAGTCCGGACTTTTTCTTACTAAAGTATGGACTTTTTAAAAATCCCAAATATGGGTTGCCACGTAGGGGCCACATAAGTTCAGGAAAGTCTTGACCGTTAGACCTAGAGTCCGGACCTTAGGTGCCAAGTAAGCACCACCTAAATTTAGGAAGGTCCTCACTTTTAAAACTAAGGTCTGGACTATACTATCTACGTCATCAATATGTTATTGTTATTTAAATTATTTAATGTTACATCTGTATTACACCTCTGTCTCCACTACACAAGGTCCACAAAAGTTTGCACTTTCACGTCTTAATTTTTCATTCTTATTTCATTTTTCCCTTCCTTCCTCATTGAAGTATACCAGCAGCTCTATCCCTACCACCTCTTCTAAATTTCTTATCAGTGACCATTATTCAATCCTCAAATTCATTTTCGTATGTACGTTAAAAATTCAAACAACATAATTTTTTCCCTTTTCCTAGTTTACTTGATTAGGGTTAGAAAAAGTAAAGACTAAAAGTATAATTAATCTTCTCAGCTCCCGATTGTCTTGCTTTTGTTTTGTTTTGTTTTTTCTTTATTTTTGTATCTCTCTTGTCACGTTTTGAGACTTCTTCTTTTAATCGATTATGATTTTCTGTTAAAAAGAAATGAAACCTTTATTGCTCATTTACTGTTTGATAAAATGCCCACTGTCTCTTTGTTGACTTAATATGTTGGTCCAGTTATACCCCTTTTTCTATGATATATCATGTAGGAACACCAAGTGGATTTGCAAGCCGAGGATCTTGCTCACAGGATTGGTTAAAGAAGTTCAAGACTTTTGCCTCACAAAGGTTTTTTTTTTTTCTCGTTCTATCATCCATACCCTGTGTTTGTATTTTTAAGACCCCATCTCCAAATATCTTGTTTGTTTGCTGTACAATGATTCAGTGTACCAGAGACGAAAAAGTGATTAAGAATAAGAGGGCTTACAAGAAGCTTGAACTTCATACTTTAGCGATTCAAGGATGACGACTAGCATAGCAAAAAAAAAGTAAGAGATGTCAATCTTTGCTATTCAAAACGCTCAGGTTAATTTCTCATTGGCGATGCTGAATTGCCGATGGCAATATTGCTAATCATTTTAGGTTTATCACTGAATTACTATGCGTTTTCCATTAATCTCACATTAATGCTTTCCAGAGATCCCTCCAAATGTGCTTTCGTAAGACGCTGCCAATATCAGGTGTTTCAAGGGCTTGGAATTTCGGTTGCTTTATTTTGTTTCCAAGGTTGCTTGACATACACATAAGTCGCCAATGTACTGAAGAGATGTAACTATAGATCGATAGTTCCTCGATGAGAGCTCTTCAGTTTTCCACTTTTTCTTGTGTAAAGCTTGTAAAACTTCTTTGCTTTTTATTAATTCATGCATTAAAAATCTCATTTGCGACTCTCCCTTTATTTGGACTATTTCGATGTTATAAAGATCAGACAAGCAAGTAAAAGAAACTGAAAAACTAGACATAGCAGTTGCAACCCAAATTTTTAAGTACCAGAGGGCATTCATTATACTAGACATAATTCGCATACATGAAACGAAAGATAGGAGAAGACAAAGACCTAAAGTTTATTTTTATTTTTTTTGAAAAAGGGGGTTAAAATTGATAACTGTATGCCGAGGAGGCATATATTTTACAGAGAATAACATGGAAAAAAATAAAGATAAACAATACAGTTTAAACTAGCAAGCATCATCTTAGAGAGCTCATGCGTAGAAACAATACATACACCTGACTTAATGCCATCCCAATCACTTGGATAAAGCTTTTCCTCACACCTAGCCACCGGATCTTCAAAGTATAATTCACCGAACACTTTGGATGGAAGTCCCCACTGATACAAGAGAGCTTTGACCGCAATAATTGTGTCATCTTCATTTTGGCTTTTATTATGGAAGAATCGTCTATTCCTCTCCAAAACCGGACAAATTCACCTTCGATAGCATGCGGAAGACCTAAAGTTTATGTGTATTCAAAATTAATATAGAAAGATAAGGTCACTAAATAACCTCTACCTTTCATTCCCAAGAAAAGTTGAACCAATTCAGTAACTACGACGCTACTACGACACTATTTCGTGTAAAATTTATTTCTAACCCATTAAAGCTGGCCAGCCATTCGAGCACTTCTTCTCTTTGGTGTTGCTGAAGTACCAAACCATTTCTTGGGCCTCTGGATCTCACTACCATGGTCATATACGTTCCTCGCATATTTACGCTTTGGCGATGTAACCATTAGTGGATTAACTTTGCATCTTGACTTGACTTGAATCTGGTATATATTGCTCAGTTCCCTTGCTCATGGAAGAATTCTCTCATTTCTGGTGCTCTGAATCTGTTTGCAGTTATTAGTATTATGAAGGGAAAGGAAGCCTGTGTTAGACAATTTTGGCTCAATCACTCCGATCCATTTTAGCAACAATCAATCATAAAAATATGGAAACATTAGAAACAATCAATGATAAAAATATGAAAAGATCATTAATGTTGAGATGATAATATTTCTACATATCTTTCCTCAATTAGTGATTGAAATATGGAAACTTCATTAATAGGATAAGTAATAACATTGCTACATGTCAACTTCATCCCAGTCACTGGTTAAAATATGGAAACTGCATTAAAGTGGTATATATTATCACGGCAATTCCAACCCATGGAGGCATGGCAATGAATGATCAAAGTATGAGAACTTTTATATATAGTGAAATATTAATATTAATGCAAAAATTAATCACCATCGATAATCAATGATCTTAATATGGAAACGAATATTAATTTTAAGGAAACAACGTAATTGATTTTGTTTTAAGGGAAGATGGTTTAAGAGGCATTGACATCAGTGAGATTCAATTTTCTTGTCTTTTTTAGTCTTTTTTTTTTTTCCAGTTGATTACATTTTTACTTCTGAAACTTCAATGGGGACTGTGTTCTTTTTGTTAATCTACAATTTAGTGGTATAAAAACTTGGTAAAAGTTTGAAAGAGCACAAATCGTTTCAGTGGTCGCCTAGGGCGCCTAAGGCGCACCTAGGCGCTAGGTCTGGCGCCTCGCCTCGCCTAGCACCTAATACAACATAGCTTGATTGCACTGTAACAGCTCCATCCGTATTAAAAAACACCCTTGTCCTCAAGGGTCATGTCAGGAAATTGCATCTTCATGGTTTCTTCTTCTTCCATGTAGCTTTACTTGGTGGTAAACCCTGCCAACGAATTAAGACCTCTTTCTTGTTCTTCTTTATGCGTCGATCCAAAGGAAAAGACGTTTGTTGTTGGTGATTTGATTTATCTAAAGTTGCAGCCATATAGGCAACTTTTTGTTTCATTGAAGAAGATAAATAAATTGTCAGCAAAATACTACGGTCCATACAAGGTTTTAGAGCGTATTGGCGTAGTTGCTTACAAACTTTCATCCCGTTTTTCATGTCTCTCTCCTCAAGAAAAAAATTGGTGTTAACGTCTGTGTTCAACCTGACTTACCCGTGGCCAGTAAGAGTGATGACATAATTGTTCATATACCTCAAGCTATCCCTGCTGTTCTTGGAGCATGTTGTGTTTTTCATAATAATATTTGTGAAATTAAAAACAAAGAAATGGATTTGGAACTGATACTAGAGATTTTTGATAATGATTTAACTGGTCCAAGTAGTTTAATGATATCGACGGGCACGATGCAAAACAGTACAATGACACAATGATATATGTAGGGATGTATACCCCCATTGTATCTGGAAGGAAAAAAAGAAACAGAAATCACATTATCTCCTCTTTTCCAATAAAAAAGAAAAAATTGGAAGGGAAATCACATTACATAATGACTTTTTTTTTTTTTTGAAAAGCTACATAATGTCGTTAAAATATTAGATTAATATAACATTACGGATCTTTCAAAATTATTATGAAACCAATTAAAAATCATATCACTAGAAAACGACTGAATCAATGTATGCATCCCATGACTAAACCAAATATGAGGGCTGAAAATTGGAAGGACAGAATCTCCCTAATCTAATATAATACTCCTAAGTAATCCCTAAAAAACTAAACAAATAGAAGAAAATAAGTTCATAGCAAAAAACCAACATGAATAACAAAGGAAACCCTAACTTTTTATCATCAAACATATAAAAAACAGAAAAACAAACCCAAGCATAAAGATTAAAAATCGGAAAGAAAACAACGAGGTTTAGAGATTTACTTGTGAAGGATAACAGATTAGAACAAAAAAATGAGATTGTGAAAACCGGTGATCTAGACGGATCTAGAGAGGAAAATGATAGATAGAGAGAGGCAAGAGAATCTCATTTACTGAAAATTAATTAGAGGGGAATATGACAGAGGGGCAAGGGATTCTCATTTAATGAAAATAAACTAGGAATAACTGCTGGGATTTCATTAGATGGAGAGAAGGAGGCCGTGTGATTGAAATATAATAACGGACGAGATCTTATTTATCTAGTCATACGGATTAAGATCCATGTGTCAAATTTGTTTTTCTGGATCCGTGTGACTCTGGCAAAACCGAATCTCATGCGTCCTTAATTTTAAAATCTTACGGTCATATCTGATTATAACATACCTTGCTTATTTATTTTATTTTAATTTTTTAAATGCATTATATATTTATTAACAATAATTCATGTATATTTTTCTAAGTAACATACCTAAATTCGTATGTCTTGTTTCAAATCGTGCCTCAAGGCGTATCCAATGCCACTAACCAAAGAATACGAGGAATGTTGATTTTGGTCAATCCTAAAGATATTAGAAGAGAAAATTGGATCGATCGCAATCATGACCTATTTCTATTTTCGTAATAATGACCTATTTTGGTCCACATTATTAGATTTAAATTTTCGTCGTACATTCTCATTAATCGAATTTACCATCAAATACATTTTGTTTGATATTTATAGTTCATGTCTCCAAGTATATTTTAGTCCACGTTAGTAGATTTAGACCTTCGTCGCATATTCTGATTAGTCGAAGATGTGATCGAGTAGGTTTTGGTTGAAATATGGGATTCAAGTATAATTGCGATTTATCGGAGATGCACGAAGTATATTTTTTCCACATTAGATTTATACTTTCTCTGTAGATTCTGATTAATCAAAGAAACCATCAAATAAATTTGGTTGACATTTAGATTCAAGTATAAATTTCGGTTATGTCGTGAAGTATATTTTAATTCATGTTAGTAGATTTAGACCGTTGTCATAGATTTTGATTAGTTGAAGATGTACTCAATTAGGTTTTGGTTGAAATATAATTAAAATTCATTGGGCTGCACAAGACCCGCCTGACTTACCCGAAACCGCCCATACCCGCTAAACCCTTAGGTTTTTAACCCGAACCCGCCCATAGCGGGTTGGTAGTTGGTTATGAATATAAAAACCCGCTACAGTTGGGTTAATAGTTGGTTATTAGAGAAACCCGCCCAAAACCACCCGAAAAACCCGGTAAATATAGACTATTGATAGAAACTAATCATAGCCCTCAATTGATCGAAACGCTAGTAGCAAATAAGGAAACTTACAGTATTTGTATTGCAAAAATCACTGAGTACGTATTTTGATATTAGAATCTTGTTAATTATCTTTCTGGATACTCCTTGATTTGTTGCATGTAAAAATTACAATCCTTACAAGAATTTTTAATATTTAGACTTCTGGTTAGAATTATGATTGACCTCGGTGATTCGAAAATTTCTTCTTGATTTAGATATGTGCAACTTAATTCAATAATTTCCTTTCAACACTTTGTAATCCAAAATACATTTATGGACGAGTGTTCGATCTCTGTGAGAATTATTTTCATAGAAAATTCATCACCGGAAACTCGTGATTTATTATTTATACCATGATAATAATAGAAGTCAGTCATAATTACAATAGTTAGACAAATGTTCAATCTCTAATAATGTCAAATCTCACTTGTATATTTTGGTTGACCTTTAAAGTTTTGTTGTTAAACATATATTGTTCTGCATTAATAGATTTAGAAGTTCAGCCCGGTTAATCAAAGATGTCATCAAGTAACTGCCCTTTTGAGTTTTGTCATAAAGCATTTGTTCCGCATTAGAAGATTTAGACATTTAGTCTGATTATTTGAAGATGTCATTAGGTATATTTTGGTTTACCTTTAGAGTTCAACTAGAGTCCGGTTAATCAGAGATGTCATAAAGCAAATTTTGGTCTCTACCGGCAGATTTATACGTATAATGTATATTTTATTGAATCGATGATGTCATAAAGCATATCTTGGTTGACATAAGTAAATTTAGTCCTCCGATATATATTCTGATTAATTAAAGACCTCATGAACCATGTTTTTAATCCATAATTGTAAATATACATTCCGATTAATTGAAAATTTCATGAAGAATATTAATTCAGAAAAAAAAAACATAATATAATTAAAGCATCACACTATATATTTTTTCGAAGACTTCATAACAATTTCTTATAAAGCAAAAAACTCTTAAAATCATAAAAAAGTGGACATTTGGTCTCACTAAACAAAGTTATTCTACCACAGAAGAAAAGGATGGTTCGACACAGCCCAAAATTGTATTATTGTATTAGAAATCTTAACTAAACCTACCGATATTGGTTTTATTATCCTTAATTACCCATTTCACTAAGTCAGAATCTTTGCCAGAGCCTTAAACTTGCCATTTATCCTTAATGAGCTCTTTCACTAACTCAAAATCTTTATCAGAACCCTAAATCTACCTTCATTGGAGTTTGAAATTTTGTTTATTCGAATGACAATGACAATTATTAATTTTATTTCTTATTTTTCTAATTCGTTCTTATATATTATTCAAATTTGTGAATAATCAAGTTTCGACAACAATATCAAATTTATTATAATTTATATATTCCCCGCCAATACCAAAACCGTATACCGATAAACATAATGTTCTAAGTGACTTTTATAGAGCAATGTTGAATCAACTGAGGAGACGATTGTTAGAATCTTAATCATTGTAAGTTCATAATCGAAAATTCAGGTACTACTATCTACTGGCATAAACCTAAGTTCGTCGTAAGTCAAAATTATATCTTTAGATAATTGTTCACTTTCGATCTAATGTCGGAGTCTCGTTCCTCATAAGTTCATCCTCAAAATCAAATATTTATTATTCTACTTGCAAATCTTTAGTTCATTGTAGGTCAAAAATACATCTTAAGATGAGTGTTTAATTTTTAATGTTAGAATCTTGTTAATTATCCTCCTGGATACTCCTCGATTTGTTGTAGGTCAAAATTACAATCCTTACACGAGTTTTCAATATTTAGATCGGTGATCCGAAAATTACTTCTTGATTCAGGTACGAGCAATTTAATTCATTATCTAAAACTCGTTCTTTTATTATTTATAATGAAAATTATCAAAGTAAGTTTACAATAGTTAGACTAATGTTTAATATCTAATGTCAGAATCTTGTTCGTGTAACTTCTTCTTTGAAACATTTTTTTTTTTTTTTTTTTTGTATGTACCTGGATTCATCCTCGTACCGGAGGTTGATCATAAAACCCATTGTACTTGTTCGTTTTAGTAGAACGAGAACTACACATGCTTTTCACACATTTATGTCAATCCATATGAGAGTCCAAGACCAAATATGTACCGTTGATAAATTTTCTCAATCCGTATGACTATCCTTATCTACCGTCCAAAAAACTCTATACCAAACCATAAAGCTTTTTTCTCCCTCAGTCTTTTTTTTTCCCTCTTTGTCTCTCTTTCTCGGTTCTACTATCTAATCCTCCGCCTCTACCTAAACCCTAAACTGCAGCCACCTTCTTGAGTTGAAGGATGTTTAAATAAGAAAATAACTTCACTTTACATGTTTAACTAAAATCAGGAATTTTGGTAAAAGAATAACGAAGAACTTTCTATAAGTATTGAAAACAGCTGGGATTGGTTTTCTTTGGAACCATTTTTAGTTCACAGAATTGGTAACCAGTACCACGCGTCCCATGGAGATAATGGGTCAATAGTCCATTCACATCCTAGCCCGGCAGACTGCACCCAAAATAATACTCAAGGATCCAACAATCTTCATACCACTAATCACATGAAACCTGCATAAAGAATTAAAACATTATTTTAGATGAGAGTCTAAGGTAAAAGAAAAGAGCTAATTATTCAAGAGCTTGTACCATTCACCTCTATGAATTTTTCTTGAACAATTGCAAAGCATTTCACAAAAAAATCGAGGAGTTTTACTTTGCTCGATTTCTTTGGAACCGTTACCATATGCTCAATAAACTTGATGGAAAAGACACCACAAGAGGACCTGCAATATGAATATGGATCAAAAATATTATTCTTTTTTAGTTGGATGTTTCTCCTACTTACTCAAAATGTCTATCCACAAATATATGTTTATGTTAAAAAAATGATAAAAACTAAACAAGGAAGAAAACAAAACAGGAATTCCAAGTAAATGGTTACCCATCTGTTTGCTGAGAGAGATTCTTGCAAAAATTACAACTCCATTCACCAGAACCCGTCACACGTCTCAAATGCTCAAGAAGAAGCTAAATTTCCTCGTAAATGTTGATATCTTACAAGTACGAGGCGGTATCATGGGATCGTAAATTTTAATTCTTCTTTCTGCCATTTCAATGGTAAGAGCTACCCTGTGATTATTTTTAACATTAAGCACACCATAAGCGGAGCTTTTCCAAGTCTGTCCATTACTTTGACGTTCTTGTTCTCAAGAATTTTTTGTTCCACAACAACAAGGCTAAGTCATAATGCAATACAAAAAGTAAGAAATATAACCCGCAGTGACTATTTTACACAACCATGCCTGCATATAGGTTTCGAACTTCAAAGTATGCTAATGAAGACATCTCCATTCACTATGCTGATTTTAAGTTATTTGAATATATCTTTTAGAAGATAAAAAGTGACTCTAGTACATATAAGAATACCGTCGGTCTTTTTAGTGCACATAAAGTGCTCCTATCCAAGAGAAAGGTTGTCACTAAGGTGCGAGATCCTGATTCATTTTCTTTTATCGTTTAAACTATATCCCCTCAATGCCTCAAGTCTTGTTCCGTGCTAACTGTTTATTTCACCTTTCAAAGCTCTCTGTTTGAAAATGATTTTGCGAGAAAAACAAATGCACAAAGTAACCAATCCAGAACAGCCTTAGCTTATAAAGATACTAATCACATACAATTATTTCAACATGTCTTAGTCTAACAGACTGTTTTTTTGCTAAACCATGTCATATCAGTAAGATGGCCTGGTCTTAATGAACCAATCAAAATTGAGTGCGTATGTGGGAAGTCGAAACTCGAGTCTGACTTCCCCTGGCTAACGAACGCATTCACATCTTTTTGATATTGTAACGCAATCCAAACACGTATACCAGGCATTAACATGGCTTTAAGCTGCCCGTACGAAAAGCTGTTGTCAATGTTTCATCAACAATAAACGAGATAAAAAACACAAACAATTGTTCGACAGCAAAAGGATTTTGTCAGCTCAATCTTCTGTTTCCCAAACAACAGTTTCTCGTCCTAAGCATAAATAAATTTTTAACCAATTGTCTAACCTAATTTTTTTTTTTTGATCATTCAAAAGGATAGAATACCAAGAAATCAGCAAACCCTAGTTATAAAACCATACAATCTCAGGAAACCCTAGTTTTGAAACACTAAAAGCATCAAGAATAAATGAATCGTACCTCAAATTGGGTTAGCAGCAACGGAAATGTGACAATGCTTGAGACATATTAATTGAGAGTTTTTCCTTGTTCTTCAACTGATCTTCTTGACCGATTAAGCGATTTTAGAGGTTTCAGTTTCATTCGGCTAGGGCTTCTGAAATAGAATAAATTTCTGCTTCCCGTTTAAATACTTTAGTTCCATCCAACTAGGCAGCTGACTGTAATATGCATCTGCTGACTGTAATACACCCAAACGTGACAATGCATAAAAAGTCAGGACCATAGTGGTACCATAGTAAATAATTACTAATGTTTGCCTATATATGTCCATGAATCCTATTTTTGTGTATTCTTTTATTTGTCCTGATATTTCTAGAAGATTTTATCAAAAAAGGGTTATTTTAGATAATTAAAACGAAGATAAAGCTTAACCTGTTAGAGATGTTCGTGGTTGTTTGTATGGGTTCTAGGTGTTGTTGATCAAGACGAGAAGCTAAGAAAATGGTATCGTGACCTAAGTTAAGAAGAACGGTGTTGGTTGTGCTAGGTTGTTGCGGTCGGTCGAATCAGGGTGCTGTAAATGGGTATGGTCTTAGTTCAGGGCTTTGGACTTGGACCATTTGCAAGAACAACTAAGAGACGTTGTCTACACCAACGGGAGTTAGGCGGGAAGGTGTTTAGATGGACCGGGCCTAGACAATGCTACTGAGGTCTTGGTCGGATTTCTACGACCAATAGGTTTGCTATATAAACAAAACAGATAAGAGAAAAGAGAGACAAGGGCACGGCCGCAAAACCGCAACGAGAGAATAGGGTTTGAAGTTTCATACTCTCGATTTCATTTTTGTTTAGGTAGTGAATCCATGAATATGTTTATGGCTTTTGAGAAACTCATGTCTAGCTAGAACCATATTAGGGTTTAGATAGAAACCAATTTATTTTATATAAAATCTACGATGATATTTCTAATAATGATTTGATTTATTAGTATTTTCTCTTCATATAGCTTGGTACTCAATCGTTTATGTGATTTTCTTGATTATTTATGCTTTTCAATTGATATTGCGTGTGCTTGGTTAAATTCTTTGATGCATTATACTTTAGGGATTGATATGTAATGTTAGTGACCTAAGAAGCGAAGGAAATTACAAGCGGAGAAACTATATTTTAGAATTTAACATACCATCTTCCGAGTCATGAGATTGATTTCGATATTTGTCTTGAGTAATAAATAGAAATTAGTAGAGTTTTATATGAGTCAATTGGTGGAAATCGAAGACCCTAATAACCCTCTCATACTTTGTTTATTATTACGATTATTTGTTATTTCATTCAGTTCCGAATCTCTAAAATCGTTAAAACATCATCTTGTCGATTAGTTACTTTTGATATTAGTTAGTAGTAGTGTTTCACATCCTCGTGGAACGACACAGCACTTTGTCATTGTCTACTAGTTAGACGTTGTGCACTTGCAGTTTTATTATTGTAGGTTTTCCGAGCCTACCAAGTTTTTGGCGCCGCTGCCGGGGAGTGGTTGCAAAATACTCTCCGATTTATATCTATTTGTACATAATTTTATTTTGTTTTTCTTTTAGATTTCTATTGGTCCTTTTTACGCAGTTTGTTTGATTTTTTAGGTACCTTAGCCTGAAGTGCTACGGGCTTAAAAGAAAGTATGCACTCGCAAGGCTTTTGCAAGAGCCACTCTGAAGATCCATTAGAGGTTTGCTTAGCCCATTTTGGGTGTGATTTTGATGATGATATTGTTATTTGTGAAGTCAATGCCTTATTAGACTCCACACCTTCTCTTTGGACACTAATAAATGGAAACCCAAACTAGAACCTCTCTAATTCTACTCTCGAGTCTCGACTAGTTCCATCCGGTTGATAAAGCTCTTGACCTTGACTCATCTTGATAATATTAATAATGAAAACCGTTGTAAATAATAGTGGGTCTATGAGTCATGATATTATTGCTCCATTTGAGCCAACATATGTTCGTGTGCCTTATTTTGCTCAACTTGAACCAATATCAGCCATGAAAGTTATTTCGCCTGATTTAGAACCCTGATTTAGGGGCGTGCGCACCTCAACTGAAGCTATTGAAAAATTTATACCTCTTTTTGTGAATGATTTGCATATCCCGACAATGCATGGATTGATTACTAAGGATTGTTATTTATGGGGAATGGATTCACATATATCTTTGGATGATTATAGTTTTTGCAGTGCATATTTTCACTGACCGATTGGTTGGGTTGATCCCCCAACTTTTCGGACTCTATATATATGATTGGCACTTACTTTGGGGTATCAACCTCATTTTGTTTGATATTACATGCTACTGTGGAAACAAATACCTTTCGCTTCATGGGAGTCAACCCATCGTATTTGTTCCCTTTTCTTTATCTTTTATTTTGATTTGTTTACTTTTTGTATAGTCCGTCTTATGAAATTCACATCTTAATTTCTACGTTGGATGACTCAATTACATTGAGGACAATGTAATGTTTAAGTGTGGGGGAGTGGCACTTTCATTAGGAAGTTTTCAACAAAAAAATGCTTATTATGACTAATCACTGCTTAATGTCTTACAAAAAAAAAAGAAATATTTTTAGAGTATTTTTCTATGACCAATTGTTTAGCGGGTCTTTACATCTAGTTGTTTAGCAAACATCTCTCGATCTTGCTATTTAGCGGATCCGTCTTCTTTATTTAGTCAACTTCTCTACACCATCTGTTTAGTGTTTCCATCTTCCGTTTTAGCAGATATGTCGTCTCATTGTTTAGCGGATATTTCTATATCCAGGTGTGGAGCGGATATATTTTCGTTCGGTTTTGCTCAGGACTAGCAAATATAAGTGTGGGGGTATTGATAAGCAGCACATTTGTGCTATATTTTATACCCATATTTATATATTAGTTAGGACTACGATAATTTTACTAATACCACTATTTTAGTGCTTTTGTAGAAAGTACAAGCAAATATGATGAATGAAAGAATAACTTATCAAATGAACAACTAAATGGCGTTTATAAAAGGACCAGATATGGCTGGCCTGGTAATTCTATTTATCAGCAACATTTATTAATTCACGGTCAGAAGTTCAAATGGAGTGAATTCAAATGGTACGACTTATGTGACTTGGTAGGAGCATACATCTATTTCCTCATCTCGTTTAATATAATAAAGAAGAATCCTAAGCAGTATCCTTAGTGTAATGTTCACGCATTTGCACAAAGATCCAATATGTGAATGGTGGGGAATTTGAGAGTTCACAAGAGGAAAATGAAGGCGTTCATTGCTTTGCAATTTTCGCTTTCGTTAAAGTGAATTCACATCCTTTGAGGCCAAATGACGGGTCACCAATTCTTCATGGGGCGAGGATAAATAAAGCAGCAACGGTAAGATGGAGCTACTGTGTTGTTGGTTCAAGCGGAGATGGGCTGCGGGCCAACTGTCAGGGTATTGTGGCATCGATTGAATTTTGCTGCTAACGGTAGCAACGATTTTAGAGCTGGTGGTGCAAGCTTTAGTTCAACTGAAGCCGGGTACTGGCGGTTATTGGTGAGAGTCCAATGGAGATGCATGCATGAAATTGATTTTAGAGATGTATTTGAAAGCTCGGGCATGAAAGCACAACAGGGCAATGGATCAGGCGTGATGGATAGATGGAGTAAGAGTGGGGTCATACTTGGCCTAAATTAAATCCCGACATTTGTAATGGCGAGCGATGGTGATTACATTGGGGTTGTTTTTGTTGAAACAGAGATGAAGTAAAGATCGGTTCAAAGATTTGGCAAATGGTGTTGACTTAATTGGATTTCATGGGGATTATGGCTCAACTGTTACAAGGGGGAAGATCGAAATGCAAGTCGTTGTCTTTTGGTTTGTAGGTGGATAAAGAGGTTGTCGAGTATCGATCCATTACGGATAGTTACCGACTGCTATATTGTACGAAGAAGTTATGGTCCGTATGTCGGTTTTGAGTTTGGAAACTCGTTTGGCAAGTTTTTTCAGCTAGAGGAAGCGACTGAAATGGATAGAGGCTTACAAGGTCCGGAATTTGGTTGTGTTCTGCTGGTGATGTTTGTAATAGGTGATTTGATTATGCTGCATGTTTGTGCCCAAAATAAATTCTCAGGCACAAAACACGATGATTTGATGATTTGATGATGAAATTAGGGTTATGAAACAAATTGAAGAAAAAACAAAAGAGACACAAGAATTTAACGTGGTTCGGCAAGTGTTGCCTACATCCACGGAGGAACAGAGAAATTCTTTATTGATTGTAGTATACAAGAGTTTTCTCCGGGTTAGCTAACCTAGAATTTCATATCCTCTTGAGTTGGATTTTTGGCCTCTATTTATAGGCAAAAAACCCTAATCTAGTTCCATAATAACCCTAGATTTGTAGTTATCCAAATAACTACCTAGATTCGTACTTATCCTTGAAGATCCATGTCTATCTTGAGAGATTCTTGTATATCTTCACATGATTTGAGTATATCTTGAAAGATTCTTGTCTATCTTCATGAGATTTGTATCTATCTTGGAATATCCTTGTATATCTTCCCAAGATTTGTGTCTATCTCAAAATGACTTCTATAATAAGTCATTTGGGCTTCCATAATAAGCTAGACTGGGCTTCCATAATAAGCCCTCTGGATTTCCTCAATAAACCCAAGTGTTGGTTTCCTCAATAAACCTCCGGACTTCCTCAAGGTACAAACATCGCCCCCTCTTAACGGGCTTTTTGGGCTTGATTCACGGGCTTCTAGTGTATTTTATACACTGTATAAACATCGCCCCTCTTAACCTCCAACTTGTTGGGGGTTAAGAAGTTTGTTTTTCCTTTGCGTCGACCGTTGATGACGTAACTCGCCCCCAAGCATTTGTAGAGACATTTTAAGACGCCCCAACCGTAATTACCTGCACAAAAAATAAAAATAAAAAGTAAAAGTAAAATAAAAATAAAAATAAAAATAATAATATTGCTCACGTGCTAGGCGAGACTTTTTGCCACGTGGTGGACTTGTGATGCTCGAGAGCTAGTCGAGTCTTGAGTGAAATGTAATGTGCTTGCGAGGCCGGGCAAGGCTTTTGCTCGCAACGTAACAAGGTGTGGCGCTTGTCGCCGGCAAAGGCTGGTCTGTATTGTTTGTGTTGAGTACGAGTCTTTGGAACAATATCGGGTATTGGGCTCGTGGTCAAGACGAGACTTTATGCTTGAGAAGGCTCAAGCCTTTGTACCTCATGTGCAAGGCGAGATTTTATGCTTGCGAAGGTGCAAGTCTTTGTACTCGGTGCAAGGCGAGATTTATGCTTGCGATAAGAACAAGACTTATGTGCTCACGTGCAAGGTGAGTCTTTAGGTGCTTGCGATGTGATGCAAGGCTAAATATCGGTGGTTTTAAGCAATCCTCATCTCGAACTCTCGATCATGTCGCTATCCACGAACCTCGAACCCATTATGCCGCTATCCACGAACCTCGAACTCGATCATGTTGCTGCTCCAAGTGTACCTCCAAGTTTCTAGAACACTGGATTTTTTGCTTCCATGTTGTAGTGAATCGAAAGACGATTGATTAACGAGGCAAAAATCACTCAATTCGGACTAAAAACGAAGAAGTTATTGATTTAAACAAGATTTGAACGAAAGCTGGCATGCCGTTGCATACGTGTCACTTTCTTTGACGGTGCACAGCTTTGCTGACATGGCAGTAAAAGCTGACGTGGCATTTCTGATCTGGGCACAGGAGTGCTGACGTGGCAGCCTACCATTGGTTCAACCAGAAACAGGTTGGTTGTTTGACGTGGCGGTCGCTATTGACATGGATGCTCATTGACCGGATAGGTTAGGTTTGGCGTGGCGATCCGAATTACCGCGTGGCAATCGTTGCTGACATGGCGCTGATGACTGGGGCGACGTCGCTGACGTGGCGTAACATAATTTCATCAAGTTGTCGGATCGATTTCACGTGACGTGCACGTCTTTGGCGGACGATGTCATCGGGAGTCATCTTTGATCGGATCTGCGATTGCTAGCGTGGCGGAGATGACTAGGTCAGCCTCTGGCGACGTGGAAGCATTGGATCGGTGCACACGCTCTGCCTGGATTGGATGAAGTCTGTTGATCCTAAGCGTTGAATATGAAGTCAAGACCGGGCGGATCGTCACCGGATCGGATGCAACTGAATGACGGTCGGGGTTCGGCCGGATACGGAGATGTATGAGAGCTGGGCCGGATCCTACGGATCTGGTGCAAAGTGATGAAGAAGAAGGTTGGCAACACTTTCTGCAGCAATTATGACCGTTAATTGCGCCTCGTGATTCTTTCTTTCGTTTGTAACGGTTTCTTCAATTGTTGCAATGATTTCTTCAACCTTCGTAATGTAGTTTCTTCAAATTTGCAACAGATTACGTAAGAACCTAAATTTTGCTTTTCTTGGCTGATTTTTGTATGGAATTTTGTGCACGAATTTCGAGGGTTTTGCCGCACCTTTCTCAGCGGAAAAACCACGATCGTTTTTACTCAAATCCCTTAGTGGCAGCAATGTTTGTGCCCAAAATAAATTCTAGGCACAAACACGATGATTTGATGATGAAATTAGGGTTATGAAACAAATTGAAGAAAAACAAAAGAGACACAGAGTTTAACGTGGTTCGGCAAGTGTTGCCTACATCCACGGAGGAACAGAGAAATTCTTTATGATTGTAGTATACAAAAAGTTTTCTATAGGGTTAGCTAACCTAGAATTTCCATATCCTCTTGAGTTGGATTTTTGGCCTCTATTTATGTGCAAAAACCCTAATCTAGTTCCATAATAACCCTAGATTTGTAGTTATCCAAATAACTACCAGATTAAATACTTATCCTTGAAGATCCATGTCTATCTTGAGTGGATTCTTGTATATCTTCACATGATTTGAGTATATCTTGAAAGATTCTTGTCTATCTTCATGGGATTTGTATCTATCTTGGAATATCCTTGTATATCTTACAAGATTTGTGTCTATCTCAAAATGGCTTCTATAATAAGTCATTTGGGCTTCATAATAAGCTATTTAGGCTTCCCATAATAAGCCCTCTGGATTTCCTCAATAAACCCAAGTGTTGGTTTCCTCAATAAACCTCGGGGACTTCCTCAAGGTACAAACATCGCCCCCTCTTAACGGGCTTTTGGAGGCAATTACGGGCTTCTAGTGTAATTTTATACAGTACAAACATCGCCCCCTCTTAACCTCCAACTTGTTGGGGGTTAAAGTTTGTTTTTCCTTTAAATGCGACCGTTGATAGACGTAATTCCCTTTAAGCATTTTAGAGACATTATGAAGACCTTTACAAAAGCGTAATTACACAAAAAATAAAAATAAAAGTAAAAGTAAAATAAAAATAAAAATAAAAATAATAATATTGCTCCGTGCTAGGCGAGACTTTTTGCCACGTGGTGGACTTATGATGCTCGAGGAGCTAGTCGGGTCTTGAGTGAAATGTAATGTGCTTGCCAATTTTGAGGCAAGGCTTTTTGCTATAACGTAACAGAAAGGGTATGGCGCTTGCTTTGCTTTCGAGCAATTTGGGCTGTGTTGCTTGTGTTAGTACGAGTCTTTGGAACAATATCGGGTATTGGGCTCGTGGTCAAGGCGAGACTTTATGGCAGAAGGCTCAAGCCTTTGTACTCGCGTCTTGGCGAGATTTTATGCGAAGGTGCAAGTCTTGTACTCGCGTGCAAAGGCGAGATTTATGCTACCCGATAAGAACAAGACTTATGTGCTCACGTGCAAAGGTGAGTCTTTAAGTGCTAACGATGTGATGCAAGGCTAAATATCAGTAGTTTTAAGCAATCCTCATCTCGAACTCTCGATCATGTCGCTATCCACGAACCTCGAACCCGATTATGCCGCTATCCACGAACCTCGAACTCGATCATGTTGCTGCTCCAAGTGTACCTCCAAGTTTCTAGAACACTGGATTTTTTGCTTCCATGTTGTAGTGAATTCGAAAGACGATTCTAACGAGCCAAAAATCACTCAATTCGGACTTAAAACGAAGAAGTTATTGATGAAACAAGATTTGAACGAACGCGCGTGCCGTTGCATACGTATCGCTGGCGACGAGTGCATGGTTTGCGACATGGCAGTAAAGCTGACGTGGCATTTCTGACTCGGGCACAGGAGTGCTGACGTGGCGCTTACCATTGGTTCCAACAGTAAGCAGTTGGTTAGCCGGCGTGGCGATCGCTATTGACATGGCCGCTCTGACTGGATAGGTATCTTTGGCGTGGCGATCCGTAATTGGCAGACGTGGCAATCGTTGCCGACATGGCGCGATGGATGAGCGGCGTCACTGGCCGATCGGCGTAACATAATTTCAGTCAAGTTGTCGCCGACCGGATTCTGCGACGTGGCACGTGCTGCCGACGTGTCATTGAGTCATCGTTGGCGGATGCGATTGCTAACGTGGCGGAGATGACTAGGCCGCCTCTGCCGACGTGGAAGCTTGTTGGATCGGTGCACACGTGTCTGCTCTGGATTGGATGAAGTCTCGTTGATCCGGTACGTTGAATATGAAGCCGCACGAGGCTCGGACGGATCGTACGGATCGGATCTGTTGAATCCGACGATTCTGGTTCGCTGGATCTGGAGATGTATGAGAGGGCTGGGCAGATCCTACGGATCCGGTGCGGTGATGAAGAAGAAGGTTTGGCAACACTTTCTGCAACAATTATGATTGTTACGCCTACGTGATTCTTTCTGCATCTTTGTAATGCGGTTTCTTCAATCGTTCACTTTCATGAGTTTCTTCAACCTTATCAATCGGTTTCTTCAAATTTGCAACAGATTCGTAAGAACCTAAATTTGCTTTTTCTTGGCTGATTTTTGTATGGAATTTTGTGCCAATTCGAGGTTTTTAGCACCTTTCTCAGCGGAAAACACGCATTAGTTTTCGAAATCCCTTAATCAGGCGCTGATGTTTGTGCCCAAAATAAATTCTAGGCACAAAACCGATGATTTGATGATGAAATTAGGGTTATGAAACAAATTGAAGAAAAACAAAAGAAGTTACAAGAATTTAACGTAGTTCGGCCAAGTATTGCCTACATCCACGGAGGAGAGAGAAATTCTTTATTGATTGCATAGTATCTGAAGAGTTTTCTCACGGGTTAGCTAACCTAGAATTTTCATCTCCTCTTGATTGGATTTTTGGCCTCTATTTATAGGCAAAAACCTAATCTAGCTAGTTCCATAATAACCCTAGATTTGTAGTTATCAAATAACTACCTAGATTCATTACTTATCCTTGAAGATCCATGTCTATCTTGAGAGTTCTTGTATATCTTCACATGATTTTGAGTATATCTTGAAAGATTCTTGTCTATCTTCATGAGATTTGTATCTATCTTGGAATATCTTATATATCTTCCCAAGATTTGTGTCTATCTCAAAATGACTTCTATAATAAGTCATTTGGGTTTCCCATAATAAGCTAGACCGGGGCTTCCATAATAAGCCCTCTGGTTTTCCTCAATAAACCCAAGTGTTGGTTTCCTCATAAACCTCCGGACTTCCTCAAGGTACAAACATCGCCCCCTCTTAACGGGCTTTTTGGGCTTGATTCACGGGCTTCTAGTGTATTTTGTGCAGGTAATTACAGTTGGGGGCGTCTTCGCAATGTCTCTACAAATGCTAGGGGGAGTTACGTCATCAACAGTCGACGCAAAAGGAAAAACAAACTTCTTAACCCCCAACAAGTTGAGGTTAAGAGAGGCGATGTTTGTACCGTGTATAAAATACACTAGAAGCCCGTGAATCAAGCCCAAAAGCCCGTTAAGGGGGCGATGTTTGTACCTTGAGGAAGTCCTGAGGTTTATTGAGGAAACCAACACTTGGGTTTATCAGGAAACCAACACTTGGGTTTATTGAGGGAAACCGTAGGGCTTATTATGGAAGCCGAGTCTAGCTTATTATAGGCCCAAATGTTTATTATAGAAGTCATTTTGAGGCACACACAAATCTTGGGAAGATATACAAGGATATTCCAAGATAGATACAAATCTCATGAAGATAGACAAGAATCTTTCAAGATATACTCAAAATCATGTGAAGATATACAAGAATCTCTCAAGATAGACATGGATCTTCAAGGATAAGTATTTAATCTAGGTAGTTATTTGGATAACTACAAATCTAGGGTTATTATGGAACTAGATTAGGTTTTTTGCCTATAAATAGAGGCCAAAATCCAACTCAAGAGGATATGAAATTTAGGTTAGCTAACCCGAGAAAACTCTGTATACTACAATCAATAAAGAATTTCTCTGCTCTCCGTGATGTAGGCAACACTTGCCTAACCACGTTAAATTCTTGTGTCTCTTTTGTTTTTCTTCAATTTGTTTCATAACCCTAATTTCATCATCAAATCATCAAATCATCGTGTTTTGTGCCTAGAATTTATTTTGGGCACAAACATTGGCGCCATTAAGGATTATAAAACGATCGTGTTTTTCCGTTGAGAAAGGTGCTAGCAAAACCTCGAAATTGTGCACAAAAATTCAGCCATACAAAAATCAGCCAAGAAAAGCAAAATTTAGGTTCTACGAATCATGGTAAATTTGAAGAAACCGTTGATTTAAGGTTGAAGAAAACGTTGTAAACAAATAAGAAACCGTTACAAACAGAGTAAAGAATCACGTAGGCTTAAACAAAATACAATTGCTGCGTGCAGTGTTGCCAAACCTTCTTCTTCATCACGCACCAGATCCGTAGATCCCGATCTGTCCTCTCATACATCTCCGTGATCCAAATAAACTGGGGACCGCTGATCTCAACGGATCGATCCGACGATGCTCGTCTGAGCCAGTGCCGTATTCAGCGTCGCGAGATCAACAGACTTCATCCAATCCAGAGCGGTACAGTGCATACGTCCGATCCAAGCTTCCACGCCGCCAGAGCACAATCAGTCATCTCTCGCCACGCTATAACGTCAGTGCATCGACCAGATATGACTCCAATGACGCGTCGGCGGCTGCGTGCCGCGTCGTGCGAATCGATGGCGGCTGTCTGGCCAAATATGCATAGCCACGTCAGTACAATCACTGACCGCCACCATCAGCGCTGCATGTCACGGCATTGCCACGTCGCACCAATTACTGATCGCCGCCGGCATACCTATCCGAGTCGGCGATGCCATGTCAATAGCGACGCCCGTCGAACCAACCCGCTTCTGCGGTTGAACCAATGGTAGGCTGCCACGTCCAGCGCCTGCGTCAGCCGTAAATGCCACGTCAGCTTTATCTGCCATGTCAGCGAACTGTCACTGTCGAATAGTGACACGTATGCAACGCACGCGCGCTCGTTCAAATCTTGTTTCGTCAATAACTTCTTCGCTTTAAGTCCTAATTGAGTGATTTTTGGCTCGTTAATCGTTTTCGCATTCACTACAACATGGAAGCAAAAATCCAGTGTTCTAGAAACTTGGAGGTACACTTGGAGCAGCAACATGATCGATCGAGTTCGAGGTTCGTGGATAGCGGCATAATCGGGTTCGAGGTTCGGATAGCGACATGATCGAGAGTTCGAGATGAGGATTGCTTAAAAACCACCGATATTTAGCCTCGCATCACATCGTGCAAGCACCTAAAGACTCACTTGCACGTGAGCACATAAGTCTTGTTCTTATCGCAAGCATAAAATCTCGCTCGTGCACGCGAGTACAAAGACTTGCACCTTCGCAAGCATAAAATCTCGCCGCACGCGAGTACAAAGGCTTGAGCCTTCTCAAGCATAAAGTCTCGCCTCGACCACGAGCCCAATACCCGATATTGTTCCAAAGACTCGCACTCAACACAAGCAATACAACAGCGCCCGCCCGAGCAGTTTGACATGCCTTGTTACGTTTGCGAGCAAAGCCTTCGCCTCACTCGGGAAGCTAATATTACATTTCACTGCAAGACTGACTAGCTCGAGCATCACAAGTCCACCACGTGGCAAAAAGTCTCGCCTAGCACGTGAAGCAATATTATTATTTTTATTTTTTATTTTATTTTACTTTACTTTTTTATTTTTTTTTTTGTGCGTAGTAATTACTTGGGGGCGTTCGCAATGTCTCTACAAATGCTTGGGGGGCAGTTACTACGTCATCAACGGCCGAGAAAGGAAAACAAACTTCTTAACCCCAACAAGTTGGAGGTTAAGAGGGGCGATGTTTGGTACCGTGTATAAAATACACTAGAAGCCCGTGAATAGCCCAAAAGCCCGTTAAGAGGGGGCGATGTTTGTACCTTGAGGAAGTCCTAGGTTTATCGAAAGGAAACCAACACTTGGTTTATTGATGAAATCCGAGAGGGCTTATTATGGAAGCCCTAGCATTTATTATGGAAGCCCAAATGACTTATTATAGAAGTCATTTTGGAGATGACACAAATCTTGGGAAGATATACAAGGATATCTCCAAGATAGATACAAATCTCATGAAGATAGACAAGAATCTTTCAAGATATACTCAAATCATGTGAAGATATACAAGAATCTCTCAAGATAGACATGGATCTTCAAGGATAAGTGCGAATCAGGTGTAGTTATTTGGATAACTACAAATCTAGGGTTATTATGGAACTAGATTAGGGTTTTTGCCTATAAATAGAGGCCAAAAATCCCAACTCAGAGGAGATGAAATTCAGGTTAACTAACAGGAGAAAACTCTTGTATACTACAATCAATAAAGAATTTCTCTGCTCCTCCGTGGGATGTAGGCAACACTTGCCAACCACGTTAAATTCTTGTGTCTCTTTATTTTTCTTCAATTCGTTTCATAACCCTAATTTCATCATCAAATCATCAAATCATCGTGTTTTGTGCCTAGAATTTATTTTGGGCACAAACACTGCAAAGAAGATATTGCTATGAACTGGAGTTGAGTGCTTCTGCCAAGAAGATAAATCTTAACTGGTCAGAGATGTTCGATGGTTGTTTGTATGGGTTCTGGGTGATGTTGATCAAGACGAGAAGCTAAGAAAAACGTTGTCGTGGACTGAGTTAAGAAGAACGGTGTTGGTTGTGCTAGGTTGTTGCGTCTGGTCGAATCAAAGGTGGAAATGGGTATGGTCAAGTTCAGGGGCTTCAAGGACTCGGACCATTTGCAGCAGCAACTAAGAGATGTTGTCTACACCAACAGGAGTTAGGGCAGAAGTCTGTTTAGATGGACTGGGCCTAGACAATGCTACGAGGTCTTGGTCGGACTTCTACGGCAGCAGCTGCTAAATAAACAAAAACAGACAGAGAAAAGAGAGACGGAGGCACGGCCGCAGTGCCGCAACCAGAGAATATGGTTTGAAGTTTCATACTCTCGATTTCTTTTTTGGTTTAGCTAGTGAATCCATGAATATGTTTATGGCTTTTGAGAAAGTCATGTCTAGCTAGAACCATATTAGGGTTTAGATGGAAACCAATTTATTTATATAAACTCTACGATGATATTTCTAATAATGATTTGATTGATTAGTATTTTCTCTACATATAGCTTGGTACTCAATCGTTTATGTGATTTTCTTAATTATTTATGCTTTTCAATTGATATTGCGTACTTGGTTAAATTATTTGACGCATTATACTTTAGGATTGATATGTAATGCTTTAGAATCACTACCTAAGAAGCGAAGGAAATTACAGCGGAGAAACTATATTTTAGAATTTAACATACCATCTTCCGAGACATGAGATTTATTTCGATATTTGTCTTGAGTAATAAATAGAAATTAGTAAAGTTTTATATGATTGCATTGGTGGAAATCGGAGAACCTAATAACCCACTCATACTTTGTTTATTATTACGATTATTTGTTATTTGATTCGGATCGATAATGACAGCCTCTTTATCCACCTACAAACCAGCACCAACGACTTGCATTTCGATCTTCCCTGCTTATAACAGTTGAGCCAAAATCCCCATGAAATCCAATTAAGCTAACACCACTTCCAAATGCTGAACTGATGCTGCTTCATCTCCCTTTCAACCACAACAACCCCAATGTAATCACCACTGCTCGCCATTACAACAGTCGGACGAATTTAGGCCAAGTATGACCCCAGACTCCATCTAGCCATCACCAGTTTGATCCATTGCCTACTATGCTTTCATGCCCGAGATTTCAAATACATCTCTCCAAACCCCTTTCATGCATGCATCTCCATTGGACTCTCACCAATAACCGCCAGTACCCAGCTTCAGTTGAACCAAAGCTTGCACCACCAGCTCCTAAAATCTGCTGCTTCCGTTAACCGCAGAATTCAATCCATGCCACAACAGCCCCAATAATTGGCCTGCAGCTCCATCTCCGCTTTCGAACCAACAACCTGTAGCTCCATCTTACCGTTGCTGCTTTATTTATCCTTGCCCCATGAAGAATTGGTGACAGTCGCTGACTGTCAAAGGATGTGAATTCACTTTAACGAGAAGCAAAAATTGCAGCAGCAATGAACGTCTTCATTTTCCTCTTTGTGAACTCTCAAATTCCCCACCATTCACATATTGGATCTTTGTGCAAATGCGTGAACATTACACTAAGGATACTGCTTCGGATTCTTCTTTATTATATTAAACGAGATGAGGAAATAGATGTATGCTCCCACCAAGTCACATAAGTTGTACCATTTGAATTAACTCCATTTGAACTTCTGACCGTGAATTAATAAATGTTGCTGATAAATATAATTACCAGGCCAGCCATATCTGGTCCTTTCCAAACGCCATTTTAGTTGTTCATTTGACAACTTATTCTTTCATTCATCATATTGCTTGTACTTTCTACAAAAGCACTAAACTAGTGGTATTAGTAAAATTATCGAGTCCTAACTAATATAAATATGGGTATAAAATATAGCACAAATGTGCTTATCAATACCCCCACACTTATATTTTGCTAGTCCCGAGCAAAACCAGAACGAAAATATATCCGCTCCACAGCTGGATATATAAATGTCTGCTAAACAACGAGACGATATCTGCTAAACAGCAAGATGGAACCACTAAACAGTGGTGTAGAGAAGTCTGCTAAACAGCAAGACGGATCCGCTAAACAGCAAGATCGAGAGATGTCTGCTAAACAGCTAGACAGAAAGACCCGCTAAACAGTGGTCATGAAACTCTAAAAAATATTTCCTTTTTTTGTAAGGCCCGCTAAACAGTGGTTATAATATGCATTTTTATTTTTTATTTTGAAATTTTCCTAATGAAAGTGCCACTCCCCCACACTTAAAAATTACATTGTCCCCAATGTAATTGAGTCATCCAACGTAGAAATTAAGATGTGAATTTCATAAGATGGAATATGCAAAAAGTAAACAAATCAAAATAAAAGATAGAGAAAAGGGAACAAATCTGATGGGTTGACTCCCATGAAGCGAAGGTATTTGTTTCCTGCCTTTGGTGGCACGTAATATCAAACAAAATGAGGTTGATACCCCAAAGTAAGCTGCCAATCATATATATAGAGTCTGAAAAGTTGGGGATCAACCCAACCAATCCGGTCAGCTGAAAATATGCACCTGCAAAACTATAATCATCCAAGATATATGTGAATCCATTCCCCCATAAATAACAATCCTTAGTAATCAATCCATGCATTGTCAGATTTGTAAATCTTTCACACAAAGAGGTATAAATTTTCAATAGCTTCTAGTTGAGGTGCACGCCTAAATCGAGGTTCTAAATCAAGCGGAAATAACTTTCATGGTTGATATTGGTTCAAGTTGAGCAAAATAAGGCTGCACGAACATATGTTGGCTCAAATGGAGCAATAATATCATGACTCATAGACCCACTATCATTTATGATTTCATTATTAATATTATCAAGATGGAGTCAAAGTCGGGGCTTTATCGCCCGATGGAACTAGTCGAGACTAAGGGAGCGAATTAGAGGTTCTAGTTTGGGTTTCCATTTATTAGTGTCCGGTAGCAGTGTGGAGTCTAATAAGGCATTAATCACAAATAACACTATCATCATCAAAATCATATCCAAAATGAGCTAAGCAAACCTCTAATGGATCTTCCGAGTAACTCTTGCAAAAGCCTAAGGAAAGTGCATACTTTTTTCGCCCGTAGCACTTGGGCTAAGATACTAAAAAAATCAAACAAACTCGTAAAAAGGACCAATAGAAATATAAAAGAAAAACAAAATTAAATTATTTACAAAAAGATACCAATCAAAGTATTTGCAACCACTCCCCAGCAGCGCGCAAAAACTTTGATAGGCTCGGAAAACCTACAATAATAAAACTGCAAGTGCACAGCGTCTAACTAATAGACAATGGCAAGTACAGGTCGTTCCCTCTAGCAGTCTAATCAATCTTCGGTACCTTGAGATTGAACTTGGCCGACAACCACTTCGAAGTTTCTTCTGCACCGATTCCATCTGGGCTAGACCAACTTAGTAAATTGATTTACCCCAATATGTCACACTCACGATTCATGGGGCAAATTCCGATTGGCATATCACGGCTAACAAGTTTGGTAACTCTCCATATCTCTTCTTCATACTTCTTTTATGATAATGATAACCCTATCCTGAAGTTGATTATCAAAGATCCAGATCTGGAAACTCTTACTCGCAATTTAACAGGATTGAGAAAAATCTTGTTAAATAGGGTAAAAAATTTTGAACGAGGAAACAAGTGGTGTCGCTCCCTATCCTCTTCGCTCCCTAAATTGCAAGTGCTGAGTTTGGAAGACTGTGATCTTGCTGGGCCTGTCGATTCCTCTCTCTTACGAGCTTCAACTCTCTAGCAACGATATGTCGAGTGAGATACCGGATTTCCCTTGGGGATTTTCCCAACTTAGTTACCTTATCTTGCGAGTCGTGTGAGTTGTACGGAAAATTTCCTGAACGTCTTCTTAAGGTAAAAACACTTGGACATCTCGACCTATCATTAAATGGGCGCCTTCGGGAGTTGGTACTAGCAGGCACGGGTTTTGGAGGCGAAATACCGACTTCTATTGGTAATCTTAGACTATTAACCCGCTTAGACCTCGATCAGTGTGGATTTAGCGGATCCATTCCCCATGCAATTTCAAACCTTAAACAATTTCAATATTTAGACTTATCGTTAAATAATTTCACGGGTTTAATCCCATCAATCAGTTGGCTCGAGAATCTCATTCATATAGACCTCTCTGGTAATACTCCTTCCGTCCGTTTTTAAGAGTCCGCTTTGACTTTGTCAAGATATTAAGAAACTCCTATAAAATGTCATGACGATCACCAGTTTTCCGCTTTGAATATTACTTTTTTTTGAATATTACCATGATGGTAAAAGAAAAAGAAGCACAACGAAACCACGAGAATCAAATATTAGAATTTATCACCGGTGTCGGCGACGTATATTAATAACAGATTTTGACGGTCACAAGCAACGGACTAGGTTTCGAACAATCATATCCATGGGACCGAAACGGCATCTCAATTCAAAATTATCAGTGGTAATTTTCATTTCATTTACGCCCTTTATTTTTTACTGAAAACTCAAAATTCAAACAAAATTACAGAAACTTTTGAGTTGGGGTCTTTAAAGGCAACTGCAGTGATGGGAGACTAAAATCAAAGACTAAAAAAACCAAATCAAGCTTTCTAGGCTCTAGCTGCTCCAACTTTTGCTGGCGTCTGATAAAAAAAAAAAAAAAAACTTTTGATCGCATTGAATCAGAGGAACACCTTCCGAAAGATTAATCAAGATAGTATAATATTTTCTTGGTATTAGAATACGGGCATCCAACTCAAAACCAATTGACAATGAGTGGAGAGGCCCTAACGGATTATAAACCACAGGATCTTAGAGCAACCACAGTCGAGGAGTATAACTAAAAATTTGGTCGAAAAACCAAGCGCTACGGAGAGGAGTAAAGATCATATGCAGGACTAAAACCAAAAACCAAACTATATTTGGTCTTTGGTTGGGCGAGATTTAAAGGTTGCTTTGGTGGGGCGAAGATTAAAGTTACGCCCGAATTTTTTTAAAAAAAAAAAAAATTGGGGATCGGGCGTAATTCAAAGTTACGCCCAAATTAAAAAAAAAAAAAGATGGGGCGCAACTTTAAAGTTGCGCCCAACCAAATTTGGTTTTCCCACCGTAGCGTCGCACCACGGAGTAAACCCATTTTTTTCAAATTTATTTGGTTTTTAGTCTTTGGTTATAGTCTCCCCACTGTAGTTGCTCTTAGGTACCCAGACAATGTGGGACTAAATATTTTTGCTGCGGTAAAGATTGTAGCTCGGCAGTTAATTGAGAAACAGTATAACTCATTGTAGCTTGAGTGACCTTTTAAATGTGTACTTCAGTGACTAAATTGATAATGATAACACCATAGAGAGGCAGGAAATAATATCGCAATTATGAATTTCAACAACATGGATAGGTCTTGTCGTTGATTTCTCATTTGCTTTCTTTCTCTTGTGACCCATATCCCTTCCCTACATATGAGGGTTGAATGTTCTTCTAATCTCGATGGATATTTCTTTGTGTGCTTTGGATTCCAACTCAATCAGCCAGCTGGTACCTTCTTTAGTTGTTGTCGTAATCGGAGATGCTACACCTACCGCGCCTCTGTCCCGCAAGATATCCCGCTATGAGATCGGACGTTTCCTGGTCATCTTCTCTGCATTGGGATTATAAGTGGGGTGTAGGATCAAAATATCGCACAACACATTTGTTAATGTGCGAGATGCATTGATTTCCTTAGCCTGCGAGAATGTAACAAGAGCCTGAGAGAACGTGAGCTGTACTCCACTATATGTGAGCCGTCATCCACTATGTAAATACCTATATAAAAAGAAAGACAGGAGAGAGAAAGGGAGGATACACACTTTAGGGGAGACACACTAGTAGATCGAGAAAATAGAATTTGTATTATTATTATTATCTTCTTCTTCTTCCTTTATCAACCTAGAGCTCCAAATATTCATTAATGGAGTCTCAATGTAATCCAAATATAATTACAAACAATCATAGTGAACCCTAATTCCGTGGATGTAGATCATATTGATCGAACCAGGTAAATCTAGTGTCTTATTTTACATTTCCATTATCTTTATTTTTATTTTCATGTTAAATAAGTTTAGATCTAAAAATTAGTAATGGGTGTTAGTTGTGGGATTTCGCAACTACATGGGGAAAGTGGGGCCCATGTGTGTGAGTGGCGGGATTTTCAGTCCGGAGAGAGGCGGGGTAGGGCAATCATGATCGGTCATAATCTCCTCCTTCAGAATTCTTGCCACTATATTTTAATATATGGGTCCTTGTGACTGGTCTCCCTCTGAATAATGCACTCTGCCATGATAGGTATATATAGGAATAGGATTGTTTCCAGTGTCTGCAAAATTAATGTTCTCCATTTACCAACCACTTGTGCTACGTTGAACATGACTAGGCCATTGAATTGTTTCAAGAATTCAATGGCTTGAATTTCCTGCCCCTGATGCGACACCCTTGAGAGTCCTAGTTGTAGTTTAACTCCTCCTTAATTACTGCCTTAACTGTATTTCATAGTTATCAATCACGAAGAAATATCAGTCGTCTGTGGGTTTAATCTTCAGATTTCATCATCTCAAATGAAGTCTGTCCTAGGTGCATGGACTGTCCTAGTTCTTTTCACTTTGATTTTTTCCAACTCTTTCAACAGCCGTGTTCAAGGGAAATGCTTGAATGATCAGAAAGCTCTACTGCTCCAACTGAATCAGAGTCTTATTTCTAATTTCACTCTTTCGGTTCTCGGTAAGGCTGACACAGATCCGGATCTTCCTTTTACATTTTCATCAAAGCGTGATTCTTGGCGTCTAAACACTGATTGTTGTTCATGGGATGGTATTGGTTGTGATGTTGCCGGTCGTGTTATCAGTTTAGACCTTAGTGGTGAATATCTTGTTGGGGGACTAAATTCTTCTAGCAGCAGTCTATTCAGTCTGCAGCACCTTGAAAAATTGAACTTGGCCGACAATCACTTCGCAGTTACTTCTGCACCAATTCCATCTCGGTTAGACCAACTTGCAAACTTGAGTTACCTAAATCTGTCGCTCTCACGTTTCACCGGGCAAATTCCGATTGACATATCACATCTCACAAGTTTGGCTATTCTCGATCTCTCTTCGCCGTACTCCGACGGAGATACGAGAATTTATAATCGTACCCCACAGTTGATTATCAAGGATCCAGATCTGAAACTCTTACTCGCAATTTAACAGGATTAAGAAAACTCTTGTTAAATAGGTAAAAATTTTTGAACAAGGAAACAGGTGGTGCCGCTCCTATCCTCTTCGCTCCCTAAATTGCAAGTGCTCAGTTTGGAAGACTGTGATCTTTCTGGGCCTCTCGATTCCTCTCTCTTACGACTACAATCACTCCGAGAGCTTCAACTCTCCCACAACAGTATCTCATCTGAGATACCGGATTTCTTGATGGAGTTTCCCAACTTAGTTACCTTAAGTTGCGGGTCCTGTGAGTTGTTGTTGAAATAGTCAATCAAATGAGTTAGTGGTTAGTCGAGTCTTAGCAGTAACTCCTATTGTTCAGGGAGTTAGTAGTTTGATTTATTCTTTCTGTTATGTTACAGTAACATCACTAGGGTAGGCGATGGTAGTTCTGATCCTATTTCTTAGCTATTGTAAGGCTTTATATAGCCATCTCTTTTCTTTCAATGAATAACAAGGAATACAGAGCTTTCAATACATTCTTGTCTCTAGATTTGGTATCACGAGCCGGCTAGAGCTGGTTTGTCAGAAAATCAGTGTGAGTTTTCCTTTCAGAGTGTGAAAGACTTGTTAGTGTGAGAAACAAACAAATTTTCTTTGAGTGAAGAATGGCAACAGAAAGCACTTTTGTTCAACCATCAATTCCAAAGTTTGATGGGTTTTATGATCATTGGTCCATGTTGATGGAGAATTTTCTTAGATCAAAGGAGTAAGGGTATAGTAGAAGATGGAATCCCAAGCTGTTGCATCGGGTGAAAGCTTATGAGAATCTCAAACAAAGGAGTATAATGATGCAAAAACCGAAAGATTTGAAAGCAAAGAATTATCTCTTTCGGGCTATCGATCAGAAGCATCTCTGAGACCATTCTCGAAATCTTGGATCGAGCCAAAAGTATTTGGGATTCCATGAAAAAGAAGCATCAAGGAATCGATCGGGTACAAGCGTACTGTGCAAGCTCTCAAAAGGACTTTGAGGTGCTACGGATGAAGGCGGGAGTACGTGAATGGATATTTTTCGCGCACCTTAACCATTGTCAACAAGATGAGGCAGCACAAGGGTAAGGTAAGCGATAGACGTTGTTGAAAAGATTTTAAGATCAATGACCCCCAATTTTTCCTATGTAGTTTGCTCAATTGAAGAGTCAAAGGACCTTAGTACTCTCTCAATTGATGAGCTGCAAAGCAATTTATTAGTTCATGAGCAGCGAATGAATGTACATGTTGATGAGGAGCAAGCATTGAAGGTTACATATGGAGAATCTTCGAGAGGAAGGGGACGTGGCAGCTCTCGAGGACGAGGGCGGGCGGTGGCGAGACATAACTATGACAAGTCGACAATCGAATGTTTTGGCTGTCATAAATTTGGGCATTTTCAGTATGAATGTCCAAAGAAATCAGAAGAGAAGGCACACTATGTAGAAGCAGAAGAAGAAATGTTGCTGATGTCCTATACAGATGAAGGGAAGACAAGTCAAGATGAATTATGTATGTGGTACCTTGATTCGGGCTGCAGCAATCATATGAGTGGCAAGAAGGAGATGTTTTCAAACCTTGATGAAGGTTTCAGAGAAACAGTGAAGCTAGGCGACAACTCAAAGATGAAAGTGATGGGAAAAGGAAATGTTGTGATGATGGTGAATGGCGTAACTCAGATCATCACTAGTGTGTTCTATGTTCCAGATTTGACAAACAATCTGCTGAGCATTGGGCAGCTAGCTGATAAGGGTTTGAAGATTGTTATCGAACAAGGAAAGTGCACACTATATCATGCTCGAAGGGGTTTAATTACAGAGATAACAATGTCATCAAATAGGATGTTCAAACTCTTTGCAAGATTAAAGAAGCAGGAGGAGATGTGCTTTTCAGTTGATGAAGATGTGGCTCAATTATGGCATCGACGGTATGGTCACTTGAATCGCAAAGGACTGAGACTTCTTCAGCAAAAGGGAATGGTAAGTGGACTACCCTCACTTGGAGTCATGTCAAAAGTATGTGAAGTATGTTTACTTGGTAAACAACACAGACTTCCTTTTCAGAAGGAGACTACATGGAGAGCCACTCAAGCCCTTGGCTTGTACATGTCACATATGCAGTCCTATTAAGTTTATATCCAACAGTGGAAAGAGGTACATACTCACTTTCACTGATGATTTTAGTCGAAAAACATGGATTTACTTTCTTGTGCAAAAATCAGAGGCTTTTAATACATTTAAATTGTTTAAGAGTCGTGTTGAAAAAGAAAAGGGAATGTTTATCAAAGTTCTTCGTACTGATCGTGGAGGGGAATTCACCCTAAGTGAATTTAACAACTTTAAACAATAACGGCATCCAAAGGCGGCTGACTTCATATACTCCACAGCAAATGGAGTGCCGAGAGGAAGAATCGATCCATCATGAATATGGTTCGCAGTGTGCTCATTGAGAAGCATATGCCTAAAACTTTTTGGGCGAGAAGGCCAAATTGGGCAATTCACGTCATGAATAGAAGTCCAACATTGGCTGTAAAGAACAAAACTCCAGAAGAAGCCTGGAGTGGTATTAAGCCATCAGTCCACCACTTTCGCGTATTTGGATGCACCTCTCATGCTCACGTACCTGACAGCAGACGCATCAAATTAGATGACAAAAGCATCAAGTGCATTTTACTTGGAGTCAGTGAAGAGTCAAAGGCATATCGATTGTATGAACTGTTTCTCAAAGATCATAGTTAGTCGTGATGTTGTTTTTGAAGAAGATGAAAGCTGGCAGTGGGATAAGGAACATGAGAAAGCTGCTCTTGTTGATTTAGAATGGGAAGATGATGACTCAACTGTTGCACAAGGTGAGGCTACAACAGATGCGAGTGTGCCAACTGACACTGTAGATCAAACTGTTGCTGTCACAGTCCAAGCTGAAGCTGACACACCAAGAAGTAATATTTCAAGTTCTAGCGAGGGATCTCCATCACCAGTTGTTCAAGCAAGAGAAAGACAGCCAGCATGGATGAGAGATTACATTAGTGGAGAGGGGCTTTGCGAGGAAGACCAAGATGATGATACGGTCTTCTTGCGATGATGGCTACATCAACAGGACCAGTGTGCTTTGAAGATGCTGTAAAAAGTGCAGCATGGAGAACTGCAATGGATGCTGAAATTGATGCTATCGAGCGAAATAACACTTGGGAGTTAACAGATTTACCAACTGGTGCAAAGAAGGTGGGAGTAAAATGGGTCTACAAAACAAAACTGAATGAACAGGGTAAAGTTGAAAAGCTTAAGGCTCGTTTGGTTGCAAAGGTACACTCAAGAATATGGAGTAGACTACTGGAAGTGTTTGCACCTGTGGCTCGATTGGAAACGGTTAGGTATGGTGATTTCTCTTGTCATAATGAGAAAAGAATGGGAAGTATTTCACTTGACGCAGCCCGCATTTCTTCATGGTGAGCTTAATGAGGAAGTTTCGTTGCACAACCGCCTGGATACATGGTAGAAGGAAAGAAGATAAAGTTTACAAAGTTGAGAAAGGCTTTATGGACTGAAACAAGCTCCACGAGCTTGGTGATCAGCATGAGTAGTCTTATCTTGTCCTTGAAGGTTTTCAAAGATGTCCTTATGAACACACTTTTTGTCAAAGTTGGAGATGAAGGTAAAATTCTCATTGTATGTATCTATGTTGATGATCTCATATTTCACTGGTAATGATGAGAAGTTGTTTGATAAGTTTAAGAACTCTTATGATGCAAGAGTTTGATATGACGAGACTGGAAAGATGAAATACTTTCTTGTATAGAAGTGATCGAGAAATACGAAGGTATTTTCATCATGGGAAGAAGTACGAAGAAATATTGGAGAAGTTTGGAATGACTTCTTGTATGAGTTCATAATCCAATTGTTCCTGACTTTGGCTCATTAAAGATGAAAGGAACAAAGGGTGGATAGTTGTCGGTAAACGGTGATCGGGGAGTCTTATGTATTTGACAGCTACACGGCCTGATATTATGTTTGTGGTGAGTAGACTCAGTAGATTCATGGATTGCCCTACAGAACTTCATTTTGCTGCAGCTAAGAGAGTATTACGATACTTGAAAGGAACTCATGATTATGGTATCCTATATAGAAGGGGAGGAGATTTACATCTAGAGAGCTATACTGACAGTGATTATGGTGGTGATTTGGATGATCGCAAAAGTACATCAGGTTATGCCTTCATGTTAAGTTCTGGTGCTGTGTCTTGGCTATCAAAGAAGCGAGCTATCGTAACACTCTCACAACTGAATTTAGCGAGTTTGTTGGTACTCAGATCGAGTGCAACTGGGCAATGTGGTTAAGAAGGATTACGGAGTATCTTCATCGAGTCACGAATGGTGAGTGTACAACTATTTTTCTGTGATAACGGTTCTTCTATTGCTCTCAAGGAATCCGAGTTCTTCATGGTCATTACTTAGCACATAGATGTTCAAGTTTCATTTTCTTCATTGATCTCACAAAAGATGGAGTTATCAAAATGGTTTGCGTCTCTAGTCAAGATCAAATTGCAGATATTATGACAAAACCATTGAAGTTAAATGTTTTTGTTAGGCTTAGAGGTCTATTGGGAATGTGCTCTGCAGACTGTTCTAAACTGAAATTCAATTTTTCGGTTTAAGGGGAGGAAATGTTGAAATAGTCAATCAAATGAGTTAGTGGTTATCGAGATCTTAGCGGTAACTCCTATTGTTCAGGGAGTTAGTAGTTTGATTTATTCTTTCTGTTATGTTACCAGTAACATCACTAGGGTAGACGTGGTAGTTCTGATCCTATTTCTTAGCTATTGTAAGGCTTTATATAGCCATATCTTTTCTTTCAATGAATAACAAGGAATACAGAGCTTTCAATACATTCTTGTCTCTAGAGTTGTATGGAAGCTTTCCAGAACGTCTTCTTAAGGTAAGAGCACTCCGAAATCTCCGATTATCATTTAACTATCGTCTTCAAGGTTCTTTGCCAGAATTTCCTAAAGACGGGCGACTTCAGGAGTTGGTAGTATCACACACGGGTTTTGCAGGAAAAATACCGACTTCTATTGGTAATCTTAGACTATTAACCCGCTTAGACCTCGGTTACTGTGGGTTTAACGGAACCATTCCCCATGCAATTTCAAACCTTAAAAAACTTGAATATTTAGACTTATCATCAAATGATTTCACGGGTTTAATCCCATCAATCAGTTGGCCCGAGAGTCTCATGGATATAGATCTTTCCGTTAACAGATTAGTAGGTCCAATTCCTCCAGAATGGAACAGGCTTCCGAAACCAGTTAATCTCATTTTGTGGAATAACTTACTAAACGGGACAATACCACCAACTTTGTTTACCTTGCCTTCACTACACGATTTAGACCTCGCTCAAAATCAGTTCACAGATGTTGGAGAGTTTCCCAACGGATCCCTTTCTCAGTTGGAGGTGCTTGAATTGATTGAAAATAAATTGCAAGGACGCGTTCCGATGTCAGTTTTGAAATGCCCAGACTTCGGCAACTCATACTTTCTCCAAACTACTTCAGTGATACCATTAGTTTAGACATGGTTTTTCGTAATCTCAAGAATCTTTCTCTTCTCTACCTTCCAGGGAACAGAGTGTCAGTCAATACAACTAGTGTTGATTCCGCTATGTATCCCAAACTTGAAATTTTGGGATTGAGGTCCTGTAACCTTACAGAATTCCCTACCTTTTTAAAATATCAATCTCGACTGCACTTCTTAGACCTTTCGGACAATTCAATCCATGGACAAATACCCAACTGGATTGGAAGATGGGCCATGGGAGTCTCAGTCGTTTGAATCTTTCTTACAATTTCTTGGAGATCCTACCTCCGACCCTTACCTGCTGACAGTTTTATATGGATGATCAGCACCGACCTTCGCTCCAACAGGCTTCAAGGGAAGAACCTAATCTTACCATTATCTACCAACATTTTGGATTACTCATCAAACAACTTGACCTCCATGATACCAATTATTTCCTCTCACCTTGGAGAAACAAGATATCTTTCTCTCTCTAGAAATCAAATTACTGGAGAAATCCCTTGGTCAATATGTCATGCAGCCTACAATCTACAAGTTCTTGATCTGTCATATAACAACTTGAGTGGACCAATACCCCCATGTATGGGATCTATTAAATCCCTCCAAGTTTTATATTTAAGAGGAAACAACTTCCATGGAGTTGTTCCCGACACATTTCAAAAATGTAATATCATGTCACTAAACCTCAATGGAAACAAATTCCAAGGGCCGGTACCGAGATCTATTGCCAATTGTAAAATGCTAGAGGTTTTAGACCTCGGAATAATCAACTGGCTGGTACTTTCCCTTACTGGTTGAAGAGTATGTCACAGTTACGTGTCCTAGTGTTGCGATCCAACAAATTACATGGTACATTGGGAAATCAAGGAGCAAAGTATAACTTTTCAATGTTACAGATCATAGACGTCTCCTCCAATAACTTTTCAGGTAGTTGTTTTTCTTTTTCTTTTTTGATATAAAATCTACTTTACCAAGTGATAAATTTGAAATTAAGGAGCTAGCTAGTAATAATAACCTTTCAATATTACAATTTATATACGTCTCTTTCAGGTACTCTATCAAAAGACTGGTTTTCAAGTTTGAAAACCATGATGGCAAAAGACAAAGACGCACAACAAGAAAACAAGGATAACATTTTAGAATTCAACTCTGGCGTCAATGGCATATATTACCAACAGATAGTGACGGTAACGATCAAAGGACTATACCTGGAGCTCGTGAAGGTCCAAACCATTTTTCACAAGCATCGACCTCTCAAACAACAAATTTGAAGGAGAGATACCAAAAGGAATTGCAGATCTTACATCACTCTATATTCTCAACCTCTCAGCAAATGCTCTCACAGGCTCGATCCCATCAGCTTTTGGGAATCTTACAAATATGGAGTCCTTAGACCTTTCGCGGAACAAACTGACTGGAGAAATTCCCTTCCAATTAGCAGCTTTATCATTCCTTTCAGTCTTGAACCTTTCCTTCAACAACCTAATGGGGAAAATCCCATCAGGCAATCAGATACAAACTTTCGGACCAAGTTTCTTTGAAGGGAATGCTGAATTGTGTGGTTTTCCCCTGCCCAAAAACTGCAGCAGCAGTATCATAGAGTCACCACAAATTTATTTGAATTCTGAGGAAAATTTTGATTGGATATTGTTCGTACTGACTTTGTTGGGATTTGTTATGGGTGCTGGCGTGGTCATTGGCCTTCAGTTTTTCTGGAAGAAGGGGAGAATGGGCTAATAAACGTATGAACAAAATCCTTAAGATCACTTAAGATGATGTAATGTAAAGATGTAATCAGGTAATTGCAAATAAAATGCAGGATTGATACACCACCCAAGGGGGTTCAACAAGTTTGATTTCTATTTTCATGCTAACCCTTATTTCAAAAACGATCTTATGAGAAAAATGTTTTTCAATTCTTCAATTCTAAAAAGGTTTTTAAATGCTAATTTTTGAAAAATGCTAATCCCTATTTCAATTCTCCAATATTGTAAAAAATTTTCAATTTCTTTAATTCTGAGTATGATTAGGATCCTGACAAAGAGGCAGCTAAAGATGTTCAGAATACATTTGCAAAATGTGTTTAACGTAACATCTTACTAATATCAAGAAAAGAGGGTTTTCAACCATGGCACAAAAAAGACTATCTTGCCCTCCATGCTTTCTCTCTTTCTTATCAGATTTCGGTGAAGTATTAACCAAAATGACTTATGACTCCCAATTTTAGTACTCCCACTGCTCCCAACATTAGGTGGTAATCCACATAAGCTAGCTTTAAGAAAACAAAATGAAAAAATCTTTAATGCTCCGTGTCGATTAAATATTGATATTTCTTCGTCTAAAGTTTTTCTTTCGTCAATCCGCTAACTCTAAAACGATGCGTGTTGATATCGCCATTTTACTACCAAGATTTTGATTTTCATGATTTTCGGTTCTACAACTTATTTTTTTCATCATTCTCAAATCTTCCGATTAGTTTTTCTTTACGATAAGTAATATGCGGCCAATCGAATCCATACAAACTTTGATATTGATGACAGACAATTACAAACCGTAAAACACGTTAATGTTTGAGAAGCAACTAAAAATTGGACTAAATTCCCAATCCAGATTCCTTGATCTTACACCTAAAGATTAAGGTTAACTACATAAGAGAAATATACAGAGTAAACTTTACAAACCCTTCGTAGGTCAAGAATTTGTAACCACGTTGTCGTGGTGAAAGATCTAATAAAAAACCAATTTCTACAAATTGAGTTAAAATAGGTGAGTGTCAATTGAAAGATGTAATTTTGCTTTGAAAAAGCAACAGGACTTAATTTCTATGGAGTAGCTAATGGAAATTCAAGAAGATGGATCTCCTCCACTAACGAGTAGGAAATTCAAGAGGATGGACATAATATGATATTACATATTAAAAGCTTCAAAATGAGAGAATTATAATATAGGATTAAGTAATGATCTCTCTAAGGAGGCGAATCACATATGATTATGTCGCAAGTTTTAACTAAAGATGGTTGAAGACCATGTGAGTGTTAGAAGTGGTGTAGCAAATGACGTCAGCTTAATCATGAGGAAAGTGCAGAAGATTCTACGAAGATCGAGATTAACTTAAGAAGAAACCCTTGTAAGCTTGCGAGAATGACGCAGATCAGATCTGAAAATAAAGGTTGGCTTAGTTGTCATCCACTATGTAATATCCTATATAAAGGACAAAGCAGAGTCGAGATAGGGGGATCCTTTTGGAGAGATAAAGAAGAACAAATAGGGGAGAAAGTCTAGATATTTTGATTTCCTTGTATTCTTATTACTCTTATAAGATTCTTGGAAAAATAAATAAAACTTTGTTAATTGATCATGGAATTTGATTAGAGCATTGTATAATCTTGGAGAGTGTGGACAGGGAAATCCCGCAACACATATTGGCGCTAAAACGGTGTGTTTATGGGTGAAAATCGTTCTGCCGATTTCGGTAAATACGGTAGGTGAGTGGGAAACCGATTCACACCCTAAACAAATGTCTTCGTGCGTGAGCACTTTATAGATTCGAGAGATCAATCATGCAAGTCCGGCCTAAACCAAGAAATGGCCGTTCAGGACTTGCTTCGGTCACAAAGTGGAGGAGAAGGGTTGATTTGGGAGGAAGTAGAGAAAGGTGTTGAGGAGAGTAGTATCTCGACTTGTATCGAAGTGAAAGCTTAGGAAGCTTGCAAGAGATGGAAGCTTTTGGGAGAGCTTGCAAAGTTGCCTTTCGAGAGTGTAAGTGTAGTATATTTCTCTGACCGAGACTTGTTGACGGGTGGAAATAGGTAAGACCTATTTATACAAGTCGAGATTAAACGTGCCCTGGCCTCATGAAGGAAGAGAGTAAAGGGGTGAAATAATGGGAGGAGGTGGTAACCGCATGGTTTTAATGGGTGAAAACGTTTTCACCATTATTTCCTCTTTTATTTGACCGCTTTATTCTATTCACGCTTTCTTAATTGTGAGCGTAGTGTACGTTGCATCTTTCAGACGCCAAACCAAACCCTAAAGAAGCATCCCCTCAGCTTTTTTGTGTTGATATCTCGTTGGTTGCGCCTTGAGTGCAAGTGGTGCTGCTAATGGCGCGTGTGGCATGTGCCAATGGCATGTGCGGAGTGCCTTGGTGGTAGGTTGCATGATACCGACGCGACGGTAGTGTCTTTGATAGCCGAATCACCAATGGTCACCACGGAGCCGTCGATTTGCACAAAGAAGGTGGATCTAAAGGCATCGTCTTCAAAGGGCGAAACGATGTTGAACGGTGGTTTGGGTGGAGGCGTAGTAGGAGTATATTCTGCGACAAACAAAGATTCTTAGTAGGTGCATTGATGCTTCCGTTCTCATCATCGCTTATAGCTACAATGGGCAAGGGTTTATCTCCTGCATTCATGTTTGCGTTAAGGTTGGAAGAGCCAACTTTATCCATCCCAGCTCTGTGGAAATTGAGAGGGAAAATCTTGATAGCCGACGGACGTTTGCGAGCTTTTGGAAGCATGACTCTCAGGAGTATGTGGATCTTTGGAAGTATGAATATGTATGTGGATTCCTGATAGGACAACGAGAAAACTGATAGTCACACTTCCAGCATTTCTGAGGTATGAATATGTATGTGGATCTTTGGAAGCATGACTCTCAGGAGTGATGATATCTTACATCATGACACTGAATATGGTCCTTTCAATTGCATGGTCAAGGTGTTTTTCACAAACTTTGGTTCTTCCAGTAAATTGCACCAGGCTTTCGATACACATCTGAACCGTAAGATTGACTTCACTGGCAGCCTAACAAGTATATTTAGAAAATGTTCTGATCTTGGAGTTTCGCCATTCCTGCATTTAGAGAAGGAAAATAAAAAATAAAAAATCTGCTTAAAGATTGAATCTATCCGCATCTGGTTCATTCAACCGATAACTGGACAGACTGAAGTTAAAGATTACGCATGAAAGTGACATAGGAAAGCTTAAGATAGTCACTAATATGAAAACCTACTGTCTTAAATATCAAGACAGAATTAAATTATTCAGTGACACCAAGCCTCAAACCGCTAATTTGAGAGACGTCGTAGAGAACAAGGTCTGAATAAAGCAAACAAATATGCATACTATTTTCAACATAACGATGGAATGAGATCATAATATACCTCTACCAGGCAACCAGGCAAAATATTTCTTCTCCATTTTTGACAAGATGTCCTTCCGAATACCATGGAAGTCATGAAGGGGTACATCCCACATCTGCTTACCAACCAATTGCACAAATTTAAAGCTTTTTTCAGCTACTTAGCCTCCCTTTTATAACATTGAGATGAAAGACATTCTACACAGTTACCTGAGTAAAGAACACCATACAGGAAGCCAGTGAGCCCTTCAAGCTTCAGTTGTGAAATGTAGCCTTTGAGCAAAACATTTATTTTGTCACTGGGTTTTCCAAGCTTTCCTTTGCAGAAATGGGTACAAGGTTTAAACGCATGCAAGTCTCATCTTGTTTCACTGACCATATTTTTCTTTGCTGAGTAAGAACACCCGACAATGCCCGATATCATCCATTTATGGCTTTGGCATAGTAAATAAATATGGTTCCATGGCTTATATAGTACTGTCTAGCAATTAGATCAAGGTCAATGACCTGGAAAGACCCTCTTTTCTGATCATATTTCACTAGATTATTGCTCTTCAAGACAGTTGCAACAGAATGTCTCTGAAAAATATGACAACACCATCAGTTACTTAATTCTCAGAAACTAAATATATAAGTAACTAAAACACCAAAGAGTTTCAAAACTACCAGGAGACAAACAGATCATCTGCAAACAGTATAAAAAATGTAATATGAACATGCAGACATGTCGATTTAACCGACTCAAAAAGGAAGAGGGTACCTCATGCAGGCACATTGATTTGGTCAACAACTCGGATACAATTAAAAATATTATTATAGAATTTTCCATGTACTTAATTAAGTTCCAAACTTAATCTAATCCAGTTAAATTTCAGCTTATGAATGCGGAATATTAAAATAACATTATGAACTACTGGATCTTAGGCCGTAATATAAACTATTCTAACCTTGATCACAAACATGAATCCACCACTTTCAATTTCGTTGTACAAAGAACTTAGCAAACTCTAAGTTCCAAATCCGAAATTGTTTCAGATATGTGCATGCATCAATTGAAAATATATGGATAGTGACACAAATCATTCTTCACTGGAGATAATTTAGCACTAAAATATCATAGTAACCTAAGAGGCTATGCATTTAAAATCCCCAACGAAAAAAAAGAATTTTGTTAGTGAAATAAAAGTTCAAATCTTACCAAATCAGCCCTCCTTTCTTCCAAAGTCATCTGTCTACTCGGAACATCAGCTGCAAACCGATGAGTGTTGGATTCCTCACCATGCGGGCGCACAAGTATCAAGTATGTATAGCTAAAGCCAGTTGATTCTTCTTTAACACTCGAACAGTTCCAAGAACAATTTCAGCATTAGCTGTCAGCCAATTCAACACAAACTGACTTCCATTGGGCAGTTGGTTATTCATGAACAAGAGATGATATTACAGCACACTATGTCCTGCTATGATAATCCCTTCTCTGGAGGTGTCATGGCAGAGGCTTCCTGCACGACCAAGCATCTGAGTTACATCCAAAGGACTTAATTCATTCCATGCTCGTTCCTCGGTCTGTTCTCAACCATGCCGGCATTATGAATTGCTAACCAATACAGCAAAAAGTCCTAGGGATCATTGCACCTAACATGATGAATTGCTAACCCCTGTTATTGAGAAGTAGATGGATCTTCGTCTCCCGATTTTCTAGTGATAAAATCCAACTTCTCAAGAGTTGTGTGTCATCAATTTGTTGGCGAGTCAGGGACTGGTCTCCTCTTAGGTCATTAACTTTTATACTATACTGCTTTCATCAGTGCCACATATTCCACCTCCTCCATTAGAAGACAACTGGAGTAAATACCATATAAACCCAAAAAACGGAGATTAACAAATGGAGTAAATACCATATTTCCACATTAGATGACAACTGGAAGGAAAACGAACAGTTGAGATTAACAAATGGAGTAAATACCATATAAACCCAAAAAAAAATTGATGACACTCTCAGGTAAGCAATTAGAAACATATATAAACATCATCAGTATCAGCTGCCAGTATAATGTATGAATTTGAAACATTCAGAGATGAAATTGGAACAAAAAACCATCGGTTATTGAACAATTCAAAACCCAAGAATTTGAAACATTGAGACATGAAACTGAGGCAAAACCCATAAAAACACCAAAAATGAAGGATGATAACAGATGGATCCAGATCACTTAGATAAATTTTGAAGTAGGACAATGTTATTTCTAATGAATTATAATAGAATACAAAAAATAAGTGGGATTACAAACCTTGGCCATCCAAAGTTTTAGAATACCATGATTCCCAGGTTCAGAATTCAATAACAAACTCAATAACAGACAATTTAGCTCTTGGTGACCTCTGCCCATCTAATGAACAAAGCAATGCAGGTAAAAGAGAATCTACTCCATTAGCTTTGCACACAATTTCCAAAGTTGTTTTGCCATGAGAAGACGTGCTGGTATTTTTGGAAGTAAAAAATGCAACAGACGTTGTGCGGACTATTACGGGTTAGATCCTGTTTGTAAATCATATCAATGTCCAAGTTCCAAACTTCAAGTCCGCGTAACGATATCCTCTAGAATTGGATGATACTCCCTTAAGATGAAAAGGGGGGTAAAGATAAATCAATGCCATTGTTGTTGGACTAGGTGACATCCATATCGTGTTAAAAAATGATGCAACTTGGGAATGTGGAACTTGTTACAACTGTGAAAGTAGGCATGAAATGTTGGGTATAACTACAACTATTAAAAAACCTAAAAAGATCACAAAATCCTAGCAGCCAACATGATAATTGTCATCCATACTGGTACTGATGTGTAAGGTACCTAGCTGGAATTGAGCTTATGGAGATGGAAAATTAGCATTATTTGAAAATAAGCAATCAGTTTTATTGTAGTTAACAAGTATGCACCATATTCTCAGATTTGAAATAGGCCAAATGACCAACAAAATATGCAGACAAGAAATCAATATAAATATAGCTTAACGGTAAGAGTGATCCCAAATTGAGCCTTGAAACACATAAATACTAGTTCAAAAGCCCATTGAAGCTTACCAGTTAATATTGTATCCAGGGATCTCATGCTGCCAGCAGCTTTGTACCCAAATCAATTAGTAATCGGATCCGGTGATTAGGGAAATTTCACGGAATCAACAAACCCAAATGATGAGATCCAAAATTAGGGTTTCGCAAGTTCAGTTTCATGATTTAATGAAGTTTCGCGAACACATCGAGTTCATAAGGAATGTTGGTTCCGGGGTGTTTCTCGCCGCCGTTAATGGTTTGATGAAGTTCATAGCCAGAAAACCTAATTCCACCTCTCTCACTCTCTGTTGGCGAAGATCCCCTTAAATTTTGACTTTCATTGTGAGTCAGTTTGTTATATAATGTGAAAAAATTCATGCGGCGTACACGTGGAGTGAGTGAGTATCTCTTTCTGGTGTTTTTCAAAAAAAAAAAAGTGGTTCTAAACGAACCGAGCTCCCAAACCACACCAAAACCACAAGTGAAAAAGCTCTCACAGTTTTTGTGGTGGGTACTGCAGGGCCTCGGGAGGACGTGAGGGTCGATTGCAGGGGGCCAATAAAATTTATGTGAGTGGTAGTTTTTGCATTGTTTGAACCTCTCGGTTCATACAGAATTTTTGAAAAAAAAAAACGGGTCCAATGTCATATCCCTTCTTAGTCATAGTCAGGGGTGCCCTTATAAATTCTAGGGTTGTCTTTAGTGAATTCTTATGTGAGTATCGGCACGTGTGAGCCAAAACCTCTCGTTCTTTTATTGGTCTGTATTCACCTATGGATGGGTGTGAAGAATTTTATCGAGACTTTATGTTTCTTTTTGCCTCTTTGAGGTCTTTTCAATATCACGGTGTGTAGATCCTGTGAATTGAATCCTAATCGATTTGTTTGTAGTGAGTCACACAAGTGGTATCGGATTGGGTTTATCCTTGGCAATTATCATGGAGATGGTACTAGGTTCTGAATTGGACGGCAGTAAACTCGAAGAATATTAGTTTGGAATTGAAGGAAATCCAGTGATGAGATCTGATCGCTTAAGCTCGATACTTGCGGAGGTGAAAGCTACTCTTAAAAGATCAAGTTTTACGCTCTTAAATTGATTCTCCAAAGAATCGAAAATTCTCAGAACTCGGATGAAAATCTTAACCATACTTGGGAAGAAGGAGAACCTGTTACTCCCAACACCCTACGGGTTGTCAACGAATTCCTCAACAGCGTCTACTTCTTAATCCTCGGATGGGTGAAGGTCGGTTTTCTAGTTACAGACCACAAAATCGATTTTCTCGTTTGATGGCACGAACCCAAGAGCTTAATAAATGCAAGAAAATACTTCTTTCTCCACCAAATGAATGATGAGGAGAAGGTGAATCTAGCAACCTTTGTACTTGGAAGGTAAAAGCAGATGTGTGGTTCCCGGAGTTATCAGTTGGAAAAGGTATTTTATATTGGGAGGATTTTCATTATTGATGTTTGCACTAGATTTCAAGAAATAGGCCATGATAATGTTGTAAGGTGAGTTCAATAAGTTAGATCAAACTCATTCAGTTTTGGACTATCAAGAAAAATTTGAAGAACTCAAAGCTTTAATGTTAGCAAAGAATCCTTCCTTAAACGACGATTACTTAGATTTCATAGTTTTATCGGTGGTCTAAAGGAGGATATCAAACTAGTGGTAGAAATGTTTTCTCCTACTTCTCTACAACAGATCATTTTTTTTAGCGTAAGGCAAGAATGTATCCTAGAGAAAACATCTAAAGGCTCCACCTAAATACTTTAAGTTTCTCGGTAACAAAACCTTTCCTTACCCCTATCAAACCTCCTAATCTTTCTCCTAGTTACTAATCCCATTGTTACTAGCCCAACAACAAGTCCAAAATTACAAGTTTGTGAAGAAACTCACTTATGCGGAAATGCGTGCAAAGCGAGAGAAGGGGGTCGTGTTAGGACTGCGATGAGCCTTTTCTAGAGGACATAAAGTGTAACAAACAGCAATTATATATGATTATAGCGGATGATGAAGATCCTTCACCGGCCTATGAACACAAGTGACAATCCACTCCTACTATCGAAGAATTACAAGAAGACATGGAGATCTCGGTACATGCCTCAAGCCGGGTCCATTTCACATACAACCATTAAAATCAAGGGCTTCGTCCAAGCAAATACGACTCACCATTTTAATTGACAAGTGGAAGCACTCATAGTTTAGATACCCAAGGCCGCAAGCAACAGGTGGATGTATGATCGGTTCTACGCAACCCTTGCAAGTGCTGGCTGATGGCAACAAATTGTTAAGCCGAGCACAATGTTAGGCATTCACTTGAGTATGCAAGGTCATCAATTTTCTCATGATTTGCACATTCTAGACCTCGGGGGTATGACATGATGCGGGTGTAGATTGGATGCGAGAACTCTCAGTCCTATGGTCTTCGACTTCAAGAAATTGCGATTAAGTTTCGGCGCGAGAGTCGAGAAATTCAGCCGCTTCGACACAGAAAGCGACCACCTTATCTCATATGTCTCGGTTCCCTTGTCAAGAGACTAACGCAAAAAGGCACACAGGGTTTAATTGGTCAATTTTTTCTCTTCAAGCAAACACTTACCCTGAAATCATAGCACCACCCATTCTTTGCAGGTTACTGAGCAATTTCCTACCATTTTTCAGGACACCTACCACACTACCTCCTGAAAGAACTCACGCACCACCACATCAATCCGATTCCCAATGCTACTCACTCCAATCTTCGCCCTTCTGAGTTCCATATGTTCAAAAGGAAGTGATTGGAGTTAAATCAGGGTGCAAGAAATGTTGGATTCCGAAGTGATACAAAATTTTTAAACATAGCCCTTTTGCATCACCGGATCATATTAGTCAAGAAGAAAGATCATTGGCCAGTTTATGTGTCGACTATCGTAGTCGAATGCTATCACTATTAAAGATAAGTACCCTATCCCGAGTTATAGAAGAATTATTAGCCGAATTGGTAGGCATTTCTATATCCACCAAACTTGATCTTCTAGCGGGTTATCATCATATTAGGGTTTACTTAAATAAATGATATAGCGAAACCACTTTCGTACTCACCACTGTCATTTCGAATTCGAGTGATGCCCTTTGGTCTTACAAATGGTCTGCTACTTTGCGGTACTATTGATGAATGACATCTTTAGCCCATACCTTAGAAAGTTCATCTTGGTGTTTTTCGATGATATACTCATTTATAGTACGGACATGGCTACTCACCGTAAGCATTTTGCATATCGTTTTGTCTATTTTGCACAAACATTCCTTGTTTGTTAAACGTTGTTGTGTTCCTTGACAACCACAAATGGAGTATCTAGGACACATAATCACGAGAAGGGGGTAGGTGACTTCTTAAAATCAAATGTATGTTAAATTGGCCTGGCCAACTACACTTAAAACTTTAAGAGGATTTCTCGGTTTGACAGTTACTATCACAGATTATTAAGGGTTACGGTTTAATTTGTAAACCACTTAGGATTTCTCAAAAGGGCAACTTTGCTTGGATCTGATGCTGCTGAGTTAGCTTTTGAGCAACCAAAGAAAGTAGTTATCACACCTGTTCTCACTCTGCCAGCGATTTCATCAAAGAGTTTGAACTTGAAACTGATGCTAGTAATCTAGGAGTGGGAGCGATATTAATGCAGAGTGGGGATCAATTGCCTTCTTCGGCAAGGTATGGGAATTCAATATCAAGCTTTATCCACTTATGAAAAGGAGTTGCGGCAATTGTCTTATCGTACCAAATGGAGATCATATTTATTAGGGTCTCATTTTACGATATTTACGGATCATCAAAGCCTCGATTTTTTTCTAGATCAACAAGCGCACACGCTTCTTCAACAAATGGATGACTAAATTGTGGGGTACGACTACGCTCTTGCTTACAAAGAAGGGTTCGGACAATCGGGTAACGAGATGCTCTTTCTAGAGCAAATTGTTCTTCTCTCTCAAGAACAACACCAAAATGGCTTGAAGACATTCTCACTAGCTATATAGATGACCCATAGCAGTTTATTGGATTCTAAATCGACTATCTTTCCATGACCGTCTGGGGATATACTAATGGCATTTTGAAGTTTCGGTGGTAGAATTTACATTGTCAGGCCGGGACTACTAGACAACAAGTTATGGCAGCGGTCCACTCATCCGCCATTGGAGGGCACTCCCGACATGCAAGCCACAGCTACTAACGCGCCAAGACTTACTTTCATTGGCGGGGGTATGAAGCGTGATTTAATCCAATTTGTCCACCGTGATGTCCGCCAACAAAATAAGCTGGAGCACAAGTTACGGGGTCTTCTCCAGCCTCTACCCATTCCACGATCAAGCCGGAAGCACATCAAAGATGGGATTTCATCTCCGGTTGCCAAAATGCGAAGGTCGCGATGTCATTATGGTAATCGTTGACCAGTTTCAATAAATCTCTCATTTCATTGCTTTAAGTCATCCCTACACAAAGACAACCGTAGCAAAACTCTTCATCGGCACAGATCCCCAAGCCGCATGGTATTCCTTCCACCATCAGATCCCAGATAGAGATATAGTTTTCCTTAGTGGGTTTTGGCAAGCCTTGTTCCAGGGTTGTTGGTACTTCTCTTCACATGAGCACTTCGGTACCATCCGCAAACGTACGGCCAAACGGAGCGTGTCAATGCTTGCCTCGGAATCGATATTTACGTTGTATGTGTAGCTACAGGCCAACCAAGTGGGTTTCTTGGTTGTCTTTGGTAGTGGTGGTTCAACACCTCTCACTTCACACTAGTTTGAACTCACGCGTTTCAGCCTCCTCGGCTTCTCTCCTCCTGGGTTGACTCCATCGCACGGTGGCATACGTCACTCTGTAGTCGATGATTATCTACACCAAAGAGGGGAATAATGACTACAGTCTGCTGAATCTTCCACTCTCAACACCGCATTAAGCAACAGTCGATAAGAGGAGAACAGAGAGTTTTTTGCGATTGGGGATTAGGTATACTTACGCCTATGGCCAGAGTATCGTCAAATGTCCGTCCAACTACGCAAGAATCTCAAGTCAGACGGCCAAATTTTTTGGTCCATACAAGGTTTTAGAAAATTGGAGCGGTGGCTATCGACTTCAACCGCCGCTTTCCCGCATCCACCCCATTTTTCACGTTTCCACGCCTTAAGCAAAAGCTTGGACAAGGGTTACTACCCACGAGACTTCATTGCCCAACATTGACAAGGAGGGTTTGTTTAAGGTGAAACCTAGCCAAGGTTATCAACTCGCACCATTTTCAAAGGTCATTGACCTATTCCATGTGGAGATACAATGGTCTCATACAAATGGATGGAGATACATCCCGGGAAGACGTAGGCCGCCATCAAATCTTCTTTTCCAAGTTCATCCTTGAGGACAAGGATGCTGTAGAGCCAGAAGCATTTGTCATATCCCTTCTTAGTCATAGTCGTGGGTGCCTTATATATTCTAGGGTTGTCTTTAGTGAATTTTTATGTGAGACCGCACGTGTGAGCCAAAACCTCTCGTTCTTTTGATTGGTCCGTATTCACCTATGGATGGGTGTGAAGAATTTTATCGAGACTTTATGTTTCTTTTGCCTCTTTGAGGTCTTTCTCAATATCAAGTGTAGATCCTGTGAATTGAATCCCTAATCAGAGCTGTTTGTAGTGTAGATCACTACATCCAACCAAACCACCCAAAATGGTGTATGAGACTAATCAAACTAATCTTGCACCTGCTATAGGTCTGTTTGGATGCCAACTTAGTTTTTGATTTCTAGAAGTGAAAGAGAAATTAATGGGTAGTACATAAAAAAGCACCGAAGTGTTTCTGTTTCTCCAGAAGCAAAACTATTTTGCTTCACAAAATATTGGTTCATAGTTGCATTTAAAATTAAAGGTACAACATTACTATCCATATATAATGAAGTATCATAATAAATTTGGTACCGAGAAGTATGAACAGTTGAGAGAGAGAGTAAGTTGTACACATAACACATCCTCTCATTTCCCCTAAACCACTTATGTATTGTCAAAACCACCGAAACCCATCTAATACCACCTCAAGTCTTCTATTCAGATCTATTTTTGCTAATGATTTAGTCATTTTTTTCTATTTTGTCTCAATTTTGCTTTCTCTTTTCTTTATTTCTCTTGTTTTTATCCAGCAAGAAGGGACGAGGGTTCTAAATATTTTACGGGGAGGCTAATTGACCAAAACATAAATTCAAGGGGGCTAATTAAGAAATATTACTTCCAAATAATACAAATTCCAAAGGATTTCTAATGAATTAACCAAAACAGGGGGTATGGGCCACCCCTGAACTACACTTACTCCGTCCCCTGTACATGATGATTTATCTCATACTTTCCTATACCTTGTGAAAATCTTTGTTACTTGAACCCTTTGTTTCTCTCTTTGAGACTAGATGGTCATAAACGTGTTGTCATAATTCCTGGTATAACACAACATTACAAATTCTAGGGGATAAGCTTGAATGGCAGACTAGATGGTCATAAACCTGTTGAATTTTACTAATTTTACTTTGTGAATTTTACTAATCAACTTTGAGAATTTCATGTCCAGCAGGAATATTTACTACTAATCAACCTAATTAAACACTAATTAATAATTACTCGTTTTGTGTGATAACCGAAAATAAAGCACTAGTAGAAATGAGCTAGAATCAAACAACCATGGCTGACATATTTAACAACAGGATGTTTCAAATGTAGGTTTTGGCTCGACTAGTGGACACAAAATCACAGCCGTCCACCAAAGATATTTTGGTCCGGTCAGCGGTACAATAAGCCAACTATCATGATCTAACTTGGACCAAACGGGCAGACCTCTATAAGCCCTATAAGAAGCAGTTTTCCCTACCCTCCCAGTAGAGCAAAAGAAGGAACCCTAACCTGAAAACCACAGCAAATCTCTAAAAAGTCATGGCGGCCGATTTTTTCAGAAGCTTCGCCACCAACCACAATGTTCAAGCATAATGATTTCTCCTCTCACCATATTAATATTCGCCACCAACCATAATGTTGCATGATGATTTCTTCTATATTTTTATATAATACAAAGTTTATCTCTTGAATTTGCCCCCTTACAAGGGTTCAACAGATCTAAAGGGAGGAGGAAGGCGGAGCAGTTGAAAGACCAAACAAGTCTCATGTATGATGGATGATGTAGTCATGGAATTCTGTTATGAGAATGGTGTTTTTAGTTTCTATTGCAGTTTAGATCTTATTACAGAAGATCTTCTCTGTAATGCATCTGAGATTTGCAATACTAGTACTTTCTTTTTTTTTAGGTCAGAATTTACAATCTTGATTGATTTCATGTTGTTTCCTAGGATGAGATCTACTTAATTTTACTACTAAAAAAATGAATTTGGTACTTGCTAGATTGTAATCTGAAAAAAGTTGTCATGAGTACTGAAGAATTAAATTGAATTTCAAATTGCAGCCAAAATGGTTGAGAAATGGAATTTGGCTTCTTTTCTTTAGAATTTTTGGTGTATCCATGAATCTTCCCATTTTAGCTTGACCAGATTTACTGATGCAAAATCCAGAATGTTCAGAAAAATTAAACTCACAACCTTATTTACTGTGAAGCATGTTGTCTACCATTCCTAATCCCTAATCAGGGTAATCTAGAGGCCGAAGAAGCAGAGTCAACATTTCCATGACAGGATGATGGCCTCGACCACACCCACCTGTGTAATCTGATGAATCAAGAACCGCAGCAACACATACTTTTGACAGACAATTTAAACATTGGGTTGAAAAAGATAATTAGAGAAATACACTTCTGTGGTGATCTGCTTTTTGAACTCAATTGTTTCATACATGTCCTCCTCTGACCAATATCAGATATGAGCTTTGTCCTGAAAACTATCGCGATGGTGTTGAGAACCAAGTGGAAATCTAAGAGCCCTATAAGTTGCCCCTTCAACAATTATTCCCAGCGACGACTTAGGCGAACCTCCACCTTCTAGGAACAAGGAAACGATCCTCATTCAGTATTGCTAACGCGTTTGCAAGAAACAAAAAACCTTCCAATAGAGTCCACAAACCCATAATTCTGCACCAAATTAGCAGTTCAGTAAAGTTATGAGACAACTCACTTACTTAGAATCAGAATCAATAACAATTAAAGCCTGATAGTTGTTAACGAAAACAATGAGTTTCACAGCAAGAAATGTACTAATAAGATATACATATATCCATCCATACTTGACACGACAGATGGGTTAATTGCCAAGTCTGCTAATAAATCACTTACAAAGATTTCATCCCTAAACATTAACTACTTGGAGACCAAAAACTTAAATAAAATTTCCTGTCTTTATGTTTCTCTAAGAACCCATAATATTCTATATCAATTGCAAACATACACTCCAAGTCATATTTCAGGAAGCGCAGACATTAATTTATCTAGTCAATGTAATACCACCAAAATAAACATCCATATTGGTTTACTAATTTCAATTTCTCTCGTAAGTAAGTTTAGACGATCTTACTCATCAGAAGTATACTTCCACATTGGGTCCCTCTTTATCATAAGGTTAACCACCAGTTGGATTTGCCAACCAAGAATGAATGGGAAAAGGATTCACTGGAAATCAAGTTTGGAGTTGCATCTTATTCCTTTGGATGGTGGTTCTACCCTAATTCTTGCTATATTAACACACTTGAGGTAGATTATGTTGATGTTATTTATCTGTATATAAGTAATGTTGTATACTCTTGTGTATCTGTTGCAAAGATAAATATCATGAGATATTCGAATTTCTGGGTTTGTGTTTAGTTGTTAATGACAAGATCACACATCTAACATAGCTTGGGCAGTTCATATTACCTATGAAGCGCTGGTTGCTACCTAGTCTAGGTAAGTTCATAATGTAAGAAACTTAGCATGCTTATTCAACAGATACATGAGATTGTCCTGCATGACTAAAGAAATATATTGTCTAGCAAGAGATTTTGAATAGACTGGGAACAAATGAAAATGTGTAAGTGTAATACCCATGTACTATCTAACTACACCTGCAATTTCAACTCCAAACAGCGCATAACCAATTGAGGGGTTAAAATACCATTAAAAATTGGCTATCTTACCTCTTGGGTTGCCTTCTATTGTGTCTTCCTCGTCGCCCATCCAGCCACCATCAGGTTTCAGCATACACAATCTTCCAAGTGCCTTCTAATAAAGGCTCTTCTTTCTTGTATTCGCTTCTAGATGTGTTTCAAAAACAGAGAATCTCTCTCAAAGCAAGCTCTTACAATTCTTGAAACCCATCTAGAAGCGAATATAAAAAGATGCCTGAAACTCTTTAACTCCATGATGCCATCCTCCTGGCCGCCTAGTTACTCTTCTGTTTATGAGTTACGGTTTCAGTAGAAGAGAAAATTTAAAGGTTTAATGAAGTTTTGGCTGACCCGTCAAGTTTGTAATGATTAAAAGTCAATGAGGTTTTGTTGCGAGGTCTGCGTCTACCATGCAAAAGGTTTCACTACTTTAACTCTCGCATCAAAAAGCAGCTCTTTCCGAATGTCTTCTTCGATTTGCCAAACTACCATGTAGTGTACAAGGTACTGAGGTAGTCTTCAGAGCCTGGATAAACCAATTAGGTGAAGGTAACATATAGTCCTTAGGAATATCATCTGCAAAAACCACCTCAGTTGGTCCAAGCTCAACTTTACAGGATTCCTCGCTCACAAATCCCTCTAAAAATTTAACAGAACAAAGAGAATGAATGAGAACGGAAAAACTAGAACCAGCTGAGCTTGATGAGGGAGTTTCATGTGTATATATATATTTATAGGAGTTTCATAGTCGATCAAATCTTGTATTTATTTCATGCGAAAAGTCACAGTTTTGCACAAGTGTAAGAAACATGTGAAACCCTTACAACAAACTAATGACATAACCAGATGAAGGTTAACGAATTAATAAGTGGAAAACTTTCAAGTCACAAGGAGTGGTCATCATCACTGAATCCCAATGTCATAGTGTATAAATGCAATAAATTTTGAGGCCGTCAGACAAGGATATCAGAAAGTCCTAGTCCAAGACCATCACACCCTAACCACCAAAGTTGAGCAAAAGCAGTGAAGAAGCCAAAATTTAGACCTGTAAAGCCACATATTGGATATGTATTTGCCACTCAGTTCATCCACGTAGTAATCGATAAACCATGAACAACTCATTGAAATGAAAAGAAGCTCAATACTTGGTGAGAATACATACTAATTTGTTTGCTGTCATCTACTCTGCCCCCCATCATGCTGATCTCTTACATTCGCTAATCCAGATTGCTAATTCTCCTCTAGTTTCTTAAGTTGTTGCTCTCCATAGAATTTTTTTTCTGTACTCATTCCTAACCTCATTCCACATAAGAGCAGTTCCTATGGAATGAACAAATCAAGGATTTGTTCATTTTGCTTTATACTTTCCTCTCATTATTTCTTTGAGTTCGATTAGTGTGGTTAGTGGTATATGTTTTTGCCTACTGGGAATACTTCTTCAGTCCAATGATTCACCAGGGTTGTTTGTGAACGAGTAACTTTAGACAAAAAGAAACAGAAGAAGCATCTAAAAAGAATTAGTCCAACCATCTGCAAACGATAATGGCCGCACATGGACGGTGGCCCAACCCAGGAACGTGCATGCAGTGTCCTAGGCAGATATATAGTTGCAATTTTTTTCATCAAAAATATTTTGGTGTATTAATGACTCGCTACTAATTTCAGACTGCCCTAATACGAGGTGCAATGTTGGAAATCTGTCCCAACGTTAAAAATAGTTCGAAAAAATGTCTCATTCCGTTGACATTGCCATCCAACCCAGTTAAGTCACATGTGTAAGGCCATCATCACCACCAGACACCACCAAAACTATCCAACCCTTAAATCGCGAACCTTAAACCCTGAATCCTGAGTTTTAAACCATTAACCCTGAATTCTGAAGGGTGTATTTGTCCTTTTTTTCGCGTGTGTGAGCTAACACATGTGGCTTAACTGGGCTCATTTTCCCGAAAATCTTAATGTTGGAGCAAATTTCAAACACTGCACCCGTATTGGTGCATTTATCCAATTTTCCCAAATATTCCTTTTACATCCTGAACTTCTCCATTTTTCCATTTCTTATGGAGTACATCTTATCAACCCATTTTCTGTATCAAAAATTATTGTATATATCTTTACACTTTGTTTGTAGAAGATGCTGACAATTAATGGCAAAATCAATCAGAGGCCATGACATGTTTAGAAAGGAAGAAAAATGGATCTAAAGATCCAATATTAAAGGAAATACTCGTAGGTTTCCATTTCTTTACATTCAGACTTTGGTTGACATATTCTGTTGCTACAAGGTTTCAGTTCAAAAAGAACAGGTTGGTTCAACCTTGAGATCAGAACGAAGCCGTGGACCAGTTTTGCAAAAGAGGTGGGCCCAAAGAAAATAATGGAATGTGTATGAATCCAAGAAAATCAGCATTTATGGCTCACCAACCTGTGTAAGGAAAAACTAATTTATACTAACCAACTGTTTTTGTGCAAAGTCAATCAATAACACTTTGTTTGTAGAAGATGTTGACAATTAATGGAAAGTCAATCAATAACAGAAGGAAGAAAAATTGATATAATTTTACTTTTTCTAGTGTAATTTCGCGTCATAAATCTGAATTTATGGCTGATCATTCAATTTTCACCTCTCCTAACTGCTCCAGTCAAATCAAAGTTGACGTTTGATAATCCTCAAAATTAAAGTTTCATAAATAAAAAATGAATTAGATTATTATTTTTTTCATTAATGAAAAAAATTAGATTATTAAGTTTCTCTTATAATAATCTGAAAAAGAAAATTCTATTTCAAATTTTCATTTCTTATTTATAGGATTTTCAAAACCCGGATTGTGGATTTCTTTTTGTTTGTGGAAGATGCTGGCAAATTAATTATCTATCAAAAAAAGTCAAGGAAGATAAAAATGGATCTGATGAAAAAATTAAAAATAAAAATGTAAAATTCTCTTTTCATTATAGGAAACCTTAATTTATTTCTATTTAATTCTCTTTTCATTATAGGAAACCTTAATTTTGAGGATTACCAAAAGTCAACTTTGGAGTTAGGGAGGGGAAAATTGAATGATCGACCATAAATGCAGATACGTGACACGAAATTACAGTAGAAAAAGTAAAATTATATCAATTTTTCTTCCTTATGGAGCGTGTTATTGATTCACTTTGTCATTAATGGCGAACATCTTCCACAAACAAAGTATAAAGAGTTGAGAAGATGTACTACATAAGAAACGTAGAAGTAGAGAAGTTTCAGGATGTGAAGATTTTGGTTTGAGAAATGGATGGGGTTGCTTATGTCCATCATTTCTGGAAAATTGGTACCACGTGTTTAGGCAGATTAATGTTGTCGTAGAAACATGTAGAGTTAAGTAGAAGTGTAAAACGTGCCGGCCCGACACAATCCAACCCATGAAGTCTCGTTCTTAGTGTGCTACGTGCCCAAGATTCAGACGGGCTGTGTTGTGTCGTGCTAAATGGCGTGTCGTGCTGTGTTGGGCAGAAAAATAATCCTGTTGGGTAGTGTTGTGCTAGCCCACTTATTTTATGTTTTCCAAAGTAATGTCTTACGTTTTCCAAAGTAATGTCTTTTAGTAGTATATGTATTATTATAGAAATTAATTAGCATAACAAAAATAAAATGTCAAAAACTGGCTAAAACAAATACATTTTTGTGACATGCATTTTTTTGTAAGTTTTGTGAAATATGAGTTGTATTTTATGTATTACAGAGTGCTTTTTTCGTGTGCCGTTGTTTGTAATGTGTCGCGTGCTTACAAGTGCCAGGTGTTGTGTTGTGCCGTGTCGGCGTGCCTATTTGTCTGGCACAACACAGCACACTAAGTTAATGTGTTGTGCCCGTGTAGTACCAAGTCACGTGTTGTGTCGTGATGTGCTCGAATTTTAACGTGTTGTGTTGTGTTGCATCATAAACGTGCTGGCCCGGCCACTTTACACTTCTAGAGTTAAGGGTACACGTTGTGTTGTGTCATAAACGTGCTGGCCCGGCCACTTTACACCTCTAGAGTTAAGGGTACACGTTGTGTTGTGTCATAAACGTGCTGGCCCGGACACTTTATACCTCTAGAGTTAAGGGTACACACAAAGATATGTATCATTGTTAACCGGTTGAACCCATGTAAGCGAGTGGTGCTAAAAATGAGAAACAGATATAATGCAACAAAGGAGGATTAGACGGATCTAAACAAAAGCAAACCTACAACTCACTCGCAGCATAGATAAATTATTTAAGAGAGGGGCTTCCGACCCCTAACCACAATAACTAGAAACCATTGGTTAATGCTAATGACGATATAATAGATTTTCATCTTTGACAACGCATATCTATACCCTGGCACACGGCTATGAACCTACAAAAATTGCTAGCATACAAATACAAATTAGAATAGTAGCAATGGCTATGAACCTACAAAAATTCCTAGCATACAAATACAAATTAAAATCAGTAGCAATAGTAATACCTCGCTGAGGTTTAGTCTCTTATAAGAAACTTCTCGGACCACTCAATCCCAAAGATGGATTATGCTATGCCACCAAAAACCAAAAAGAGAGAAAAAAACATTTAGTTCAAAAGAAAATAGAACAAAAACTGGGACTCAAGTATCCTACACAGTCATCTATTGCGAGTACGGCACCGAAAGGGTCTATGTCCGGCCACATGGCACATCCAAAAAGAACCACAATACAAAACAGATTCTAATTGAAAAACAATGATCTTTAACAGACTAAAAGTTCCACACCCAAATTCATTTATATTAAAATTGGAGAATAGCTTTTATGTACAAGGTTCTGTAGTCATGTGTGCACAATCAAATTACAACGAAGTCACAATTCAATCAGTTAAATCACATCCATGCCTTACCTTGCCTTCCTGGTATAACTTCGTCTCCCAAACCAGTAGCTGCTACGTTGTTGAGGAATGACTTTTCTGACGCTCATGACATTGGTTCAACCTAAAACAAAAGAAATATAAAAGAAACATCAATATCAAAGATAACCGAATCAAACAATAAAACCTATAAAGACTTGGTATGGATTTAATCAGTGTTTTGTTCGTTCCAATGAAACTGAGATCTGCACCGACAGGGGCTCCGACCGGCCAAACGGAACATTGGAAAAGAACTACAGAACCATCTTCATTTCAGATTCTGATTGTAAAACAATGATTTATTCAAACAAAATAATTCAACCAAATTTAAACAATAAAACCTAGAAAGACTTGGTAACGACATAATCAATGTTTTGTTCGTTCCAAGAGAAACTTACAGAGGTCACCGCCAAGATCTGCATCGGCAGGGAATCCGTCCGGCCACACGGCACATTGGTAAACATCAAACGCTAAGACAGCATCGCGATCATATATCTCTTTCTTCTCCTTTTTTTTTTCCTGTCGTGAATTAATTAGATCCATAAACACGATTTGATTCAGCATCCTCTTCCAGTTGAAGTCTTTCCGTAATATCAAGAACACGATATAGATACTACTTGAACACAAAAAAGAATAAGAAGACTACCATTAATTAAGAACCCTAAACATGATGGATATCTTCATATCTCCATTGTTTCTTGATTTTATCAATTCTTTTACATTTCTTGAAAACTGATTTGAGACAGCAGCGGCCCTTGCTATTTTTGACACGTTCGAGTTATTTTTATATTTTACAGAGATGAAATTGAATTCGGATGAGTAGTTTATACCCGTCCATTTAGGTAGTTGGACCCACTCGTGACAGACACAAGACATGATGCCACATGTGATGTGATGCTTTCTTGATCTTCCAAGACAATGTCTGACTGAGCATGGAGAGGAGGAGAATATTTTACATGAGGATGACCCATGATCGTTGGAATCTTTCTTATAGATAGTGGCTAACTGTGAAGGAAAAGTTAGTAAATTGAAAAGTAAAAAAGTGGATTATTTCTTTGTTTCGGTAGTGGGCATTAAGGTTTCCCCTATCCTATGGATTAAAGCATTACACTATTGTTACAAGTTTGGATATCGATTGCCCAGAAACAATTTTTTCCAATTTGTATTCAATCGGATACTTATAGCGAAAACCTGCTACATACTAATTTTTTTCTTTTCTTTCTTTTTTTTTTTTTTTTTTGATAAGAACTAATTTTATTACATAATGGATTGTAGTCAAGAGGTTACCGGTCCCCAACCTGGTTGGGCCCTTAGTTAATAAACTTTTGACAACCTGGACAAAGACATTATTATTGAAACTTGTTCAGAGGAATACCAAATTGTTTCGAGGCCGTAACTTTGGTTGACTTTGTAAATTTTGTAGTGGTATTGGATCAAAATTTTCACTTTCCATTCATCATCGTACCATTACATAAAACATGGAGTAATACACTTAAATAGTCAAGGTTGGTTGTAAATCTCTATAAACTCTCTCGCGATCCAATAGCATTTCTCATGCTCAAATTCTTTGGCGACATTTAATAAGTCAGAACGGCCAACAGCCAAAGCGATCTAAAAAACAAATCAAATAAAGTTAGTATTTTATTCAAAACTTACTTAATTAGAAGACATTTGCACATACTCACTCTATTGAAAAATGACATTTCGGGATGCATCGCCTTCACCCGTGCTAATTGCACCCTAAAAACTTCCATTTCTTGGTAAATCTCCTTGAACCTATACTTTATTTGGTTCATCGATCTTCCATTTTGATTACCATCTCTGACCCACAAAGATCATAAATATCTGATTTAATTGAAAATCATAACTTTCACCCGCGTTAATGCCTTGATTTTTGGTCATGCTTTCTCATAGTGATGCGTCGCTCTAACGATTGCCATATCTTCTTCGGTGGTGTAGGGAGTCACCATGTTTCTTCCTTTTTTTTTTTCTACAATTGGGAGAGAGATAGAGAGGGAGTGTGTTTTATGCGAAAAATTAGATGGGAGAAGGGTCATTTTATACCCAAAAAGTGACGCATTAACTCAATGTTGTTGGAGAATTACGGCCAGGAAACATATAAACTTCTGACCGATATTATGTAGTTACGGCTTGGAATTCCTTCACTTCCCGGCCGTTTACAACGGTTACGACTTGGTTATTTCATGGATCTAAGCCGTAAATCTGAACTTTCCCAGAACTTCCCAGCCGTTCTTAATGCGTCCCAGCCGAATTTGCGGTTACGGTCTAGATTTTTGATGTTTCCTAGCCGAAAATCTGAACAACGGTATTACATCAGTATCATAGAAGAATTTGCGGCTAAGAAGCATTAAAAATCCAGACCGTAACAACATTACGGCAGGGACTCATTAAGAACGGCTGAGAAGTTCCTGGAAAGTTCAGATTTACGGCTTGGATCCATGAAATAACCAAGCCGTAAATCACAAATGGTCCGGAAGTGAAGGAATTCCAAGCCGTAACTACATAATATCGGTCAGAAGTTTATATGTTTCCTGGCTGTAATTCTCCAACTGCATTGAGTTAATGTGTTGCGTTTTTTTGAGGAACGGATAGTTTTTTCAAAAACTAGCTGTTGGGTCATTTTTTAAGTATAAAATGACCCTTCTCCCATCTAATTTTTCACAGAAAACACACTCCCTCTATATCTCTCTCACGATTGTAGCAAAAAAAGGAAGAAACATGGTGACTCCCTACACCACTGAAGAAGATGTTGCAATCGTCGAGCGTGGTGACTGTGATATCAAAGCATTTCGAAGATGCACTCTTTTTCATAGATGAAACCTCAGAGGCTTTTTGGAACCGTGTGCGAATTGTTTTTGTGGCATTAGACGGAAATCGTAATGAAAGATCGATGAAACTCATTAAGAAAAGATTCGATCAGATCTTTCCACAATTGGATGCCTTCAAAGACGAAATGGAAGACGTAAAGGAAAACAATCTCAATATGCTACGTGCACAAAGAGTAAGTTTGTCGATAATTGGTCCATCAAATTTTTTTGTGTAAACCGATTTAAAAGAAATTGTTTTCTTTGTTTTTCGGTGGGGAGACGGTCGAAGCTCAATATGAGGATGTTCATGGAAAGAAGTTTGAACTTCAAGCTTGCTATCATGTCGTGGAAGAAAGTACCTACGGTGACATTCATTCCTACAATTACAGTTGGTACATCCATCCGTTTGTAAAGCCGACGACCGGGAACACTTTGCAACCCAACTAGGGGTGCACATACCCAATCCTACCCGCCATTTCTACCCTACCCATCACCGTTTTACCAGTATCCTACCCTACCACCGCTTTGATGGGTAGGTAGGGTGACGGTTGAAGATTTCTTGCCCGCCGTCAAATGGGTAGGGTGACGGTGAAACTCGAAATTAGCCTATCCTACCCGCCTCGCTTCATATTGAAAAAGACAAAGTAACCCTTTAATGTTTTCTTTTTACTGCCATTGTTTCGTTATTTTAAAACTTACCTAGGGGGGTAAAATAAAAACATGTGTTTCTAAAGGAATCCTGGCTACCAAGAACATGTGTCCAAAGTTGTTACAAGACTTCTCTGGATTATGACACAACCGGCGGGAGCACCTACGACGTTCCTTAGGCAGAGAAAAGGCTAGATCTAGCTTTGTGAGGTTCTTAGGAGCGATCGGATTATCAACGACGAGATCTAATTACACAAGATAAGAAAGGAATTGATGATGTTGATCAAGGGAAGAATGATACGGCGACAATTAAGATTGTTGAGAAGAAGCAAGGGGTGAATCGGTGTTCAGGTTGCCGGAGGAAAGTAGGATTGACCGGATTTAGGTGTCGGTGCGGTGATATGTTCTGTTCGGAACATAGATATTCCGATCGACATGATTGTAGTTTTGATTATAAAGTTGCTGGTAGAGAGAGTATTGCTCGGCAAAATCCTGTTGTTAAAGCTGCTAAGATTATTAGACTCTAAATTAATTTACAAAAAAAAAAAAAAAAAATGTTGTTGAAATTCAAAATTCGATTATACATGATCATACCATTGGGTACATAATTCGATTATATATGATCATACCATTGGGTATATATATATGATTATATATGTTGAAATTCAAAATTCGATTATACCATTGGCTGACTTTTGTTTTGCAGTGGCAATTTTTTTTTTGGAAGCATTTTTTGTATATACATGAAAAAAAAAAACAAACAAACGGTTATACCCGTCACCCACCCTACCCGACCCGCCATTTGGTGGGTTGGGTAGGATCTTACCCGTTTAATGGCGGGTAGGGTGGCGGGTAATTTTTTCTTACCCACCTTTAAGCGGGTAGGGTGGCGAAATAGGCCATATCCTACCCACCCTACCCGTTGTGCAGCCCTAAACCCAACCGACATAGACCATTACGGGCTGTTAACACTTTCCTACCCATGAGCCATACACCACCAATACAGTGGGAAAACTTTCCAACCCGACCGACACGAACATCACTACTGAGGGAAAAAGTTACAACCCGACTCTGACAAAAACTTCGGCTTGGAAAATAGTAGAGAACAGTGAGAACCTAGGTTTCGGTTGGGAATTCCCGGCCGATGTGGACTAATTTCCTTATTTTCTCTGAGATAACAGGCAGTGCAGGAAAGTCCCAACCGTGTTTAATAATTTACGGTTGGGAGTTCTTTGAGTCCCAACTGTTTTGGTATTTTACGGTTGGGAGTTCTCTGCGTCCCAACTGTTTCAAGACAGATTACGGCTAGTTCGTAAAGAACTCGAGCCGTAAGTAATTAGCGAACAGATTTTCTTAAACCAAAAATTCTTCAATCTTACCCATTAAACCAATTTAAGGGCAAAATAAATGGTGGGTTTTTTGAATATGTAGCATTTTGGAGGATTTAAATGTGTTTGTGATTCATTCGTCTAATCTTCAATCTCTAATTTTTGGTTCAATGTATTTATATACAATAGAATCATAACAACTCTATGATAATCCAAATCGTCCCGATCTTCTCATATTGAGAATAAATGTTAATAAAATTCAAGGTTTTGTTTGATTTTGAGAAAAAGAAGAAAAAAAGTTAGGTGAATTAATTTTGGTTTTGAAATTTGATTTAGTTTTGATTTTAGGTATAATAATGGTCAAGGGTGTTTTTGACTTTTCAAACAACTTAGGATTCACCTAACTTTTTTTCACTTTAATCCCAAATAATAGGATTCTAATTTTATTACATATTGGATTTCAGTCAAGAGGTTACCGGTCTCCAACCTGGTTGGGCCCTTAGTTAATAAACTTTTGGCAACCTGGACAAAGACATTATTATTGAAACTTGTTTAGGGGAATACCAAATTGTCTCAATGCCCATTCTAATTAGTGTAGATATATAATGGATGTCTAAAACTAGTTAAATTACTTCTATTTTAATAATTACAACTTCTATTTTAATAATAATTTTTTAGTCAAATACAGATACGATGAGTCCGAATTAGACGAATCAATTGAGTTACAAAAACTAAAATAATAACCAGTTAATCGTGTTGATTTAGCAAACAATATATCTGTCTGTCAATCAATCTCATTAAGTCTCCTCCTCTCTTGGTATCTTTTGTTTTTTAAATGATGAAGGATCATGAATGAATGATTTAAGTTGTGAAAGGGTGGCCGGGCAGCTGTCTGTCTGTCGAGGCATTGATTAGTCCTTAATAATACATGCATCATGCCTCCACGTTTTACCCATAATAACAACCGGCATAGAACCAGCAAGGAAGGAGAGAAACAAAATTAAATTATACTACTCCCTCCGTTACTTTTTAATAGGCTGGTTTGGTTTTTTGAGAAAATTAAGGAAATTTTGAAAACTAATCATTGAAAGTGGTCCTCATGACATTTGTCAATAAAGAAGTGAATTGAAATGGTTCGTGACATGTCAAACAAAAGAAGTAAAGTGAAATCCTCGCGATGACCACATCAAAAGAAGTAAAGAGAAAAGTGGTCGCTAAAACTAAAGTAACATTTGACTTTCCGATTAGGAAAACCAAACATTTTTTGTAACATTTATTTATAGAAACCAGCCTATTAAAAAGTAACGGAGGGAGTAGTTGATTCTTCAACTGCGCCCATTTAAGAATATGGGTGGTGTTGGTTATTGATCTTCAGTCTGCTGCACTCCAAATTCTTCGGCTTCCATTGCATATTCTGCCCGCTGCTGGTAAGTAAGTACCACAAATTTCTTTGTTTGGACTAACAATTTTTGCAAGTGCATAGGAATTTGCAACTAGTTTGAACTAATCTTCTTAGGATCATGAACATACCCTTGGGATCCGGAGACAACCTTTGAAGTCAGTTTTTCGTTCTTAAGAATTTCTTTAAAATTTTTGTTCATCAAATAATTAGAGATGATCAACGACAAGGAAAGTAAGATGGTTGTACTCTTGGAGATCATGTTTCCCATTTGCAAACTGATATAGAAATAGAGTCGACGTCTTCTAAGTCTTTTCTATTTGCTTATTGTTTACCTGAAATACTTGTTCAACATATCCTTAAAAATTTTCTTGGCTGTTTCAGAGGAACGACCACCACCATGGAGGAGGAGGAGGACGATAGGATCAGCAGGTTACCCGAATTCCTAATCCATCACATTCTCTCTTTGCTTCCCACCAAATGTGCGGTTTCAACAACAATTCTGTCTAAAAGATGGAAGAATCTCTGGATATCTGTTCCCGCTCTTGATTTTCGGGAATGGAAATCTCCCAAGACCTATCCAAAACAATCTTCTACTAAGAGCTTCATGGATTTCGTTGACAGGATATTGCTTCTTCGTAGTAACATGTCAGATATTAAGAGATTCTGTATCACCTGTAACGGTGACTACTTTGATGACCAGCGGATAAAAGATTGGATTACTATAGCAATTAAGTGTAGAGTTGAAGAGCTCGTTCTCAGTAGGTATGTCTTTGATGGAGGCTCGGATATAATCCCTGTCGACCTTTACACTAGTGAATCACTGACTTTGTTAGACATTAATTTTCAAGACTCGGATACTCTTCTTCATCTTCCACAAACAATACTCTTTCCAAGACTTAAGATACCCGGCTATCTGAAATGTCGTTTTCTGATGAGGGAGTTCACTCAACAACTCTTTTCTGGCTGTCCTGTTCTCGAGGAATTGAGTTTGAAATATTGTGCCTGGAAGGATTTAGATTTCATATCGTCTACATTGAAGGTATTAACTCTGGTCGGCTGTTTAAACAGATCTGATTTTAAATCTGATTTTCCTGTCATAACCAAGATTGATGCACCAAATCTAATGTCTCTCAAAATCGACGATAATCTAGAAAATACTTTAGTGGTGCATAGCTTTCCATCACTAGTGGAGGCAGATATACGCCTCGCGCATACTTTGGATGATGAAGGGCTGGATGTTGTTCTAAAATTTTTGAACAAGCTCTCTAATGTAAATCGCTTGAGAGTAACAGGTTACATTTTTGAGGTATGGTGGTTGCTTCCATTTTTTGGATGATTATTTTTTCTAACAATTTAAAGTAAGTTGATTATTGTACTTTGTATGTCATATCACTAGGATCTGGAGACGGCAAATCTTCTATCTACAAGTTTACTTGCCTTTACTAATTTGATCACTTTGGAAGTGTCTATTATCAAGCCTGAGCAAGTTAGACCATTATTCACCTTTTTACAGTTCTCACCAAATTTGGAGTCGCTAATCTTTGGCGAGGTACGTAAACTTCGTGCTAGCTCTACTATAATTCAAACTAGCTCACCTTTTTTATTTTTATAATGCCGTTAATTTTTAATAAGAAGGTGAAGTTTCTTTGATATGCTAGCTCTACTATAATTCAAACTATTTTGGACAGTTGTACTAATCATTTGATGTTGAACTAACAACATGCATGGTTCACAGGTTTTGATTATTGATATAGCTAATAAGGATGCTTTGGCAGTAGATGTAGTGCCTCGTAGTTTGTTGATGAACCTCAAGTCAATTAAGTTTCAAAACTTTGAAGGACAAAGGAACGAGCTGGATTTGGTTAAACTATTTTTGCAGAACGCAGGGGTTCTCCAGACAGCAACTATTGAAATTTACTCAAAGAAAAAGACACATACAGCAAAAAGATGTAGAAGATTTCAATAAGAAAATTATGAGACAGTTCTTAAAGTTTAAATGGGCTTCAACAGATTGTTTGGTCAAGCTATCAAGGAGTGTGATATTCTCATCAAAACCAATAAATTCTCATCGGTAACAACCTATATATATTTCTCTTTATTCATCGGCTTTTCTCTAGGTGCACCTAATTTATTTAAAAGATGATGTCAGACTTTTGTGCACTGCCAGATTTGCAGAAAATTTCACTTTCCCAGCTTGTCAAGACAAAGGAAAAGTACGATGCTAATAAACTTGTGCAATGGGAATGTATCCATCATTTTGCTTTCTTACTACAATTTTACTGTGTTGCTCATTCAAGGAGATGATCCAAGTTTGTATGTGGTTTGTGTGTGTGTGTCGCAGTATATGTTATACGTTGTTGTTCCATTTCCTAAAAGCCATACTTGACACGGCAGTTATGATAATTGCTAAGTCTGTAAACCTAATATATCATTTATAATACTGATTCTTACAAAATTTCATCCTTGGGAACTATTGTCTGTCTTTATGTTTCTTCAAGAACCCATAACATTCTAAAGCAAGCTCCAAATTAAATTTCAGGAAGAACAGACCAGAATTTATCTAGTCAACACCCAGATCTATGTTTCAGTTTAAAGATTTGTCTAACACCACCAAAACAAATACTGGTTTACTAATTTCAATTTCTCTGGACCCATAGAAGTATGTTTAGGCGATCTTACTTTATCAGCAGAACTGGGGTTTGGAGTTGCATTTTAGTCCTTTGGATGGTAGTTCTGCCCCAATTCTTGCTTTTATTAACAAACTTGAGGTAGATTATGTTGACGTTATTTTATCTGTATACTATAAGTCTATAAGGTAATGTTGTATATATCCTCTTGTGTATCTGTTGCAAAGATAAGTATTATGAGATATCCGAGTTTCTGGGTTTGTGTTTCGTTGTTAATGACAAGATCAGATATGTCATAGCTAAGGCAGTTCATTACCAATGAAGAGATGGTTGCTACCTACTCTAGGTTTTCATAATATAAGAAATTTCGCATACTTATTCAACATTTTCATGAATAGACTGTGAACAAATGAAATTGTGCAAGTGTAACACCCCATGTACTATCTAACTAAAACCTATGATTTCAACTCCAAACAGCGGATAACAAATTGAGGGGCTAAAATACCATTAAGTTGGCTATCTTACCTCTTGGTTGGTTTTTATCTTCCTCGTAGCCCATCCCGCCACCAGGTTTCAGCATACAAAATCTCCCAAGTGCCTTTTGATAAAGGCTCTTCTTTCTTGTATTCGCTTCTAGATGTGTTTCAAAAACAGAGAATCTCTCTCAAAGCAGGCTCTTATAATTTTTGAAACCCATCTAGAAGCGAATACAAAAAGATGCCTGAAAGTCTTTACCTCCATGATGCCATCCTCCTGGCCACCTAGTTTACTCTTCTGTTTGTGAGTTAGGGTTTCAGTAGAAAAGAAAATTTAAAGGTTTTAATGAAGTTTTGGCTGACCCGTCAAGTTCGTAAGGATTGTTTGTTCGAGTGTTTCTTGCCGCCGTTAATAATTGCTGAAGTTCATAACCAAACACCTAATTCCATGATTTTTATTGAGAGGTCTGTGTCTACCCATGAAAAGGGTTCCACTAACTCTCGCATCAAAAAGCAGCTCTTTCCAAATGTCTTCTTCGATTTGCCAAACTACCATGTAGTGTACAAGGTACCGAGGTAGTCTTCGGAGCCTGGATAAACCAAGGTGCATGTGACATATAGTCCTTAGGATTATCACCTGCAGCAACTACCTCAGTTGGTCCAAGCTCAACTTTACAGGATTCCTCGCTCACAAATCCCTCTGGAAATTTCACAGAACAAAGAAAATGAATGAGAATGGAAAAACTAAAACTAGCTGAGCTTGATAAGGGGGTTTAATGTGTGTGTGTATATATATAATAGTCAATCAAATCTTGTATTTGTTTCATGCAAAAAGAGTCACAGTTTTCTACAAGTGTAAGAAACATGTGAAACCCTTACAAACAAACTAATGACAAAACCAGATGAAGGTTAACGAGTTAATAGGTGGAAAAATTTCAAGTGACAAGGGAGTCGTCGTCATCACTGAAACCCAATGTCATAGTGTTAAATAGATGCAATAAATTTTGAGGCCGTCAGACAAGGATATCAGAAAGTCCTAGACCAAGACCAGCACACCCTAACCACCAAAGTTCATCAAAAGCAGTGAAGAAGCCAAAATTTAGACCTGTAAACCCACATATTGGATATCTATTTTGCCATTCAGTTCATCCACGTAGTAATCGATAAACCATGAACAATTCATTGAAATGAAAAGAAGCTCAATACGTACTAATTTGTTTGCTGTCATCTACTCTGCCATCATGCTGATCTCTTACATTCGCATCCACTTCAGCATCCAGAATGCTAATTCCCCTCTAGTTTCTTAAGTTGTTTGCTCTTCATAGAATTTTCTTCTGTACTCATTCCTAGCCTCATACCACATAATAACGCGTAAATAAGCTGTTGCAAAATACCAAAGAATAAATTCGTAAGAAAACTAAAGAAAGAATGAGAAAAATAAACTTATGCTCTCTTTATTGGTTCAAGCAAGTTTTCAGAAAAAAGTGTCCATATCTTTAGTTCCACCTACTGTGTGTCAAAAACCTTAATAAACATACTAACAATGAAAATCAACATGGAAAACTTTTACATCCAGGGTCATAAAAAAAAATCATCAGTTGATAATCGGGCATACAGAAAACTCAAAGCTAAAAGTGCAACACTTAATTTAAGGTGACAAAGAGAGCATATGCTGCTGGCCAAGAGAATAATGCACTAGATCCTAGCCATGCACCACAATCTTTAACAAAAGTAAATAAACAGAAGCTGAAATTCACACAGGTGCATTCAATCAAGCGGATTCTTCATAATGCCGTTTAAGCAATCCAAGGGTACTAACCAGATGTTCCCAAGGTTGCCATATTTCATGGCTCCATCTCTATCTGACTCCGTGCTACCTGGGCTTCTTCCCGTCGGTCAATATGTTTGTTTGCATTGGCTAAATAACCTGCACAATGGTCGGAATGTAAACAATCAATTTTAATACTCTTATAAGTAACGAATTTCTTATTCACTTAATTGATAAGAAATTCCCCAACTTGCACGCTTGCCGAGTTACACACAATGACTCACAATCTCCATTCTCCAATGGAGGGGACGTACGATTCCAAGACGGACGAGGACTCAAGTACAGCAAAATAATATAAATATTCATCAGCTGATAAACAGGCATACTTAACCCAAAGCCAAAAGTACAACAAGTAATTGAAGTGACAGAGAGAGCACAGGTAGCCTTCAGAGCCTGGGTAAACCAAGGTACAGGTGACATATAGACCTTTGGAATATCATCTGCAGCATCCTCAGTTGGTTCAAGCTCAACTTTACAGGATTCCTCGCTCACAAATCCCTCGGGAGATTTCACATTAATAATACAGTAATGAACCAAGAAAATGAATGAGAACAGAAAAACTATATTTAGCTGAGCTTGCTTGATAAGCGGGTTTAATGTGTGTGTGTGTGTGTGTGTAGGAGCTTAAAAGTCAAACATATCTTGTAGTATATGTTTCATGCAAAAAGAGTCACAGTTCTGCACAATGTGTAAGAAACGGTTGAAACCCTTACAAAAAAAAACTAATGACAGAACCAAATGAAGGTAAACAAGTAAATACGTGGAAAATTTTCAAGTCACGAGGGAGTGATCATTATGACTAAACAAAATGTCATAGTGCTAAATAGATGCATTAAATTTTGATGTCATCAGACAAGGACATCTGAAAGTCCTAGATCAGGATCATCACACCCTAACCACCAAAATTCAGCAAAAACAACGAAGAAGCCAAAATTTAGACCTATAAACCCACACATTGGGTATCTAATTTGCCATTCAGTTCATCCATATAGTAATCGATTAACCATGAACGGTTCATTGAAATGAGAAGAAGCTCAATACTTGGTGAGAATACTTACTAATTTGTTTGTTGTCATCTACTCTGACCCCATGATGCTGATCTCTTACATTCGCATCCATTTCAACATTCAGATTGCTAATTCTCCTCTAGTTTCTTAAGTTGTTGCTCTTCATAGAATTTTCTTCTGTACTCATAAATAAGCTGCTGCTAAATACCAAAGAATAAATTTGTAAGAAAACTAAACAAAGAATGAGAAAACTAAACGTCTGCTCTCTTTATCGCTTCAAGCAAGTCTTAGAAAAAGAGTCCATATGTTTTGTTCCACCTACTGCATGTCCAAATCCCTAATAAACATACTAATGATGAAATTAACATGGAAAACTTTTACTTCCAGGGTCATCGATAAAAAAAAAAAAATCATCAGTTGATAATCGGGCATACAGAAGTGACAGAGAGAGCATATGCTGCCAGCCAAGAGAATAATGCATGAGATCCTAGCCATGCACCATAAAATTCAACAAAAGCAAAGCTGAAATTCACACAGGTGCATTCAATCATGGGAAACTTCATAATGCCGTTTAAGCAATCCAAGTATACTAACCAGATGTTTCCTAAGTTGCCATATGTCACGTCTCCATCTCTGTCTGTATCCGTGCTATCTGGGTTTCTTCCTGTTTGTTTGCATTGGCTGAATAACCTGGCAATGATCTGTCTGTTATGTAGTTGCCTTGAATCAAAATAATATAAATATCATCAGCTGATTAACATAAACAGGCATAATTAACCCAAAGCCAAAAGTACAACAAGCAATTGAAGTGACAAAGAGAGCATGTGTTGCCGGCCCTAGAGAAATGCACCATTAGCCGCTACAAAATTCAACATGCAGA
>JAJJWW010013614.1:0-140017 GCA_023531295.1 Papaver armeniacum
CATCTCGCATCTTCCTTACACATGCTTAAAAAATACAACAGATATATATGTGTAACTCTAAAGTTACACATCCCGTAACAAAAACAAGATGTCTGATAAATCAAATCGAACTTGTTCCCATCAAAACAAAAATTGTTTCTTCATACTCCTCTCAAGATTTCCAAATTAACAAGAATGTATACGGAAGAACAAATAATTCCAAAAAAATTTGAAAATGTATCCGAAATAAAACAAAATAAAAATTATTACTCTAGATTTGTTGTTTTCTTACTTCTCAAACAATGTTCTTAAGATCTTCTCTGCAGATCAACCAAACCTCAGGTAAGCATCAACAAAAAACATACTGCAAGATCAAAACCAAATAAAAAATGCGGAAAAATCCAGATCGCAATCGTAGAATAATCAAAAATCGTAATAATCTGGAAAACTGGGATCAAAAATCGGGCCAATCGTTCAGACTCTCACGCTGATTTCTATATCTCTATTTATACGTGCGATAATATGCCAGCAGCAGTCAGGAGCATTCTAGATGCTCATTAGAAGGATTACGCTATACAAGTAAAATATTCAAACACAATAACTCGAAATAGATGAAAATGAAAAACAGTCCAATACTGAGGAAATGAAAACTCACGCTTGCCCTGAAGAATTCCATGCATCCCACAAGCTAGGCCCTAACATGTCCATAACGTAATCAAAGTGCAGTTAAAATCAATAGAATAGAATAGAAAGAGAATTTAATTGGGAACTCCAGATTACCCCACAAAAGCCAGTCTAAACAACAAACTACTAGCAAGTAGCAAGGAAGTAAAACTTAAAGACTAAAACAAAGCGATACAGGTTTCTAGGCTTACCATTACATAGTAGTCACCTAGCCTCCCTATATAGTGTACTCTCGGCACTCCATGACTGCCGCCAAGAGTGCTACCCAAACAAAAATTATATACTTGGCAAATGAGGATCGTGAAGAAAGAAAAAAAAATCATAAAAACATGAAAAGTATAATCTGCATATTAAAAACTTCCAGCCGTACTTATAAACTTGCCACTCGTATGGAGGACCATAATTGCAACCTTTACTGCTTCTATGCTCAAATTTTAGATCCACCTGCTGATGACAGAACAAACCGTAATAAATGTCTTATTAAATTCGGAAAACGGGTCATATGACCACAACCCATAAAGTGTGGGAGCAATTGACTTGTAAAATATAGGTCTGGGTGAAAAAGACATAAGAAAACTTAGTCATATATACCCTTACTTTAAATTTTATTCTTTATCATATCATTTTCTCTCTCCTATTTATTTTCTTCTTCCAATTTAAAATTAATCGCGAGAAAGGTCATAATTTCTGAAATATAAGTCGGATTTTAATAAAATTTATATTTTTGTAAAGGGCTCGAAATGCTCTACGAAACAAGATCCATTGTGGATATGAAATTCGAAAAAAGAAAAAAAAATATTTTAAACCAGGCCGAGGATACATTATGCACCAGTGCAAATGACTGACCAAGATTTATTTCCTATGAAAATATGCATTATGCACCAGGTGCAATTTGGCCAAAATTCATTTCATATAAAAATATGTATTATGCATCCAGTGCAACCCGCCAAAATTTATTTTCTAATAGAATATGCATTATGCACCCAGTGTACAACCTAGCCAAAACATTTTTCCTATAAAAATCAAAAAAAAATATACATTATGCACTCGGGTGCAACCATTAAAACCTATTTCCTCTCGTAATTATACATTATGCACTCAGTGCATCTTGTGTACTTTACGGATAAATCTATGTTTATCCTAGTAATCACATACAATATATTATAACCAAAATTATTAGTTCATAATCTCGAGCAATAAATCCACCACCATTACCATCACATTTACTATCAATGCATCAACCAAAAACAAGTATTAAAGAAGAAAAATAAGAAGAATAACAAAAATTAGAATAATCTACATTATGCACTCTAGGTGCATCTAGGCCAAAACTTATTTTTCTGTCAGAATATACATTATGCACTCGGGTGCATCTTGTGTATTTCGTGGATAAATATAGGTTTAACCCTATCTTTTTGCCATAATATATGCGCTTAGGTCCATCTTCTGTATTTTGGGGATAAATTTAGGTTTATAGTATTAGGTAGTTGATAGTTCCAGATCGAATCAGTGAGTCGCCTCACCATAATGTAATTCCGGCAGAGTTCTGGCTGTAGTCTGACTGTTTCCAGGCCAAATCTAGCCTATTCTCAAGTCCTTCCCTGCCATGACATTCATTCAACCTAATCATACATCTAATTTGACCGCGGGCATATCCATCAATTGCAACTGCAAGACTACATTTTCTCCAAAAATCAACCAAGCCATTTCAGCTTTACACTCTTCTTGTCGCTATCTCGCACTGACTCCAACAAACTCTAACTGATCTCATTCTTATCTCAGACCCTAACAACTCCACCAAGTCTTAGCTTCATATAGACACCACCATTTCCCTTCAATACCACCATCGTACCCATTTGAACAAAGAACACCACTTCTTTCTCCTCGGATACACAACCAACACCATCTTAACTCATTCGGACTTATCATTAACATCTCTTCTAGCTCTTGCTGTCTCTCTGAATCTCTATCCATTCAAGTTAATGTAACCTATGGCAGTATTTCACGTCAACAAGATCAACATTAGCTCTTTCAACTCATTTACCTGCAACACTAATTTTTCTTCTAACACAAAGACTGGACCATCGTTGCACTTGCACAGAACCAACCAAACACCATCTCATTCTCTTCCTTCCAGACCCATTAACTCATCTATATTTTATTTCCAGCCAGCAAAACCCATCTATACTGATTCATTTCACAAATCCACGACTGCAACTCTATTCTTCATATCCATAATCATCAAAAACCCTTGTTTTTCTACTTCTCAAGTCTAATTACTAGCACAACTATCTTTCTTTGAAATCATCCCATCTCAAATCTCCTCATGAATCAACAACAAACACAAAACCCTAGGTTTCAACTTCTTAACATCAACATCAACAGATTCCATTTCATAATAGCAGAAACCCCATCCCAGAATCAACATCAAACCCTTAATTCATCTGAGAATTACCTTGAAACTCGTAATCTTTAGCTCAATCCCCATCTTTCGATTTCAACTAACAAAGAATCTCGGACTCAAGCCCAACTTCTGTTAACATCAAACCATCTCCAATCAATCAATCAACAACATCTCGCACCTATCTCCTCCATTTTCCATCTCAATTGAATTGAAACAACACCACCAGCAAATTCAGTTGAAACCCATCTTAATTCCACCATCAATTACCTTAAATTCTTCGACAAGAGATCCCAGAAACGCTAGTTTCTGTTTCTTCTCAATTAAACACCTTAATTAACTCAAACAAAACCCATCTTCAAAATCAAAAGTAACCCGTTCCGATTGGATCAAATAAAACTAGAAATCAAACAAAGCAAAATTGAAATACATGAATCAAGCTTACCGATTTGAGCAGAGATTAAAGCAGAGATTCAAAATTGAGATCCCTAACTACAACGACGATGATCTAAAATCTTCAATCGATTGGAGCTGGTGTTCTTCTTCTCCCCTGTGATCGAAGATACAGATGCGTTTTAACGAGCTTTCAAAAATTTCAAATAGGCATAAATACAGTTTCTCTTCAGGGTTATATATATTAGTAACTTAGCCACTAGATATTTGTTTCAAACCTGGGCAGAATGGACAAGAAGGTTATATGAACCAAAAATTTGAATATATGCCTATTTAAAAGGTTGGCATAGTTTGCTTGTCCATATGACCCAGGAAATTAAATCTAGGGCCTATTTAACCAAAAAACTGTATTAAATTAAACCTTAATAATTAGTGTATAAAGTACAAACCAATGGTATCCAGCCAAATTACCTCCAGGGCCCCGGTACCTGTTGCCCTTTCACTACCTCCTGACACACGACGGCCAACAAAAACTTGCCCAAAACCACCTTTACGCTTTAACTAGCTTCCTACCAACTTTATAAATTGGTGATCCTCCAACCTGAACCTGTACCAACAAATAGGATAAGGATTAAGTTAAGGATATGACTGAGGTAAGGGAGAACAGCAAAACTATAAAACAAAATAAAGTCTGTAGATAATAAGGATGGCGTAGTTCAAAAATGACGGTAAGTAGCCATATATCTAAAACGGATAAACAACCCAGCAAACAAGAATCTCAGTGATGGATAAAAAGGCCAGTTTACCATTACATTAGCTCAAACACTCAACAGATAGTGCTCTATAACAACAATTAGCACCAACTTCCATAGGCATGTTACCTATGCAACCTATATCTATTATAACATTTGAAACAACCACTAACCCAAACAATTTCCATATTTATATTACCCGGATTAACCTATATCAATTGAACCATCAATATCACAACCAGATTCAATCAAAACCATAACCATATTTATATTACATGGATTAACAGTTACAAACAACAAAGATTTCTCATTTGATTAATTTTGTTATGAATTCAAAATTAAAACAAGTTAACAAACCCACATCTCAAATTAAACCATATAATACATAATAAATGTAGATCAATGCTCAGATTCATCAAAATACCCTAAAAACTTTAAAAAAAAAAAAACATGAACAAACCTAATACAAATCCGAGGATAACTAAAGAAGGATTTTTTTTTTAGGAAATACCATTAGGTCCTAGAAATAATATATTAGAGAGAGTCTAGTCCAGTTGACCCAGTCAACTGTCTGTTTGGTCCTTTTGGGTAAAATATATTATAGTTTGGTCCTAAAAATTATGGTTTGGTCCTAGGCTGATGTCATGAATGATGTAAATGCCATTGTGTGGTGGCAGAAATACCCTTTTGGGGCCACATATATAGACAAAATCACTAAAAATATCTCATTCTTAGATTTACATTATCTTTCCTCTTTATTTTCGATTTGTTTTTCTCTCTTAATTTTTTCAGATCTAGTTTCTCTGTTCTTGATTTTCTTTCTCCGTTTTTACTGCTGGTGTTTGATTTTTGATGAAGATGATGGTGTTAAAGATGAAGATGACGAAGAATCATATAAAGATTATGAAAACGACGAATATGAAGATGCATTTTTGATTTCTTTGCTACTATTGAAGACGAAGACGAAGATGCGTTTTTGATGTTTCTGCTGGTGTTGAAGACGAAGATGATGATTTTTTGTTTGATGCTCGTGTTGAAGATCTCGATTTGTTGATGTTTTTCGTTTTGATGATGATTTATGTATGTTGCTCGTGTTGAAAATCTCGATTTGTTGATGTTTTTCGTGTTGATGATGATTTGTTGATGTTTTTCGTGATGATGATGTTTGTTGCTGCTGTTGAAGACGTCGAAGAAGATGAAGATGATGATGCTGATGTTTTTATATGGAGTTCATTCCAGAAAATGAAGTCCGGTTTGTATATGTTTTTATATGGACTTCATTTCTGGAATGAAGTCTGCTTTTTTAGGTTTTTATATGACTTCATTTCTGGAATGAAATCATTTTTTTAGGTTTTTATATGGACTTCATTTACGGAATGTAAGTCCTGCTTTTTTAGGTTTTTATATGGACTTCATTTCGGAATGAAGTCTTTTTTTTTTAGGTTTTTATATGGACTTCATTTCTCGGAATGAAGTCTGCTTTTTAAGGTTTTTATATGGACTTCATTTACGGAATGAAGTCTGCTTTTTTAGGTTTTATATGGACTTCATTTCGGGAATGAAGCCTCCTTTTTTAGGTTTTTATATGGACTTCATTTCTGGAATGAAGTCTGTTTTTTTTAGGTTTTTATATGGACTTCATTTCTGGAATGAACTGCTACAAGAAAATAAGTAAAAATTAATGCGGAAGGGTACTTTTGTCAGTTTAATATTTTTAAATAATTATGGACCAAACAGTAAAGGCGTTTTCCTAAAGGACCAAATAGACATGGGCCCACCTAAAAAAGGACCAAACGATATTTTTCCCATTTTTTTTCCGTACCCTAACTTTAAAATTGCAAACCCTAACTTTTCTGTAGAAAATCAAGCATGAGAAAGATTGAAGAGAAAATAGTGGTGGGTTTTCAAGAGAAAGATAGACGAACAACATAAACAGGAGAAAAATTCTATCGAAGGTTTAATGGTGGTAGGTATTGAAGGAAAATGGTTTTCACAGAAAGATTGAAGAGAAAACAGTTTTCACAGAAAGATAAAAGAGAAAATGGTGTGTTTTGGATATATTTCTCTCAAGCTTAGCTCATGGCGGTGATACATCGGTGATAGGGAGTGAGACTGATTTTTTTTTTCTTTAAGCAGAGAAATGGAGTGAAGTTGAGGGAGAAGAGAAAGAGGATAGAGAACAACATATGGAGGCGTAAAGAACAACAAGTTTTAGTCTCTCCTTTGAGATAAAGGATAGGGTTGAATCAATAACCGTTCAAATTTCTAGGTAAAATCCTAACCATCAAAAATAGTGTTCCCATCCACTCAAATTCGTCGCACATGTGGAATTCTAGTGTTACCTTGCACACAAGAAGGAAGCACATGTGGTATGGTGGCCGTTGCGAATTGCAACACGGCTCAAAATTTTGCAATGGCTTCCTCCAATTACAAATTTCGCAATTGCAGCAAGCAATTGCGAATTTAGTTGTGAATTCGCAACTGCGTAAGAGCTGTTACAAAATTTTGTTGCTAATCGGGAAAAATGGTTAATTGATCCTTGTATGTGATGCAACAAGTTTCTAGATATTGGGAACCGATCCGATCCTATGAACATGTGCAACACGTTTTTAGACATTGGGAACCGATCCTATGGACATGTGCAACAAATAAAAGTTAGATACCATATATATGTGGGGAACCGATCCTAGTACCTAGTCAACCGAATTTTTGGAAAGCTAGTGTGACTAATCCAGTACTCACATGGAGGTAGAACCGAAACTTGTTTTGGTAGAACCGTGAAACCCATGATTGGTGTTTGAGTGTTCTTGATCAATCACATAGTTCTTGAAAGTCAGATGAACCAATTCTAAACTTGTTTGGAAGTGTGGCAAATCGGTTTCAAGATTGTAAGTATGAAAGAGGACTTACAAAGTAATGATGTCGACATTCTTTGAACATGTGCGAACGCTTATCTTTTATTGTTCAAAGATATTCCTTAATAGCTAAAGGAAAAAATCCCGGATCGAAAAATAAGTTGAGAATCTTTTAATTAAGATTTTTAACTTTATTTTTGGAAAATGAAAATTAGTAATGTGCATTTACTAATTGGAGATTTTTTAAGAGATTTTCGATCAATGTTTGGACAAAGCATTTCCAGGAATTATGAAAGCCAAGTCTCTGGAATATATTGCATATCTTGAGAATATTTTCGGTTTTGGAAATTCCTTGGTGTCCAAACTTCCTTGTCTATAAATATCAAAGTTTGCATTTCTAGCAAACTAATCCTCGGAGAGCCAACAAAACTACCTAGTTGTGTTGTTACTCGGGTGGAGCCGCCTATTCGGAGAGGAAAGTAACATAATTAGGAGAAATCTCTTACGGCTGCTCGGTTTAAAGACTTCTTTGGGATTGAGAAGCTCCATTAGTACCGTTGGTGGGAAACTAGATAATTGCGGTTTATTATTAGTTTTCGATTGATTTGATTGACTAACGGTTGTTGAAATTTGATTGCACCTAGTTTGTTTATGCTTGAGAATCTTCTCTTCTGATATAAGATTCACTCAAACCAGATCAAGTTTCGACGGAATCTTTAAACTGTTTGTAGATCTAAAGACGTCTTTGTGATAATCCATTGTCAATGAGACTCCGATTATGTGTGTGATTGATCACAAGAGATTCAAGTTGATTGTGTGCAGGTGTTTATTGAAGATCTAAGAAGATTTGAAGACGAAGAAGATTTCTGATTTGGGTTCATAATCTTTGGTGTGCACAATACTTGTTTCGGTTAAAGAGGATCTAACTATAATCGATATATCCTTGTGATAGATTGGATTGATTAGTTGAGTAGATCGGCATCAATACGTTTCTTTGTAATTAAAAGTATTGATTGCAAAATCTTAAAAATTACTTTGGTAGTTGTTGATAAGATAGATCTAAGGACCTGACAAAGGAGTTTATTTTGATAAACGGAAGATCCTTTTGTCAAACTCACATCACTCGGTTGAAAAGAGTTGATACCAAACAGATTTTTTATTCCTTTACTGTTTGGAATACGAACCAAAGGAATTGTTCCAAGCACGTGACTTATTACAAGTTGGAGGCGTGGGAATACGGAGCTAGGTGAACTATAGGTTTAGTTGCTTGGTCTCAACTATACGAAGTTGGTTTGATTTTGTATAGCGGCTTAATCCTGAGAGTATTCAATTCTGGACAAGGTCCCGGGGTTTTTCTATATTTGCGGTTTCTCGTTAACAAAATCTTGTTGTGTCATTTACTTTTATTTTCCGCAATTATAATTATTGTTATTATAATTTAAAGTAAATTACACAAACGTTAATTCCTATTTACTTGATAGTAATCCTATTGTGTTTGGTTAATTCCGAACCATTTATCAAGTAAACATACTTCGTTGTTGTATTGTCTTGATCTCGTATCCATAGACGATCACACGAAGTGTGAACCGATTAGTTGTATTGTCTCGACTCAGTCCATAGACAATCACTTTGAGAAAGGACTTATAGGTGGAAAATTTTTAGATTGAGGTATGTTTGGTACCCTCGTCTTTTCAATTGGTATCAGAGCGAGGCAAACACGAAAAGATCTAACAATCTGTGTTTGGTGCGATCCAACCTATAAGAATGAACTCAAGTTCTCACGAATCGACTTCAGTTAACGTACCGCCAAGATTTGACGGAACAACCTATCTATGGTGGAAATCTGCTATGAGATCTTTTCTTCAATCACGAGACTTTATCACATGGCTATTAGTCGTCGATGGTTAGAATTACCCAAAGGTAGAAAATTCGGAAACTGAGTTTAAACGCTTAGTGGATTTTTCAAACGAAGAAAAGGCTTTTGCTAAGCAGAATTTAGATGGTTTGAATGCTATTATACATGTTGTTAGTCGTGATTTACAAAATCATGTATCAACATATCAAACTTCGAAAGAAGCTTGGGATAATCTTCAGATCGTATTCGAAGGAAACACATCAGAGAAAAAAGCTAGACTTCAAAATCTTATGTCCGATTGGGAAAATCTTCGAATGGATGACAATGATACTTTTGAAGAGTTTCATATGAGACTCTCTGAGATAATCAATGCTTCTTTCTCTCTTGGAAAGACTATTTCTGAAAAGGATATAGTATGCAAAATTCTCAGATCATTGCCATCTAGATATGATTCTAATAAGCATGCAATCATTGAAGCTAATGATCTTTCGTCTATATATAGAAGTTCCCTAGTTGGAAAACTGAAGATATTTGATCAGGAAAATTTGTCTAAACAAAAAGAAAATCTGGCATACAAAGCCATAAAAAGGGTTCAGACTCAATATTCGGAAAACTCCGAAGATCGGAAGATCGAATCAAGATGAAGCTGAACTAAATCATCATCTGTCTCTTATTATTCAACGATTCAAAAAACTGTTGATACATCGAAAATGAGAATCACCTGTGTCAAAAGGAAAACATGTTCCTTCACATAAACGTGAAGACACTTGGGATGATTATGATGATATTATTCCTCAATGCTACAACACTACACCATATCCTGCTTTTAGCAACGCTTCAATTTCGGGGGTGCGCAACGTATATAGACGTTGCACTCTGCGCAGCGTTTATATCCGTTGCGCACCAGGAAATACGTTGCACCAAATATTAATTATTAAGGAAAGAAAGAAAGAAAAAATAAAAACAGGACACGCTTGTCTTTATTAAACTAGTTCAAGGGCTAAATTGTCTATCTAATTTATATTATCGCCCTTTTATTTTCTTTTTTCTTATTTTCTTTTTAATTCTCTTCTCTCCGTGGCATCGAGATATCCTCTCCCATTTTTATTTTCTTTAACCCTAGAAGTGTATCTCCACAAAGAAACCCAAGTTTTCATAAATCAAACCCCGTTTCTCCGATTCCAAACCCTATATTTATACCACAGGTATAATCATCTCTCACTCTCTAACATCTTAATATGCTCTTACAGTATGTATTCTCTTACTATCAAATCTAGGGTTCTATAAGTATGTTTTTTCTTCTAATTTTAATTTGGGGTTTTTATTTGCTGAACGATTTTCTTCAATTTCTTGTCTGGGGTTGTTAGATGAGCTAATATAAATCTGGGTTTGTGTTTAATTAGGATTTTGATTGGAATTTTAAGATTAATCGATCTTAAAATTTTGTTTAATTGCAAGGTACGGCATGTCGTTTGGCTGTGTAACACAGTATTTCGTAGATTGAAGATAACAAAAGTGTTTCGTACTTGATGTTATTCTCTTATTTCTTTCTTTCTGATTTTCTGCTTCTAGTGGATATTTTTAGGGTTTTAAGAAAAAATAGTACAAATATTAATTCCATTTTTTTGGTGTTGTGTTAGTAATGAGTTTGAATGGATTAAAGAAATTTGTTTGCTTCTCAAAGGATTTTGAAAATTTGGGACTCAATTGTTTGCTTCTCCTCCACAGGGATCTGGCTATGCGGATGAAATCCCACCACGAATTGCTGCTTGCACTGCTGCTAGGAGAGGTTATGTAGATGAAAGCTGCGAGTGAAGATTTGAAAGGTCTCCTACAAGTTACTGTGATTCCCATCCTTGTAACTATGAATCAGTTTCAGGGTCTAAACGCCAATAATCTGCATTGGTTAGTTTCACTTTACATTGGCTGGTAGTTCAGGGTTTAGTCTTGAGCATACTTATTGCAATAGTTGGACTTACTTGTTTTTTAAGTAGCCTGATTAATTTATGTGTGTATGTTATCTTAGGAGGATGTTCCTCCACGTTATACTGATGCTTGTGCGCGTCAAAGAGCTCGGTTTGATTATGGGGAAGGTGGCAGTGCTTCTCATTAGGAAGAAGCTTACAGTGACAGGTTTGTGGGTTCCATCTTAGTTTTTGTGTAGATTTTGTGGTCATCTGATACTAAGCTCAAGCAGTAGTTGGTTGGAAATATTGATTGATGTTGTTTTTTGTTGGTAATGACAGTGATGACGATGCCGAAGATGTTTCCACCATTCCAGTCTTCTCCCAGATAGTAAATCCTCGTGGAAGATAAGACAAAAGTATTGGTTTTTTCTAATTGGCAATGCTACCTAGATACCCCTTAGAAACAAAGAAGGTCTCGTTCAAATTGTTGATAGTAGATGATTGGGAGTCTTCCAGCAACAACTCGAAGAAGGTTCATACCAAATTCTCTACATTTATCTCAGTTTTTTGTTTCTACCCATGATATGTTTATGGTTGTAATATATTGTTTACTTACGATAATTCTTAATGATTCATGCCAAAATTACCCACTAAAGTTTCAAAGTGTTCTCTTATTTAATTATTTTGTTTGATCGAATCGGTCGTTAGTTTCAATATGATTGCCATTAATATTTAATTAGCTATGTATTCTTCTCCTTGTAATATGAATATGATACGAGAAAATAAAACACAGCTTATGATTCATGTTTTGTCACACCTATTTTTGTGTTAATTATATGATGTTAACAGTACATTCTCCCAAATAATGGTGTTTTACAGTATTTTTAAATTAGATGTCTCTGCAAGTGAAGGGGAAAAATAGAGGTGGAGTAGAAACCATGTGAATCATATGTTTCAAGGTACATAACTTTGCGTACTACTTTCTTTGTATTGCTAAAATGAAACCGGAAACTACGTTAACCAAGACCTTGCGATCCTTTTATCGTTGGAAGTATATTTAAGTTGGACGTTCATTTCTTGCGCCTATGCCGTTCCCGCGTTAGCCCCACGAGAGCAATCATCATGCCATAATCCATCATAGCGGATTTTCATTTGCAACGCACCTAGCCGGAGAGAACACACAAGAGTTACAATCGAGGAAAGAAGCGACTTTGTCCCGTATTTATCCTCAACGTCAAATATCGCGACCGCAACACCGGCTTTACCGGATTCTTGAAATTTGGTCGTATGATCTCCCAAGAACACCTTCTAGCTTGTATTGTGGTTACGCACTATTGTAAAATTTAGGCGAAAAGTTGGTTATTTTGAATTTCTGTATGAGGGCACGGCAAACTCTTCGAGATAGTTTATCGACGTACTAGTCAGATGTTGATGAAGATAAATTAGATACTACAGGTAAATCAATTTTTAAAATTTCGTATGGAGTAAAGCAAGCTTAATTTCAATTTTTGTGTTGATTTGAAATATGAATATGTTTGTAGACTATAATGATGTAATTTGAATGTGACAAAAGTTCTGATTCGTGTATGGGTTTAGTGCATGTGCAGGAGACTATATTAAAGGAATCGGTGAATCCTTCGTGGAGATTTTCTCTGCCTTATGTACTTACATGAGTCATTTCTACATTTTTATTTGGTTACCGTCTTGGGTAAAAACTCTATCTTTTCATCTTTGTTGTATTACTAATTATGTTGTGTAGAACTGTGTGATTGAGGATGTGTGTATGTGTATTTGAATTTGTTGGGTACAGGGTAGTGAATGAACCACTTGAAAGTACTTCAATGGATCTTGGTTTTAACAGAATTCTCTTGCTGAAGGTATGTCCCTTGATAGATTTTTACTTTACTTTGTATATAGTCTGGTTTGAATCTGTAGGTTTTAAGTGTTTTTTTTTTCTTGATAATGATGACTTAAAGGTCTGGTGGTGACTATATGTCTTGGTGGTGCATTTCTTGGGTCCATTGTAAGTGGTTCAGGCCTGCGCCAAGTTTTTAGCGCGTCTCCGAGCTTCACCGCATTATATCTGTTGGGCGGGATGTTGTTGTAAGTAACTTGGAAACCACAATGTTAAATTTATGGCCGTAAATCAAACTAACTGTTTTATTAGATATACTCATCTTATTACTATATCTAGTGATAACACTAATACTTCTCATGTATGTCGAATGCTATAATGATATTGATTTGTCAAACTAGAATCGTTGGAATTTTTCTAATCAATCGTCTTAGCCTTATAAAGATTATCACCCGATTTTTGTAAGTTCTTGTAAAGGCCTCAGTAAATGTAATTTTTAAACTAAAGATACATTTCGACTGGGACGCAATTGGAGAAATCCCCTGCAAATAATTTTTTCTGATAAGGATGGTTAGTATTTTTGGGTGCTAAGTGGGTATATGTGAATTAGGCATTAGCAAGTTAGTTATATATGCAAACAAGGACAAGTGACACTTGTCAATTCTATTGCACATGGAATTCTCAACATTTTGTTTTTGATAACAAACTCCAAAAAGTTGTATTAGATAACCTCGATTAAACGGTTGTAGAAGTGTAAACTATCCATAAGCCTTCGAAGTTCAATCCATGTCTGGAATATTTTGTTTCAAAGAGACTACAGATCATGTAGGTCACATCAAATTGCTTAGACATGATTATTTTGTGATCTTAGAGCAACTGCAGTGGGCGACTAAACCCATTTATTTGGTCTCTGAACCAGGCGTAGCGGGACGTACCATCGACCAAATACCAGACTAAATGAACAGTGGGCGATTATATTTGGTCGGGGACCAAAGACTAAACCCAAATATAGTCGAGCCGTTCATATAATGTTCGCCCAAAACCAAGGCGAACTTAAAGTTTACGCCCACACCCTAAGGATATAGTTTACGCCCACACCAAGCGGGGTAAAATGTTCGCCCCACCTTTTTTTTTTTTTTTTTTGTTGAGGCGAACATATAAAAAGTTCGCCTAAGTGTGGGGCGAACATTATATGTGATCCCACACCCCGGGCGGACATTATATGTTCGCCCTTTTTTTTTTTTTTTTTTTTTTTTTTAGGCGGGATGGGATAAAATGTTCGCCTCACACCAGGCGAACTTATATGTTCCGCCCCACCAAATTTAGCTCGGCACCCATCACGTCATTACACCTGCAGACCAAACTAAAATTTGGTCTTTTTTTTTGGTCTTTGATCTTTGGTAATAGTTGCGCCACTGGAGTTGCTCTTAGTCTCTAAAATTCCCCCTATCTATTTTCCATGATGCAGGTTTGTCTTGATGTTTGCCTTGGGGTAGCTGGACCAGTTCAAAATCTTCTCAATAGACTGAGAGCAAAGGAGATGTCATTCTGTTTGGCGGTTCACTAGGTACATCTCTACTTTCTTGTTCTGTGAAAATAAAACCACTTAATAAAGAAAAGAAGCCAAATACTAGCCTCCTTGTTTTCCTTGTTTCTAAAAGTTTTTTCAGGTTGTTAGTTTTTTTATTGGATTATTGTTCTTACGTTTGCTAGACGCATACATACTTCACATATGCTATAGGATCTTTGTGTTCAGAATTGGATACTAATTATGTCTTGTACTCTGCAGAATTGAGTTGATGTTCTTCTTCCACCTCGTGATAGTGTTTGAAATGGAAAGACTTCTAATGTAATGTAACAAACGAAGGTTAGGGTTTTCATAGTTTCAAATTCTCAAACTTGTGTTTATAGCATTTGGGATTTTGCATAAGGTGTTTTATATTGTATGGATTATGGTTCATCCATCTACTCTATTGATGTATGGATCGCTCTTGGGTTAATGATTGTTCTTGATTGATTTTAATAATATTGAGGTTCCGTCCTAAATTGGGTCTTCTAGTTCATCTAGAATGGTATGCATGCAGGTGCAGAAAAATGCCGGAACTACAGCCGGCGACTTTTTTTTTTTACCTGAAAATATTTTGCAACGTATATAAACGTAGGAAAAGTATCTGTTGCACAAATCACCAGAAATGAGCAACGGTCATAATTATGACCATATTAATAAAACGTTGACAAAAACCAAAATGGAACCCACAAAGTGTTACTCTAATAATGATAACCGTTGCTAAATTAAAATATATGTTGCACAAATAAGAAAAATAAAACGTTGCGCAACCAATTGTGCAACGTACATAAACGTTGTACAAATTAATTTGTGCCACCTATTTTATCCGCTTTCGCACAATCACGCAACGCCCGTTTTGCCAACATTTATTTACATTGCACAAATTATGCGCAACGTTTATAAACGCCACAAAATGGCTGTTTTGGTGTAGTGCAAGTGTAGAGGGTTTGGTCATATTTCTCCAGATTGTCCAACTAAGGACACACAGTGGAAAAGAAATTCTTACACTGCCACACTTGATTATTGTCCTAATGAGAATGATCAAGTTGATGAGATAGATCATGTTGCCATTGCAGAAGTCTGTGACTCTGAAATTCTTCCAACTCTAGATACTCAAGAAGAGCTTACCCCTTCAATTTTCAAAGAAATATTTCCATGTAAATATAAAAGAACTCACCTTCTTGAATCTGACATCATTGAAATAAAAGCATCGCTTAATCAACTCAAATAGAGTTTTCTGAATGGTAAAGAAAATTTTAACAAGCGACTGAAGAAAAAAGAGGTAACTAAATGCTCCGAAAAGGTACAAGTATCTAAACTCATTCTCGATATTAAATGTTGTCAAGATGAGATAAGGAAGTTGAAAGCAGAAAATCAGAAACTGAGAGACAGACTCAATTGCGTTGAAAAGTCATCACCTGGTATGAATGTATCAAGAGACAAGGAGGTAAGACAACATAAATTTGTGGAATCTAGACCCAGAAAACGTAATACTTCGGGTGTTTGCTTGTGCAAGCAAAGAGGGCATTATCAAAAGCAATGTCCTGATACTAAACAGAGAGAGAGACTGTATAAAATCGTAAAATCGAGATCTAAGTGTAGATCAAGGATCTCTTCTAAAAGGAAGAATAAGTTCTTCGAACATCAAGATCTTACATCAAGATCAAAGGTTGAACCTAAAAGTTCAAACGTAATATGTAAGAATGTTGAAATCTTCAAAGGAAGAAAATTCAACAACCAAAAAGTGACAACCTAACTGGTTATCATGGATCCTTACTTGATTACCCTCAAAAGTATACAAAGTAAGGATATAAATGTAAATATTTGGATAAAAATATTTCTAAAATTGTTTTCTTAAGAATTTAATTTGAATAATATTCTCAAAGATTTTGATAAAAAGTTCTAGAACTTATAAGAGGAAGACCTCTTACTTCATTTTCGTAGAGATTTTGACAGCATGTCTACCTCTAGCCGCAACTCCTTAAAAACCGCAAAAAGTCTAGACTACATTGTTTCCTAACAAGAAACTTCGTCTCGAGACTTCGATGGCAATTCGATTCATCCCAGAACTTCAAAGAAGATGTTCCTAATGAAGAGATCTCTTCTCTCAATGATAATCTTTCAAGAATCTTTCACTAAAATTAGATCTAATCTTATGTGAAGTAAGGAACATGGAAAAGGATTTTGAAAGGAAGTCAATGACAATGTTGTTAGTCTTGAATCAAGACTAGTAATTATAGAAGACGATTGGAATCCCAGTAAAATCTTTTGATCCAAACTCTTCAACCTTGAAGGAAACTCTAAAAGGTTAAAATTAGAGTTTCAAAAATGAGAAAATAGACTTTAATTTTTGATTTCTTTCAATAATTTTATTAGGTCTATTATGAATAAAATTATTTGATTTATAAATTTTCTTGTGATAGTTTATGTTTACATAGCGTGTGCTTGAATGCTTTATCTTATTGCTATGTATGTTTATGGGATGTTTGATTTCGGTTTTCTGACCTTAATATTCGATCGCATATGTTGTGAACCCTTATGGTTTGGGTGACTTTTTGGTTTAGCAGATTAAGTTCTAGCCCATGTTGGTAGGCTTTATCAAAGGATCATGAGGGGTTTCGATTGAAACAATATGTGAAAAAGTCACAATATGTTGAATCGTTTGGTTTAGCATAAAAGCATATGTGTTTTCGGGTTTTCAACTTTTGCTTGCAATGGTTAAAAATCAAGTTTTTCAACCTTTCTGGATAAAGGTTGGTTGTTGTTATTCTTTTGTTTTGCAAGAGGATGACAACATAATGATATTTCGATATCACTTCTCCCCTGGGAAGAAGATGCAAACATATTGGAGAAGTGGATGCGAAATTTGAGGTAACGACTTTGTTAGTTAATCGTTTTCCTATTTAAGAAAAGCATGAGTTTATTACATATATTTATTTCTTTTGCTTAACAAAAATTTCTGGGACAATTGATGTTTTATTCCATTATTTGTGTATGGATGTGTGTGTGATTCAATTGTTTAGGTTAAGAAAAACTATTGTTATCTTGCTTTATTGTTTGGTATCAATCGCTTAGGCTTACAAAATTTCGGTTGCAATTGCGGTGATTTAATGTCTATGTTGTTTCAATTGCTTAGGTTGAGGTGAATAATTATGCAAGTTGATTTATTTGGATTATATGAATTGTTTATGGCTTAATGAAAGAAAAGGTTTTCGGGATGAATTGTTTAGTCAAATTCGATTCAGGATAATAGAAACTAAGTTAATTATGATCTTAGTTAGACTTATCAAAGTGGAGGTTTCGGTTATTCAAGTCTAATCGAATGCCTTAACAAGAAATAATAGTTAACTAACCTAGTACTTGTCTTGTTTAAAAGTTAAAGGTCTAAGTTATATGGATAATTAGAACCTGATGAGAAAAATAGAGTTATCTTTATTTTGTTCTTATCGAACAAGAGATTGTATTTGTACAATCGCTTTAGCAAAGGAACTAAGGTGCTTAGTCGATTTTTGGTTTGCTAAACTATTAGTGAAAATTTCTTCGGGCAATTGTTTCCTTGGTAACATATCAAAACAAAATTACTTTGTAGTTTCAATTTTGATATTGGTTATCAAAAATGGTGTGTGGAACCCTCGTGCTTAACTCTATAGGTTGCAAGTCTTGTGAGATTTGTAAGATCCTTTAGGGTTGACCTTTATTTGTTCGTACCTTTGTCATTTTTTGACAAAAAGGGGGAGAAATATATGGAGTAAATAAGAGATACTGGTATTGATTTATATTGATTGGTATCACTAAAGGAAAGGACATTTGTGCTTAAACGTTTATATAACGAAAGAGTAAAGCATAGACTAAGTGGGAGTAGCATATCATATGATATTTGTAGTTATATGGACTACAAAGGAATAACAAAGACGTGCGGATTAATAAATCTACCTATCTTACCTTTAGGGGGAGTATTAGCCTTGTTATTATAATGTCAACAACGGCATTTTTGTATTGAATGTACACAGGTTATTGTGTTGTTGAATTCGGGAATCAAGCATATGTGTAATGAATTCATGTAATTTGTTTATCCATATGATGTAAGAGTTTTGTCACTAAAATTGACAAAGGGGGAGATTTTTAGATCATAGCTCGGTTGAACCCACCAAGCGTTGGTATGTCAAGTTTGGTTGTCATATTTTAGTGAACCAAAACTCATTTAAAGAGTCGCTTGATTATGTACTAGAGTCAACTTCGTATAGGTTAGCTTGAAAGTATTAGGATATGAGACATTACAAGTATTATTAAGACTTGAAGAAGTGAAGAAGTAAGGAGCTACAACGACAACATCATCCTTCCACTTGAGGTTAGTGATATTTGACTTGAACTATTTCATTCCCTAACGTATCTTTCAAGTCATGCATATTGAAAACATAACTGCGAAGCATGAGTGATTATACTCTAGTTAGACGTAGTATTAAGGAATACAATACGAGGTTTATTGCTTAACCATTAAACTTTGTATATAAGACATCGACATAATCGTATGAATGCTATTGTGATTATGTATGGGTATGAGGTGAATATTTCATCATAGGAAACAATGTTTTACATTCGTTTAAAGGAAGTAAATTCATAAACTTGTTTTGTGAATCGAAAGGGAAATCTCCAGGCTTATTGGTATTGTTATTCATTGCATATCTTTTGAACTACCAATATGTGTGATTAGTATAACCGCTCATGACTTGTTTATGTTCTTGGTAAAACTATTCATAAATACCTGACTTTTGTATTGGTATAACTTTTATTAGTGAAACCGATCTTAAGTAATCACCTGAGATGGTATGATCGATTTAGTGTTATTGGTATGACCAACTCTAGGCAAAGGGGAATCGATGCTAGTGAGAGGTGTAACCTATCACAAGAGGGGAATCGATCCTTGTATGAGATGCATGAAGTTTCTAGATATTGGGAACCGATCATAGGAACATGTGCAACACGTTTTTAGACATTGGGAACCGATCCTATGGACATATGCAACAAATACAAGTTAGATACCATATATATGTGGGGAACCGATCCTAGTACCTAGTCAACCGAATTTTTGGAAAGCTAGTGTGATTAATCCAAGACTCACATGGAGGTAGAACCGAAACTTGTTTTGGTAGAACCGTGAAACCCATGATTGGTGATTGAGTGTTCTTGATCAATCACATAGTTCTTGGAAAGTCGATGAATCAATTCTAAACTTTTTGGAAGTGTGGCAAATTGGTTTCAAGATTGTAAGTATGAAAGAGGACTTACAAAGTAAAGATGTCGACATTCTTTGAACATGTGTAGTAACGTTTATCTTTTATTGTTCAAAGATATTCCTTAATAGCTAAAGGAAAAATCCCTGGATCGAAATCGAATCTTTTAATTAAGGGTTTTAATTTTATTTTTGAAAATGATAATTAGTAATGTGCATTTACTAATTGGAGATTTTTTAAGAGATTTTACCAATGTTTGGACAAAGCATTTCCGTGGAATTATGAAACCGAATCTGGAATATATTGCATATCTTGAGAATATTTTTGGTTTTGGAAATTCCTTGGTGTCCAAACTTCCTTGTCTATAAATATCAAAGTTTGCATTTCTAGCAAACTAATCCTGAGCCAAAGAAACTACCTAGTTGTGTTGTTACCGGTGGAGCCGCCTATTCGAGAGGAAAGTAACCTAATTATGCGAAATCTCTTACGCCGCTCTGCTTAAAGACTTCTTTGGGATTGAGAAGCTCATTAGTACGTTGGTGGGAAACTAGATAATTGCGGTTTATTATTAGTTTTCGATTGATTTGATTGACTAACTCGTTTGTTGAACTTTGATTGCACCTAGTTTGTTTATGCTTGATAATCTTTTCTTTTGATATAAGATTCACTCAAACTAGATCGAAGTTTTGACGGGGATCTTTAGACTGTTTGTAGATCTAAAAACGTCTTGTGATAATCCATTGTTAACAGACTTCGTTCTGTGCGTGATTGATCACAAGAGATTCAAGTTGATTGTGTGCAAGTGTTTATTGAATATCTAAGAAGATTTGAAGACGAAGAAGGTTTCTGATTTGGGTTCATAATCTTTGGTATGCACAATACTTGTTTCGGTTAAAGAGGATACAACTATAGTCGGTATATCCTTGTGATAGATTGGATTGATTTGCTGAGTACATCAAGCATCAATACGCTTTTTGTGATCAAAAGTATTTATTGCAAAATCTTAACAATTCCTTTGGTAGTTGTTGATAAGATAGATGTAAGGACCTGACAAAGGAGTTTATTGTGATAAACGGAAGAGCCTTTTGTCGAACTCACATCACATGGTTGAAAAGAGTTGATACTAAACAGATTTGTTATTCCTTTACTGTTTGGAATACGAACCAAAGGAATTGTTCCAAGTACGTGACTTATTACAAGTTTGAGGCGTGGGAATACATACGGAACTAGGTGAACTATAGGTTTAGTTGCTTGGTCTCAACTATACGAAGTTGGTTTGATTTTGTATAGCGGCTTAATCCTGAGAGTATTCAATTCTGGACAAGGTCCCGGGGTTTCTCTACATTTGCGTTTTCCCCGCTAACAAAATCTTGCTGTGTCATTTACTTTTATTTTCAGCAATTATAATTGTTGTTATTATAATTTAAAGTAAATTACACAAACGTTAATTCCTATTTACTTGATAGTAATCCTATTGTGTTTGGTTAAGTCCGAACCATTTATCAAGTGAACATACTTCGTTGTTGTATTGTCTCAATCTCGTATCCATAGTCGATCACGTGAAGTGTGAACCGATTAGTTGTATTGTCTCGACTCAGTCCATAGACAATCACTTTCGGAGAAAGGACTTATAGGTGAAAAAGTTTTAGATTGAGGTTTTTTTGGTACCCTCATCTTTTCAATAACCTTTATCCCTGGAAAGGTTCTCGTATTATAGTGAATGAGCTTACGAATCCAATGAGCCAAGAATCACTCAATTCTGAGTTATAACGATGAAGTTATGAGTGATTTATTAAAGTAACAATTATAAGTGTTGCTGTAATTGTTACATTTCACTAGTAGGAAGCAATCCATGAACTGTTTGTAACGGTTCACGCCTTTTCAACATCAAATAGATAACAATGTTCAAGTACTTCTGAGCCCTCCCAAAAAAAAAAGGAGTTATATTTAAATCGAGTTGGTTCGACCAATTAGACAAAAGACACCATTTTAACTAGAGCCGTTATCATATTCAAGAAAAGAAAACAAAATTCCAATACCAAATTTCTTAACGGCCAAAAATGGACTTTAGAAACCAAATTTCTTTATGGTTTTATAAGTGCCCCACACAAAAATAAATAAATCCGCCCAATGGTTATAACCCGTCAACAATCAACAATTCTTAGTCGATGATCATTAATTAACGTCAAAAATCAAGTGAATGACCATTAATCAGTGGATGAACATTAACTAAGAAATAAAACGGCACTACCGTTACACAAAAATTTTACGTAGAATGCACGTATACATCATTAAGAGACGCGTTACAAACAATAAAATTTTAAGAAATACAAACTAGCATATTAAACAAACACAGCATGGGCATATATTGTGAAAATCAATAAATTAAAAGAAAACAATACAAGTTTGACATAGGATAGTTGATAGACACATTTTTGTGTCTAATTTGTCTCGATTCTATATATTAATAGTGCTCATTTTTGTACTTATTATGGTGTTTTATGTGTGTGTAGGTATTTTTGGCCAATAAATATTTTTGGAAAAAATCGGCTCGAAAAAGTTGGTAAAAGTTTTAGGAGGACACTTTGCCATTCGGACTCTCACTATGGATAAGGGGTACCCAAATAACTAAGGGGCACCCTCAGACACCCCCAAGTCACTGCTAAAGGCACCCCATCGGAGGATATGGGGGCACACCATCTTCTTCCGTTTGAAATCCAAAAATGCGGGAAAGTTAGTTAGCGGTTTGTGCGTATTTTCATGGATCGGATTTGACGAGATTCAAGGGCTGTTTTTTGTTGGGCTAGACCTGTTAGAGAAAAACAGGGGTTGTGTGTGTGTTTAGTCGATCGATTGGGCTTAATCATCGTGTAGGAGCGAAACAGGAGAAGAAAAGTTACGGGTTTCTGCTGGGATAAATTTGGAAGATTCATGGAAGATAAGTCCTGATATGATTCGTATCTATCAAATATAGAAGTTGGAATAAATTTGGAAGGATTTTACAACAGTATAACAGCGTAGAGAAGCTTAGCAGGAAAGAAAATCCCGGACTTTCATCAAGAAAAAGAAGAGAGTAACTCGGGGTTTGTTAGGGTCTCATTGCTATATAAGGAGTTGGTATGAGTCATAGGGAGGTGGAGACTATGGGGGAAGTTTAGAGAAGAGATTGTAACGCCGAAATCACGAGTTGGAGTTTTATTTCGGCACTCTTTTGCAATATCAAGAACACGAAGAACATAAGACGCGACGAGCATCGTCTGGTTTAAAAACTATCGTTATTCAATGTGGATAACTTACATATCGCTTATCAACTGTGGGCTTTAGTTATTGTTCTCCTTTGTAACGTTAGATTCTCAGAACACACTCACAATCGTTGCAAATCGTGTGTTATTACTTTTCATCCTTTTAATCATCTTTTGAGCCATAAATACATATTTTGAGATCATGATTAATATGAGGAGCTAAACCCCATTGCTGAGGCGATCGAGGAAGCTATTTTTCCAACAAAAAGTGGTATATTCTATTTTATCTATTTATATTTGCAATTATTATATGATTATTTGCCTTGATTGAAAATTGTTTGAATGATTTTTGTTAAGCAATTGTTATTTCTTTTGATAAAGCATGCTTGGACCTAGGTTTTTGATGTTCTATGCTTCGGATATACACTTGTTATTTTGAGAATCTACTTGTTGCAATAGTTAGAATCAAATTGAACGAGAAAATTGCAAGCATATAATTATTGGATTAAAACACTTTGAACTTGGAAAATAGTGGAATCTTAGCCTCAGTGTTCTTTTAATATTGGTATCAACTTTTTCAGTGTTTGCTATAATTATTAGTGATTTTTCTATTTTAGTTTTGAATTCAAGTCTATAAAAAATCCTTCACAAGTTCGAGAATCGAATCACTTTATTTACCACTATCACAACCACATCAATAGTCATTAAAACGCCTAAGCCATTGGGATGGGTAACACTGATCACAAACATACAAAAGTTACATCAAGCATCAATCTTGCTCAAATCAATTATTATATTAATAATTTATTTTTAAATTAATATTGGTAACCTAGTTAGTAAATTCGCGAATGATACGCGTATTATTCACGAATTTATCCGTATCACGAATTTTTCCGTTTCATTCGCGAACGTTTGCAATCCGACCCCAAGACGCGTATTATGTGGGTTTCCCAGATTATGCGCAAACTTTACGTATCCACGAATGATACGTCCGATTAATTTGCTAGAAATTCTATAGCTTTTATGTTTTGACAGGTCCAACTTTTTGGGCTTTACTGTCTGCTGAGCATACACGGCCCAATATTAGACAATGTCTAATGTTTATGAAACCCTAATGAGATTTGAAGGTGAGATCGTTAGTTCACTAACCAAGTATTTAACCACATCACCGCACCATTTTAGACGCCTAGTGTTGTATATATTGTGTATATAAATGTATTTCCCATTAAATAATTCATGACTAATCTCCTAACCTTGTAAATACTAATTATTTATTATATATATACCGAATTTTCAGTGCCTAACTCACGTTTGTAAATCGAATCATACACCAAGTATATCGTTCCGAATTACTCCCGAACACGTCCCATTAACAGAACTTTGGACAGACTTTGATTCTTACAAAACCGTATAATACTCGTACGTTTGCCGTTCCGTACGTTTGTCGAATCCCGAATTGCTAACTAGGATCGATAATACTATATGATGCTGAGAAAACATTCCGATTAAAAATATAGGAGACTAGTATAAGATACATAACAATCATAGAATCTACGTAACAATATATATAAGTTAAAATATATGATGGGATAGTTGATTTTAAATGCATAGAATAGAGCATCCAAAGTCAAGCAGTACACACACGAACCAGACAATACTAGGTGGCATGCTATCCAGTAACATTCTATAACAACACATACATAAAATTATGAAATACTAGACTACCATGCGCATCAATAATAATCATTCATCTACAATATATAGATTAAATATGGCTTCATCTTTTATGAAAGATCTAAATAAAAAAAATAAAAACATGACAGACGCAAACTAATGAGGAGTATACAAGAACAACGTGTTTTCATGAAAAATCAATCATATACATCAAAACACATACATTTTTTTTTCTGTTACAGACCAAAAAAATAAAATAGAAAAATAGCAAAAGATTTAGGCATACCTTAAATTAAACGCGGCGCAGGTAATTGATTAGGAAACCAATAAAAATGGACCTTTTTTATTCAACGATTTGATGATAACCGGAGCGTTTTTGATTGGAATAATAAGAAAAACAAAATTAGATCATACTGGTGTTGATGATGAAACAAAAATTCAGCAGGGAAGAGTTCGTGCTTGATAACATTTTGTAGTGGAATATAGGGGAAAGTAAAGAGGCAGAGATTAGTTTCCATTAAACATAATCATCAGGTTACATGGAACAATATCCTTTATATACATGTGAAGGGGAAACCCTAGGTACCTAGTTGAGTCGCACATCCATGGGTCATAAGCCCTACAACATTCATTGATTTTTAGTAATTAAAGTGTGAAGACATCCTCTAAGTGAATGTCTAAAACTAGAGAGTTTCACTTAGAGGATGTCTAATTTCTTTTTTAGCACATCATCCTTAAACAATGGGTTGGGGATAAATTTTTATAAATTTTGTTGTGTGCCCTATGTGGATTAAGACATTTTTCTTCAAATCAGACCGAATGACCTTTTATGTCCTATTACTCTGGCAAGAGGTATTAAAATTATCGGATACAATGTTTTGGACATCCTTCAGTAAATTATTAGCCTAAATCTATTAGGCTAGGCAAAACAAAGATTCCATCTATGTGCACCCCTACTTAACCAGGGGTGCACATTCCTCCCCTCCCGATTGGGTATAACTAACTGCAGATAAACATGAGAACTACGTGTGAATTGGAGTAATTTTTATTTTTTGGGAAACATTATTAAATTAAATTATTCTCTTTTATCGTTTTTTTATCCACCTGCAAAAAGAAAAAAAAAAACTGAATCTTGTGATTGATTTCTCTACAGTTTCCATTTACCCGTCTCCCCTTCTTCTTCTTCTTCTTCTTCTTCTTCTAACCTCTTTTTCTCAAAAACATAAATCCCTTTTTTTATCTTAAATCATCTCAATTAATATGTCTCTATCAAGGATGAAAAATACCCAAATTTAGTCTTGGATTTATGGAGAATAGATATTCTAGTGATGAGAGGACCCTTGAATCTTGGGGCAAAGATTAATCAGAAATTGGTGGAGAATCCGAAGATCGTAACAGTAGCAGTATGATGAAATGGTAGATGAACACATATAAGTCAAGAACAACTATAAGCAATCAAATACAACAAAAAGATTGTCCAATCCCAATCACCACAAGATCGCAACATAAAAAGTAATCTTACATTCACTAGAAATTGGTTCCCCAAAATCCTAATTAGCAATAAAAAAAAGTTCTGTGCACCATTGATTTCATTTCAATCACTACAATAGTACAAGCAGAGGAGGAGATCCGGCAACAAAGAAAAAAGTGGAACCCAAAACAGACATAAAGAACTTGGAACAAAGAGATGAATTTTATCTTTGTTGGTGTTGGTTCCCAAATACAGAAGAGAGAAATTTTAAAAAATGCCTTTTTTTTCCGATTTCTATTTAATAGACCTGTGACCAGTAACTAAGGTTAATTATAACCAATAATAAGAGGAGGAATGTGCACCCTTAGTTAAGTAGGGGTGCACATAGATGGACTTGCAAAACAACGTACCCAGTGAAAAATACTGAAAAATACTCGTGGTTATTTCCCAGCCAATCAAAACTCACCATTATCAATCGAACGAACAAAAACAATAAATTGCACTAAGCGCGGATCACGTACCAATCAACGGTTTACAATCTCATATTTTTAGCTTCATTTACAACAATTTCTCAATCTTAACATGTCTCACCTCAACCAATCAGCTTCAAGAGTTTCTAATCCAACGACCATAACAAGAAAAACAAACTTCATACGGATCCATAATCTAACGGTAGATATCAAACCAAAGAAAGCACAAACCCTTATGTCTTCCCTCAATCTGGAAACTCTTATCTAAACCAATCAAGTTCGAGTATTTATAATCTAACGATCAAAACAGAAAATACAACCCTCATACGGATCAGACTCCAATCTAACAGACATAATTTAACCAAAAATGCTATAAATACCCCCCTCTCTTCCAGGAATCAAACACACAATCAATCGTTTTCCTCTCAAATCGATTTAAACATTCATAGCAGAGAAATTTGTGAAGAGAAATGTCAGGAAGAGGAAAAGGAGGAAAGGGTTTGGGAAAGGGAGGAGCAAAGAGGCACAGGAAGGTGTTGAGAGATAACATCCAGGGAATCACTAAACCAGCCATCAGAAGATTAGCAAGAAGAGGTGGAGTCAAACGTATCAGTGGTTTGATTTATGAAGAGACTCGTGGTGTTCTTAAGATCTTCTTGGAGAATGTGATTCGTGATGCTGTTACTTACACTGAACATGCCCGAAGAAAGACTGTCACTGCTATGGATGTTGTCTATGCTCTCAAGAGACAAGGAAGAACCCTCTACGGATTTGGGGGTTAGGGTTTGCTTTTTTCTATTTTGTAAAGAAATGTTGCGACTAGGGTTTCAATTTGCTGTTCTTTTTGATTTCACATGTACTTGGATATCAATTAGATGAATGTGAAATGTTTGAAGTATCAATGAAAATCAGTTATCAACTCGTCTCTGTTTCATTTGATTGTCAGATCTAATTCTTATTTTGTTATTGATTCCAATTATAATTGAACTTGATGATTTATATCGGCATCGATTTGGGGATTTTCATTCAGGTACTTAATACAGAAAAGTCTAATTTCACAATTTATGATTCATGAGTAAACATTGATTCAGTGATGGTTTAATTGTTCTTTCTGGAAGTGTCAATTAGCTGAATTTGAATCAAACTTTCTGCATTCTTTCTTTTTCATTGGTTTATTTCGGAGTATATCAGATTTCATTGGCTGGATTCTCTGCAAAGAACTAGTGAATTGGTAGTTGATTTGAGCTGTATGTATACCAAGTATGTGAAGTGAATTAGGAAACACACAATTACTTAAGCTTAGACATTCAGACTCTAAATGTAAACTGGAAGGTGCTTGATTGTTTCAGGTTTTTCTTATTATGTAGCCTTAGGTTATTTTTATGCCATGTTCCAACTTAGATAATCTGCAGAATTGAGGTTCAGGAGCAGAGGCAATCAGCAAGATGAACACAATTATAAGCCTCAGAGAGGTTTATGTCATTTTTCTTTTGCAATTGTATTGGCATCGATTTGGGGAATTCCATTCAGGTACTTAGTTAATGATTTCTGAGACCTTGATTCACTGATGGTTTAATTTGTCATCTCTTGACCGCAGTTGGCCCCAGAGTGTTCCTTTTCAAGGCTTGATTGAGCACTGGTATTAAGCAAAAGCTGAGACTGAACTAATTTTTTTAACATTCTCCTAGCATCTCCTAGCAAATTGGAAATAGTGAGGTACCTACTCTATCTTTCTCTCTTTGCAAATTTTCTGCATTTGATTCTAAAACACCTTCAATTGAATTATTAATCAGACCATCTGCACCTAAACCTATCTTTACCCCCACCTCAATTTAGGAGATATTGAGATGTTATATCCCAGATTTAAAACCAGAATGGTTAGGAGCATCAGGAAAACCGGCAGAGAAAATGAATCTATTAACACTTGACGAAGATTGATCCAGAAGAATATGAAACTGAATTAACTCTTTCATATAAACATTTTGATGCATTGCTTTTTTTGTTTCAGCAACAATTAGCTTTAAATTCTTCATCTATTTATGGTAATCCTACTGCTGTTAGTAAAGAGTGATATGGTTATATTTTTAGTTCATGTTACTCCTTATTATCCATGTAAATTAGCTGATTTGTTAGATCATCTGCCAAGTCTTTGCCATCGTTGCTGCGATGTCATCTTACTAAAGCCTTGATTTTACTAGTTAATTGAAAGCTTGTTGATTTTGGAGAGACACTTGGGTTGTTTATGGAGCTTCAAACTTTAGGAGATAGAACACATGTTATCCATAGTGCTCAAGCATAAGAATGAAACTCAGAATCTGCCGCTTCAGAATGTCTTGTTGACAATGCTACAGGAAGAGGATGAAGAGAAAGCTAAGAGGGCTCTGATTGTGCTCTGTGATCTTCATTGAAGATGAGTTTGATGAAAGAACAACAAATGCAATCCACACAGCTAGTTTTCATCCATCATCCAAGATTGTGAAGCTGCTTGAAAGATTTTTCTTGGATTTGAAAAGACCAAAGAGGCAGCAGACTATAGTGATGCTGATAGCAGTGAAGATGAGAAAAATCCCCAGCCCAGGTTGTTCTTTAGAGGGAGGATGTCTATAAGGCACATCAGCAAGGAAAAAATCAAGCTAAGTTTGTGCAATCCACAGCATGAAAAGGCAGCAACGTGCTAACTCAGAAAAGGGTACACCGAATGGCTATTCACCACTTAACCATTTGATTGATGCGCAGGGTTTCGCTAAGAAGCTATTCTCCCGTGTCCAGACTTGTAATGAGCGGTTTGAGGTGAGGATGGTGATATTAAAAGTAATTGAGCAGACTGTTGGACTCCATCGCTTGATTCTGTTGAATTTCTATCCTTTTCCTCAGAAATGTGTCCAGCCTCATCAACATGATATTACAGATTTGCTTGCATCAGCAGTTCAGGCTTGCCATGATATGGTTCCTCCCGATGCGGTTGAACCATTATTTAGACAAGTGGTTAGCCAGTTTGTGCATGATAAGGCTTGAACAGAGGAAATCACTGTTGGACTGAATGCTGCAAGGGAAATCTTTCTGTTGATGACAAAACGTTCGATGCCATATCTGGTCCTATATAGAAACTCACATGAAAAAGCCATATCAACAGCTGCTCGTTCATTGATCACTTCATTCAGAGAGGTATGCCCTTCATGGCTGGTTAAGAAGGACCGTGGTTGCCCTACTAACCCCAAGGCACAGCCAAAGGCCTTCGCAGAAGTGAATATTGCTAGTAATGTGTCTGGTCTTGAGCTATTACAAAATGGTGATGGCAAGATGACTCTGATGAAGATGAGAAAAATGATGCTGGTGATCAGATTTAAGTATGTCTAACGATAATGAGGGAGAGGCGACTGTGACAACCGGCGATGCACATACTCAGCTCAGCGAGGAAGATAATGAAAGTGACAATTCGAGGATGGAGAATCTGATGGCAAGGAGGAGCACAGGAATGGATGAAGAGCAGGAGAATTCTAACACGCTTAAAAGGACGCTTAGTGACTATGCTGGGGAATTGAATGCTGATATAAGTCATTGGGCCCTTATGAGGATAGCAGAATCAACAAGGGAAATTGAATCATCAGATTTGACAGATGGTATCCTATCAAATGAAGATTTCAAACGGATGAAGGAGCTGAAGGCAAAGGAAGAAGCAAAGCTTGCTTTACGTCAACATGGGCTGTCAAGGAGGGGCCGAGAAGCAAAGGCACCTGACCTGCATTTAAGATCCCGGTTCCGAGGAATTAAATCTTAAGCGAGCGAGTCCATCAGTGCTCGAGACTAATATAAGGAGGAAGATGACTGAAGATTAGAAGCTAGAATTAGTTAAAGCAGGAAGGAAGAGGAGACTATAAGGCCGGAACTGCCACAAAAAGAAGAAGTCGAGTGATACTAGCAACAACCAAATGAGCACAAGAACATGCCTAAAGTTGCAAAGAGAGCTAAGGTTGCACGATCTCTACAAGAGAAAGAGATTAAACCGAATTGCTGGCAAACAGATCAGAGGAAAGAAAGCACGGAAGTACTCCTGCATTATATACAAGTGTGCCTGAAATTGAGATTCTCAACTCTTGATACTCAGAGTGTAATTGGAGGAAGTTTGAGGGTTTCAGAACCCCTCCTGGGTAGTTTTATCTATTTCATTTCATATATGTACCATGTTATTGCTTATGAAAAATTGGGAGTGGTATTCGAGCTGTCAGCCTTTGACAGCTCCTTTAAGAGCATAGGCATGGTAATGCAGGTTTGTCGATCCCATTTCACAACACAATGAACTGTTGCTCGATTGCCTTGTCATGCCACCGGTTGTTTAAAGGCATGGGAATGTTGGTCGTCGTACAAAGTTGGAAATGTAGCTGTTATATGGTTCAGCTATGATGTCGCAGGGGTGAAAAAGGAGAGGGAAATTGTTGGAGAGAACGATTATTTCTCAAGTAAATTTGACCAACCCAGTAAGTAGGTTGGTCAAACAATTATTAGCCAATGCATCATTCTTGTATTCAATATAAAGCGCATCTTCAGCTAGGATGTCGGTTCCTAATTGAGCTCCCATTAGCACTGTCTTAATAGCATTTTTTCTCATATCTTTAAAAAAAAAACAAAGATCTTCCTCCACAATCCTGTAGAAAAACTGAAACCTCAAAACCTAATCTAGTAGGAATCTGAAGTAACCCCGATCAGGCACTTTCAATAGGAGCTAAGAAACCTGTTACAGATATGACACGATCTAGGAAAGACAACCCAGGGGGTATCTCAAAAACAAAGGAAAGACAACCCAGGGAGTATCTCAAAAACAAAAACAGCAAATATTTCATCCACAACCAGATAGAGAGCAGTAATATCCAAAGTTCCAAACCACCACAACCAGCCGTTCACAACATCACAGTAGCTCATTCCAGTGCCACAAAAACAGCAAAGACTTCAGCTAACTAGATAGTATGAAGTAATATCCAAACCAGCACAACCAGCACCCTTTACAACAACACCACAACAGCTCATTCAAGCAATGCAAAAGCAACAAAAACTTCAGCTAGATAGTACAAAGTAATATCCAAACCACCACAACCAGCACCCTTCACAACAGCAATATTATCTCTACATATAAAGCAAAAACCCAGCTAAACCTATGCCCTTGATGCACTGTCACAGCACAAGAGAAGAATCTGAAGATCATAAGTTGTGTTTTACATACAACCTTAACCTCCTTCCTACCTAATCGCGTTATTCTTGGCTGTAAATTTTTGTCATAGGAATAATCCCTTATTTTATTTCTAAGAAACCAAATTTCCATCAGTGTACTTAGAGCAGCAGTGTACCAGATCTCTTGAATAACAAAACTTTGGGACTTCACAAATACAACACACATCAACTTCTAGGATTAAGAAAACAAAACACTCCACCCAACCAACTCGGATAATTTTGCAAAAATCACAATCTACATTCTAACAAAAATAACATCTAGATGCTAACCTAACACCACTCTTTTTTACAATCCAATTGGAGCAGAACACCATGAGAGCCATTCAAAATCAGAGTTGAGTGCCAACGCAAAGGTTTCCCTAGACCTAAAACTCAAGCTTTGTTGCGGTTAGGTCAGGCTCGTCAGGGCATTTGGTCCTTATCCAAGGTTCACACTAAAGTAGAGTGAAAGAGAAAACAAAAATTAACCAACAGTTGTGGTTAAAGAAAACAAATCATTTTCGTATTAAACCTAAATGGGATAGATTCTAACATGCCAAATTTTCAACCAACTCTTTCAAAAGTTCTCTCTTAGACTCCTAGTACAGTCACGCTATTGTCTAAAGTTCATAATCCCTGGAATTGGAAACTCAATGCTTTCACACTGAAGAATAATGACGCCCATGAGATGGAATAGAAGGATTCAAAAAACACATGAATGTAGCCAAAGATTGTAACAAGAAAAACGTGTTTTCAACAAGAAGAGTTGTATCAACATCGTTGAAGCATATAATATCTAGTCGTTAAGCTCTCTATAGATTGACCACTGGCTCCAACAAAACAAAGAATTGACAAAAGCAACACATGTAATCGCCAAATTGTCAACAACAGCATTCACTAAACAGTTTTTGTTCCCAAAAGTGACAGATTGAGCCTTGAAACAAAGTGGTTAACCATTCAATATTTACTGTTATGGAGTAAATAGACATGCTAATCACGCAAAAAAAGAAACATCTAAGCCAAACCAGGATGCATTAACTCAGGATGCATTAACACAAAGAAACGAGGAGAGTTGTTAACTCAGAGCATATACATTCAGACTATAACCCACTCGGGAACACCTATGTGATAAGGCCTCAATGGTTCTCCCTATTCATAGATGAAAGGTGGAAGGGAGTTTCCCACTTCCTACAGCAGAGGCTATAAGACATCAAATCAAGACCTTACGCACACAATTTTTCAACACAATGCTCAAGTTACTTATATAGTCAAAGCTAACATTCACAGAATACTGTAACCATAAAATTAAAAATCCCTGCTAAAACATTAACATAAACTAAACAATGCCAATTAACAGTAATTTAGAGTCATAATCTATTTTTTATATATAATCTCTCCCCATCATTGTTACTTACCTTTCCATCTTCAAAAAGTACATCCTCCAGAGATCATCGAGTTAATTCGTCACCACTAAGCGTCACATTGCACCTCCAGAAATTTTTGGGGACTTTCAGCCAACCCCTGACCTTCGGAACTTTCAGCCAACCCCTGACCTTCGGAACTTTCAGCGTTTTGAGAACTTTCAGCCAACACCTGACCTTGAGCTTGTTTCAACAACTTCTCCTCAGTACTGGAATGCAAATAGTGAGAAATGGTATCCTTCTCCCTTCGAAAACATTCTACAGCAGTAATCTCACTAGAACCATTCCGAGTATAATAATCGACCATGTCAGTTAAAAACGCAGTTTCGAAATCATTAACATAATAATCCAAATTCTCTTTGCCATTCACATTCCCAATATCAACAAAAATCTCTAAGACATCCTTGACCAAAGCCCTATCAATTTCCTTCCCCTGGCGTTCTTGATTAATTAACACAATAACAGCATCCCTAACTTTAACTTTCATATTCTCATGCACAATTTCACGAAAGCAACCAAACCCAACATCTTTCAGCGATGGAAGCTTCCTCCGAGGAATGTAAAAACGGTCGAGATAATTAAAAAATCGACAGAGCTTACTTACCATAACCTTGTGATTAGCCCATCTCTTAACAAGCTCTTGCAACATAGATACATCATCATTCTTCTCTTGAATAGCTGGTAAAACTTTAGAAAAGTAATCGTCATAAACGCCTTTGTACCTGTGGTAAACTTCTGCAGAATAGTCATGAGGATCTCTCTGAGTGCACATAGTGTAAACTGTTGCGTGAATCGAAGCATCCATTGATGATTCAGGAACACCTTCGATAATGTTAATCAGCTTTGTGATCTGTTTCTGAATGATTTCCCATCCTTCTTCCAACTCAATGTTAGCTCCCATATTGTGCCTAACTATCTCTTCACCAAACCCTAACCCTCAGAGTAAAGGAAGATGACGGAGAAAACAAAGAAAGCGAGTGAGAAATACATCCGACTAGGTCAGCTTGTTTTTATAGGGAAACAAGGAGGACTTGTTTGCAACACTAAGCCCAGCCCAAACACCTACTCACATCACACACTAGAGATATTCGAACCGGACCTCTGAGAAGTGCAGCTTCGGAAAGAACCGTTTTTTTGGGGACCAGCCTTTTTTTGGGACCATGGTTTTATTTTGGGTAAAGACATTAGAAGTAATTCTAGGTCACCCCATATCTAGTTATTTATTTAATACCTAATCTACCCTCTTAATTAATTTTAGGTTATGATTAGTGAAATGATTTAGTTAAAAACAATTAGTGAGATTATATTAAAAGATGGGTTTATTATTAGTTGAGTAGAATTATTGTGAGAGTAGAGTTAGAAGATGAAGGAGAAAAACATGAAAAATAATTTTTTTCAATTCACCCCCTTTGAGTATTCAAATGATGGATTTTATCAACTTGCTTAGGAGGAAGAGTATTTGGGTGAATAAGTATGCTCCAAACTAAGATAATGTATGTTGAATTGGTAAAAACTTCCCCAAAATGTAAAATTTTGAGCTGGATTTTGAACAGATTCGGTTATTTTATATATGACAAATGTTAGAACTCATGAAGGTGTAGTTCGGTTGCTTTGTGAGATGAACAAGTAACCGAACTCATCCGAATGTGTAGTTCGGTTGCCTTGGGAGATAAACAAATGGCAAGACTAGTTTCAAGGTGTAGTTCGGTTGCTTGATCCAAACACGCAGTTCGAACTCCATATTAATGGAAGCTCGACATGCGGCGTTATGTTCGGTTGGTTACTAACTAAAGAACTTTTACGTACAAATAAATTTTAACCAAGTGTATAAGGTTCGGTTGGTTCGCAAACTGCATGCTTTTGCGACCAACCGAACTAAGTTTAATAAGTTCGGTTGTTTCGCAAACTTGAGATCAATTGCACAACCAACCGAACTTAACAAACAAAAATTTCTTATGTTTTTAGTAGAGTTCGGTTACATGGGAGTTTTAAGATTTTTGAAATAACCAGGAACAAAGTTGATAGAGTTCGGTTATAAGAGAAATAAAAATAATGGGAAAAACAGTAAGGTTCGGTTACATGGCAACTTTTTTCTTATGTTTTTAACCCTAGAGTTCTTACATGGCGCTTTATACATTTATGTAAACTCTTAGAACGTCGGTTCGGTAACATAGTTATAAAACATATAGAACAGGAACTCATCTGAAGGTGTAGTTCGGTTTGCTTTGTGAGGATGAACAAGTAACCGAACTCATCTGAAATGTGTAGTTCGGTTGCCTTGTGAGATGAACAAGTAACCGAACTCAACACTTGTAACCTCCATTAAACCTCTCCACAACTTCCATTTTCAACTTATTTTGATGATTACTTCTCATTTTTTTCAACCAAAACAAACGACAAGTAATGAGTTTGTGAGAATATCTTTGCTAAAGATTTAAATTAAGCTATATATATATATATATATATATATATATAGGTGGTGGTTGTTGTTGGTGGTGGTGGTAATCGGTGGTTGGTGGTGGTGATAATCAGAGGTGGTGGTGGTGGTAATCGGCGGTGGTGGTGGGAGGAGGTGGTGGTGGTAATCGGCGGCGGTGGGCGGTGGTGATGGTCGGAGGTGGTGGTGGTAGTAATCGGCGGTGATGGGCGGTGGTGGTGGGAGAAGGTGGTGGTTATATATAAAGTGAGAGAGAGGTGGTTATTAGGTTGGTTTTAAATTAAATTAGGTTAAGGGTAGGTTAGTAATTTCAACGCATTAGGACACCCCTTATAATTAGAGGGAAGGTGGCCTAATAAGACCATGGTCCCCTCAAAAAAACCATGGTCCCCAAAAAATAGTTCTTCGGAAATAAGACATGGTTATCTCTGCTATAGCGATGAAGCCCACATCACTAGCAGATAAGATAAGCAACTCATAAGATCCACTATTTTAACGGCGATAAGAGAAATAAAAGATAAGCGAAAATTTCGGGATAAATGATCTCAAAATGAGAACTCGAGGAAAAATCGGAAATGAGCTGCAAAGCAGCTAAAACTGGCAAATCTGATTAAGCTAACTGTTGAGATTATTGGTTCCACATTGTCGGGCAATCTAAGATCCTGCGGTTTATAATCCTATGGGCCACTCTACTCATTGCCAATTGATTTTGAGTTGGATGTCCGTATTCTAACATGGTATCAGAGCAGGCTATTTGCGATGAGTCTTTCTTTGACCGCGCTTTTACTCCGCGTCACCCGATTTAATTGTCCACGTGTTAGACCCAACGGGGCTACACGTGAGGGGGCGTGTTGAGATTATTAGTCCCACATTGTTGGGAAATCTAAGATCCTGCGGCCACTCCACTCATTACCAATTGGTTTTGAGTTGGATCACCCAATTACAGGCAAAAAGCTAAGGCATAAAAAAGTAAAGCTATATCACAATATAAGATCTAAAGGAAGATCAAACAATTAAAGCTATGGTCATTGTCTCAGTTAAAGAACAATTGATCGAAAAATTAACATACAAGTATGAAAATTCCTTTAAAATTAAAAAAGGGGGAGTAGCAAAAAGAGTGCAAAATTTTAATACAAAATAAACGCATTAAGGCAGATAAGTCTCCATTAAAATCCAAAAAGGGGAGGGGCATTACAAAAAGAAAAGAAGAAAGACAAAGTGCTTCACAAAAGACTTTAAAATTTAAAAAGTCTAAAGTCAGACTCCTCAGATGACCGATGTGTTTTGCCATCAATGTGTTCTGAATTCTCAACACCAAGATCGGCATTGGCATTGGCGGATACGGCCCAGCATCAATGTCGTAGGAACAATAGGGAAGGGATTCGGAAAGGGAGAGTTGCTCGCGAACATTGTTGAGCTCCCTACTTAACTGGACAATTTGATCCTTAAGGAGATTCTCATTCAGCTCGTGCTCCCTACACGTTGTGATCAAATCCTTTATAATTAAGCTTGGACGAGCATGAGTTGTTCAATCTTTCAAGACCGAGCATGGCTTTAAGCTGATCGTAAGAAGTCTTTAAAGATTGCAAATAGGGGGATTCATCAACTTTGTGCTGCAAACATCTCATGAAATGAACCCTTGTATTGTACTCAATACAATTAGAACATCAATCAGAAGAAGATAATAACTCTGATTCAAGTGAATCAGCCTCGAGTTTTAATTGTCAATATTCCTTACCCTTCTTACAAGAGAATAGAGATAATAAATACAACTTTGGATCCAATCCCACCACTGAACACAAAACACGTGGGTGATATGGGCCAACCAATCAAATTAACAGAATCTAAGATGGCCGTAATGATAACTAACGGTCACTTTATACTAAGGCATACACAAGAATTAAAAAGGGCTACAAGGATAGATATAGAGAATAGGACACCCATAGGTGTATTACATTACCCCATCCTTCCTGACATCCTTGTCCTCAAGGATAATTTTTTTTTGAAAGTGAGCTCTAATGGTGGACAAGTCTTCCCAAGTAGCGTTTTCTGGAGAAGAGTTGGTCAAATGAATCAGGGAGAAAACCACCACCACTTTGCCTTCATGATCCACCATAGGGAGGGTTGGAGAAGGAACTTCAAATTGACCAATCTTCAGCTTCAACTGAGAATAATGGAAAATAGGATGAATCCTAGCCTCTAGTGGAAGTGCAATTCTATAAGACACTTTACCAATCTTCAGCAACACCTTGAATGACCTATAATATTTGGCAGATAGTTTAAAGTTTCTTCTCGAGCTATGGAGACATGTCCGTATTCTTTGTAGTTTCAAGTAAACCAAGTCTCCTATCTCAAATTGTCTATCAATTCTTTTCTTGTCGCATATAATTTTCATTCGATCTTGTGCCTTAGAAAAATTCTATTTGAGAATCTCCAACACATCATCTCTCTGCTGTAAGTAGGTTTCAACAACAACAACTGAAGTAGTGATAGCAGAGGGAAAGGCCAAATAAAGAGGGATATAACCATACAATGCCTTGAATGGGGAAATTTGTGGTCGGGTACGGTGAATTTGTATTATACCACCATTGCTAAAGGTAACCAAAAGAGTGCCACTTATTGGGATCTTTGACTAGTCATGCATCTAAGGTAAGTGTCTAAACAAGAGTTCACCTTCTCAGTATGTCCATCTGTTTGAGGGTGATTGGTTGTTCTCATATTAAGACTTGTACCCAGATCTGTGAATAAATCCTGCCAAAAATTGTTGGTGAAGACTCTATCCCTGTCATACACAATAGAAGCTGGACAACCATGTAACTTGAAAATGTTATTCAAAAACACCTTAATTAGCAACCGAGGCAACGATGTATGGATGAGAGCGATCGATGAAGTGACCGTACTTGGTCAACCTATCCACCACTACTAAGATAACATTTTTTCTTTCACTCAAGGGAAGCCCTTCAATGGAATCCATTGAAATATGTTGCCACGATTGATCAGGGATTGGTAAAAGCTGTAATAATCCTTACTGGAAATATGTGAGAGTGTTTGTTCCTCTGAAAAACATCACAATTCTTTGAAAAATGAGAGAATTATTTTCTTCATGCTAGGCCAATAAAAATAAGTCTTAGCTCTAATATGAGTTTCCCGAGAATGCCGAGAGTGCCTCCCACAATTTGAAGAATGAATATAAGCAAGAATAATATGTCTCATATTATTAGCAGTACCAACATAGAGTCTTTTTTTGTAGCTCGAGAGTCCTTCGTGATAAGTAAAGTCTGGTACTGCACTGGGGTCAAACAGAAGTTGAAGAATTAATCTTTGAGCCTCGGAGTCATCAGTGTAACTAAGAATCAAATCTTGTGCCCACTTGGGTGTGCAGTAACAGTAATCACAGAGCAAGCAGCTGTGTCATGTTCCCTCCCGGAAAGAGCATCTGCCACCTTATTCTCCACACCACTTTTGTATTTGATGTCATAATCAAATCTTAACAATTTCATTAGCCATTTTTGTTGGAGAGTAGTGGTAATCTTCTGATCCAGAAAATGTTTAATGCTTTGGTGATCAGTTTGGGTGATAAATTTGTAACCCTATAAATAGTACCTCAACTTCTTCACATCTTGCACTATTGCCAATAATTCCTTTTCATAAGTGGATAATGACAGTGCTTTAGGACCTAGAGGTTTACTGAAATAACAAATAGCTTCCGCCCTCTTGCAAATACAACACCAATAGATCAGTCTCTAGTATAAATTGCTTGGAAAAATTAGCTAAAGCTAAAATAGGGGCACTGGCCATTGCAACTTTGAGATGAAGCATAGCTTGAGTTGTTGCTGGAGTCCATGAGAAGGATTTTTTCTTTAGTAAATCTGTCCGAGGTTTGCTAATGGACCCATAACGCTGCACAAACTTCTTGTAATACCCCGTGAGTCCCAAGATCCCTCTCAACTCCTTTAGAGTGGTTGGTTGAGGCCATGAAGTCATGCTAGCAACTTTAGTTTGGATCAACATAAACCCCATTAGTAGTAACAATGTGACCCATATACTTTAGTTCATTTTGAGAAAAACAACATTTAGATAATCTTGCAAAGAGTTTATGCTTTCGATGAATTTGTAAAGTGATTTCCAGGTGTTGAACATGAGTAGACAAATCTGGAATGTAAACCAAAATATCATCCAAAAACACCAAAATGAACTTGCGAAGATAAGGTTGAAAGACTTCATTCATCAAAGATTCAAACGGCGGTGCATTAGTAAGCCCAAATGGCATCACTTTGAATTCATAGTGGCCATGATGGGTTCTCAAAGCGGTTTTAAAAATATCAGAAGGATGAACTAAAATTTGGTGATAGCATGATCTCAGATCAGTCTTGGTAAAGACACCATACCCAAATAATTCATCTAGCAATTCATCAATAATAGGTATAAGAAATTTGTATTTAATGGTGATGTTGTTCAATTAATTTCCTGTAATCTACACAAAATCGCCAAAAGTTATCCTTCTTCTTAACCAAGAGAATTGAGAATGCAAATGGACTATGACTTGGTTGAATAATGCCTATGTAAAGCATATTCCTCACTAATTGCTCAACCACATATTTTTGTATATAAGGACATTTATAGGCACTTTGGTTTGGGGGAACAGAATTTGGCTTGAGGGGAATGTTATGATCCAAATTTTTGGTTAGTGGCAGTTCATTTGGCTCTTGAAATACATCATCATAAGATTACAATAACTGAGAGATTTCAGGAGGAATAGGTTGGGCAGTAGTGGTTGGGGTGACATAAAATAAATGTGGTACATTATTTATATGTCCCTACTTTTGACACCCAATAAATATGTCCTTATACAACAATAAATATGTCCCTACTTTTTTATAACATTATCCATTTAATATTAGATTACCTTAATACCCTCACCATATAATATTTATCTTTATTTCAAAATACAACAAATTTCTTCCTCTACCACTTCACCACCACCACTAGCACCACCACCACCAACATTCAACTACCATTCCACCACCACCTACCAACCGCCACCACCACTAATATTCCACCACCACTCCTTCACCACCACCATTACACCACCAACAGTCCTCTTCCACCACTAGTCCGTCGTCGTTGCCGCCGCCACCACCACCGCCACCGTCGCTTTCCGCCGCCACTGCCGTCGCGCCGCTGGTTTAGATATTTTTGGATCAACAAGATGAGTTGATCCAAATAAAATAGAACCAACATTATTTGATAAAAAAAAGAATCAACAGTAGAAGTTGATCAATTTAGTGGATAAACTTCCATTGTTGATCTGACTAAAATTGGATCAACAATGAAAGTTGATCCATGTAAAATGGAGTGAACTTGGCGTGAGTCGAACACGCATCATCTGACATGGAGTCAGTCATGCTACCATTGCACCACAAGTTCAACATTGGAATAAATTTACATGATTTAAACTACAAAGCATGAGTTCAAAGGATCAACAACAGTAGTTGATCCCATATAGATGGATCAACAAACTTAGTTGATCCAAAATATATGGATCAACAACCATAGTTGATCCAATATCACTGCCTGCTTCAACCCAGATAACCACCATATTTCATTACTTGTAGCTTCATAAACATCAATGACTCCAAGACCATCTTCAAAACCAATCTCGACAACTACAACAACTCACAGGAACCACCATTCTACTACTATTTCCATGACTAATTTCTCATTCGTACCTCTCCACCATTACATCCACCAACAAATCACACATCTCCAGCACCACCACCACCAAAACAACCAGAACCAAAATCCAACACCAACTTCATCATTCCAACCAAAACCACCATAGTTGATCCAATAAAAAATTGGGTCAACAACAGTAGTTGATCCCATATAGATGGATCAACAACCATAGTTGATCCAAAATATATGGATCAACAACCATAGTTGATCCAATATCACTGCCTGCTTCAACCCAGATAACCACCATATTTCATTCAGCAACAGGCTTCAATCTCAGAATAACAACAACTCATACCAACACCGCCACCAACTCATACAATAAAAGCCACCACTATCACCTGCAGTGCAAACAAACATCCAGCACCACCGCTGTAATAACACCTTCCACCACCACCACCACAACAACAACAACAACAATACCAAAATGTTTCTATCACCACCACCACCACAATAGTACAACAAACTCCATTTGCTTGGTTTAGAATGAATCACAATCAAGAGCTCAATTTAAAATCGAAATGAAAAAAAGAAACCATGTTGAATCAACACCAAAAAATCAAACCCAAGATCAAATTTAGGCTACTACTTAGAATAACATTAAGAGATCAAACTTATCTTCATAAACACCATGACTTCAAGATCGGCTTTTCATTCATTTCTTGCAAGAATGAGATCAATCTCCTTCTTAATCACTCGAAATCAATCAATGACTTAAGAACAACTCATATCATATAACTTCAATTTCAGCGCAATATTGTTTTTGAATCTTCCAATTAGCAAAACCCAACCTTCGATTTCATCTACAAACCATGAAAATCATCATTCACCATAACCTACACGATTCAAACAGCACCAGGTCCCATAATCTCTGAGATCGACATCAACATTTCTATTTCGACATGATCTCTCTTCCCGTGGCTTAATCTTCACAGAAATCCCATCTCATCTTTGTTTCTTTGTCTCTCAACATCTTCTCGATCTCTAATTCAATCACAGAACTCTCTATCTCTCAAATCTTAAATCTCTGCAACAAAATTGAAAATCATACATACCAAATCAGTATCTTCTTTCAATAATTCGAACATGCATCCTTTGGTGAGTCGAGGAATAATAAATTGACCATCTTGCCAAATTGACACCGCCACATATCTTACGGTTGTCGTGATGGTGATGGTGGAGGATAGATGGAGTTTCAATTTCTCAATCTTATATTTCTTCTCTCTAAAATCTTATATCTCGGACTCTGAAATTGTGGTTGTGGTTGTGGTATCTGGTTGCGATTTGATTTTTTCCACCACCATCATTATTCAGTCTGGCGGAAAAGAGGTGGAAAAGACGGTGATGGCGGAGGTGATAAGGAAGAGAAGAGAAAGTTTCGAGATTCGAAACTCAAAAGTAAAGACGAGTCCTTAAAACTTTAGAAATGTACGGAGGGTATTTATGGGATTATTAATAAAATCATATTCTTTTTAAAGATGGAGGGATATAAATATTGCTGATAGGGATAATTGTGAAGACCCATCAAAAGTAGGGACAATAATTCAATTTCCACAAATAAATGACCCAACAACCCATGAGTGTTTTTCTTGAAAAAATCTTTAACAACTTGACTACTCATCATCATAATAGAAGAAGATTTCCTTACTCCAGTTAAATTAATAGTATCACCTTGATGTTTGAATGAAATGCTGAGTTGGCGAAGTTGAACATTACATCACCCAATCTCCTTAAACAATCAGCTCCCAAAACTATATCACAGCCACCTAAGAGTAGAAGACTCAAATCTCCACTGAAGTGGTAATCCCGCATAGACCATTGTAGTTAAGGATAAACCCCAGTACTGACAGTCCTCTCCCCATTAGCCATAGTGACCAACAAGTGTGCAGTTGGTTTGATATCACAATGTAACTTATTAGTTAGAGCTGAATCAATAAAGCTATGTGTACTCCATGTGTCAATAAGTATAGATATTTTGTGCTTCTTAATAAATCCTGGAATCCTAATGGTATCACTAGAGATATTTCCAATGAGAGCATGTAAGGAAATTTCCATGTCAGATTCCACTTGGGTGTCCACTGCTTCTTCAAATACCTCTTACTCCAATGTTTCACTCCCCCCGGAATCTTCAGCACTAAGCATGAATAGTTGTTGTCTTTTACACCAATGACCCTGTTTGTAAGGTTCATCACAATCGAAACACAAGCCTTTATCCCTTCTTGCTTGCATCTGTTATTGGGTTAATCTTTTAATTGGAGGAATAATTGAACCAGTAGAAGTTGTTGCAGTAAGATAAGGTTTGGGAGTGAATTGTGGTGATTTTGGGGTAGTGGGGGTGGTGGTGGTGGTGGTGGTGGTAATGGTTTTTGGAGGAAAGTTACTATATGAAAATGGCATGTTACGGAAAATGAATTGTTGAAGGATTTTGAAAATTGTTTAGTGGGTTTGTTATAGAGTGAGTATTTCTGCTCATCTAAGCGAGTTAAAGAAAAAGCTTACATTAGAGATTGTGGGTGATTCATTAAACAGAACTACGGATTTCATCCTTGAGACCACTAATAAAACTCAATATGAAATAATTTTCAGTAAGAAATTGATTCTTGCTCAACATAAAGGCCGTAAGAGTTTCAAATTGTTCGAAATTCTCTTTTACAGAATTAACTTGCATCAACTTGTTAAAAGCTCCAACATAGTTGTCATTAAGGGGGTTTTCGAAACGAGCACATATACTATCACATAAGTCATTCCAAGAAATGTTAAATCTACCAATCTGAAAATTGAGAAACCACTGATCAGCTCGACCATCACAATGAATAGAAGCAATACTTACACGTTGACCTTCATTAGTTTTATGGATCTGAAAATATCGCTCACATTTTTGAATCCACCCTCTAGGATTCTCACCATCAAAGTGAGGGAAATCGAGCTTTGGAAGACGATGAAACTGATGATTATCTCGATGAGGAATTAAAGGCCCGAAATGAATTCCACCACTCTCTAACTGATGACCATTAGATCCAGAAGCTCCAGCCTGATCACCATCAATGGAAGACACATGAATCCTACGTTTAACCACAAGTAATAACTCAAATAGTTGAGAATTAACCCGAGAAAGTTAAATATTACTAGCTGCAAACTTCTCTTGAACCTGAACAAAATTTGCCTCCAAACGCTGATCTAGTTTAGCCAGCTTGTCATCGATCGAAGCAAATTTTTCCATCATCGATTTAGATAATTCACGCACAGTTGGAACGCTCATCTTAGATCAGAACGGTGCTGATGCCAATTATACCGTACTTAGTACAATTATAACATCAATCAGAAGAAGATAGTAACTCTGATTCAATTGAATCAGCCTCAGGTTTTAATTATCAATATTCCTTGCCCTTATTACAAGTTACAAGAGAATAAAGATAATAAATAACTCTGGATTCAATCCCACCAATGAACAGAGAACACGTGGATGAGACGGCCAACTAATCAAATTAAAGAATCTAAGACGGCCGTAATGATAACTAATGGTCACTTAATACTAAGGCAGACACAAGAATTAATAAGGGCTACAAGGATATATAGAGAATATGGCACCCAGAGGTGTATGGCAACCCTCTGGAGGTGTCGCTGATCAACATTTTTTCATAAAATAAAAAAAATAAATAATATGAAATAATGATAATCAGATTCGATAAAAAAGAATAATTATCAAATAAGTAAATCCCCATCTTAAAAAGGGGAAATTACTCACAAAAACAATCTTTGACGCCATCCACGTCGAGCTCGGAAAGCTCAGTCGATGAGGAGGGTGGGTCATCAGTTGGTCGAGAAGAAGTCAATAAAATTTGAGGGTCGCCGCACCATTTGATTCAATATATTCTCCTCGAACAGCATGACCCGCCCAAAATCGGGAAGAGTGCATCTCGGTTGAAACCTGAGAAGAAGAAGCCTACTTTTTTCTTTCAGGTTGAGAGAAAAACCTGATCTCCGTAACTTTCCTCTTATCTGGAAAAAATGAAAGGAAACGAATAAGAAAAACATAACATGTGCATGTTTAAGTATAAAAAGAATGAATTGGATTATGTTCATCAAACTTACGAGGAAAGGGAAAATCCTTCACCCTCAAGGAACCGGTAATACGGTTACCATGTTCTGACGACCAGAAAAGATGAGAGGGCACTTATCGTTAAATCTAGTGCACTTCAAACCTTTAAACATATATGACTGGATTGGCATTCTCAAAGCTAAGGGAAAGGTCCGGGCCGTTGCAAAAAATGTAGTTCGAATAAGAGCCAGGAATAGTTCAGACTTCATAATTGGCGTAAAGCTTTATCTTCTTTTCTTTGGAAAGATCATGATTCTGGTACAAAATAGTAGGCATATAATCGAAAAATTTCGATTCCAACTCAGCTGGAGAAAGGTTGGTATAGAAAACAAATTTGAGAACAAATGAAGGAGTTAGAAAAATGAAACCAAACTGAAGGTGTGATTCAAGAATCAAAAGTTCTCCATCTTTCAGATATTTAACTTCCATAACATTAATGGTGTACGACGAAGGCCAGCGGACCTCTATGCCAAAACCAGTAGGAAGATGGTTGAAGTCAAAAATATTTTGAGAAGGTGTTGGGACAGGTACCTCAGCCATTGATGAAACAGGGGTGGGGGGAAGAAATCCGAATGCCCGTGAAAGCAAACTTTAAGATCGAAAGCTTCTAAACAAGAGGAGACGAAACTAAGACTGTAAATAAAATTTTACAGATCTAAAAGAGGAAAAAGGAGTGGGAAGAAGAGGAAAATGGGAAAATGCGAGTGAAAAGATTTGACCGCGTCATCTGATATCTCCACTACTTAACTCTAAAACTTGAAAGACAGTTGTAATAACAACCGGCAAACATGCGTCATGCACCACTATCTCATTAAAATAAGAGGAAACTCTTCGACTTCCTAAAAGAGGTATACAACACCCACTTAAAAAACTCTTTGATCTCCGAGAGGTGAAAAATACACCCCATGTGAAAAATTGTGCACATAATTAATAGCAGTAACTTTATCACCTCTTCAAAAGTTAGCGACTAATATTCCTCCTGAGAATGTTATTTAAAGTGATTACTCGACATATGTCACGTGATCAGAAAATGTGGAGAGGATATCACCTTGGTCATTAGCCGACAGTCCGGTATCTTCAATAAAAGATACTCTGATTTTTAAAGGGAAGAGAGAGGAATAATTGACCTTAACAGAGAGATCCTCGATCCGAGAAAAGGCTTAAGATCTGATGCCTATACGTTGTATCGCCTATCTATTTAAAAAATAATAAGACACCATCTTGATGAGTTGTTTAAGCTATCATACATATGAGTTTTCTAAAGCTTTTCCATAGCTAAGTTGGTAAAAAAAGTACGTCCTTTAGACGAGCTGAAAAAAATTTAAAAAAATAAAACGAACCAAAATTTAAATAAAATATAGTCCAAATAGTACATTTTAAATACACTGGGGGCAATCTAATTTGTAGATGGAAAAATATAGCATATGCCAAAGAATCGACAAATGTGAGTGTCCTGGAGCTCGAATCTAAGAAGGATCTCATGTTGAGATCGAGTAATAAATGCTTACATCAAGCACAATATGAAGATAAAGACTTAATAGAGGACGATACATGACAAATAATATGATGAAACGCGGAAGACGCGAGTTTTGGAGCCATAAGTGAAGACAAGACCAAGGCCGTCACGACCTGAAGATCACATGTCGAGAGATTGACCTACAAACGAAGTAAATCCTGAATGGATCATGACGTCACCTCCAGCTAGGCATAAGTGGTCCTTCTGTATTAATGTGTTTAGCGTGAGTCACATGCTAAACTAACTTGTATATAAGTCCTCGAAGACTCACTTTGTAAACTAAGATGTATGATTCAGTCTAACTAAATCAATAAGAGTTATCTTTCTATGATTCTTTCTCCGAATAAGTTGTGATTACCGACCTAGAAATAACTCGAATAATCACCAATTGAACTTAGGGTAAATCATTTATAAACGAAGATCAAGAATATATCGAGTCTGGAGATACAACTAAACCAATAATCAAATCATAAAATTGTGTAGGTACGTATTTCGTAAGCTCGATCATCCGATATGAAAAATATCTTCACTAACAAAACAAACCTATCCATGATAGGTAAAGTGGTATGGAAACTCTTAACTGGACGTAATTCTTTATGTGCTTCTCAACCTAAACCTAAATACTTCAGAAAAAAATCTACTTCCAGAGTAAAAATCTCACCTTTTAGTTCCTGGATTTGGAAATGCATAAGCAAAGGAATTAAACTTATGAGAGAACATAATATCTGGGAGGTAAGAGATGGCAACAACATGAAATTTTTTGAATGATAAATGGATACCATGGCTAACAAGTAAACTCCTCCAATACCGTAATGATATCAACAAGTATATAACACTTGTGGCATATTTTCTAGATCCTGTCGCGAAAAAGTGGAATGCTACAACGATATTCTCAGTGTTCTCAACCCATATTGCAGAAAGGATCCGTAAGATAAGGGTTTTTGTAAAAGAACAATAACAACTCTAAACCAGAGTAATTAAGATGACTTTTGACTGCATCTGGAGAGTTTACAGTCAAATCCATGTATGCGAAATTAAGTGAAAACATGATCAATTCCAACAACCTAAATATGTCCGACAAAATTTGGAAAGTTTTGTGGAATTTAGATGTCTTGCAAAGAATTAAAATCTTCATCTGGAAATGTCTTCAAAATGTTGTCTCAATAAACTTTAGGTCGTGTTTGGTATCCTGGATATCCCATCCTAGGTTGGGTTATCTAGTAAATAACCGTTAAAATGTGTTTGTCTCACCGTAATCCAATCATGGATAAGGATTACTAAACCTTCCTTGATTTTAGGAAGCTAAAAAGTGAGTTTAAGGTATTCTTCCAAATACAGGATACTCGTATCCTCACCAGGTTGGGACAGTTATTTTTCTTTAAAATAAGTATTTTGGCTAAGAAATAATTATTTATATAAACATATTTTCTGTAGTCAAACAAACACAAGTTAACCTAGCCCAAGATATGATAGAATTTTAGACAAACACCATTAAAACTAACCATTAACAAGGTTATCATAGATTAAATTAAGATAAACTTTTCCAGGATATGTTATCCCGTTTCCAAGCTCCCAAACAGACCCTTAAACTTTTTAAGATGATTAAGGGTGTCTCCCCTAGATGCTCATTTGGTTGTGAGGCAAATGAGACCATAGAGCACTTGTTCTTTCATCGTCATTATGCAAAATCTGCTTGGGCTTTAGCTCCTAATCCAGTTTAGTTTCAATTTGATAATTCCTTTTAGACATCCGTAATTCTTGGGTAAAAAATCCTAGCAACACAATATCTTTAGAAATAGTAATGGCAAAAATGTGGAAAGGAAGATAAAATATAGTTTTTCAAGGAAAACAAAAAGCACCGGCACAAACATCCTTAGAAATTCAGAGACGCATACAATACTGGTATAATGGTGACATAAACAAAACAAACACATTAGTCAAAAGAAAACACAACAACACCTCAAAGAGGGATGAAAACTACCACCAAAAAACCCAACAAAAAATCAACGTGGATGTAGCTTGGATATCATTTGATGACCCATCTGAATTTGCTATAATTGTTAGAAATGATGCAGATGAATTTGAACAAGGGACGATAGGACCATCCTCAGTAGCTGAACCAGAAGAAACAGAAGCACTAAGAATCTTACAGGCAACACAATGGGATACAAAAAAAACTCTCACCACTTCAGCATAGAAGGAGATGGCAAGAAACTTTTGACCATCTAAACGGGATTCAAACTCTTGTTTCTTGGACGAGTTGCACAATTTTGAAGGAAGCAAGACAGGTTGTTAGCTTTCGTTCCAGTTTTCAAGGATTCTTTTTTGTTCCAAGAACGACGAATAACATCACGGATATTCTAATAATATTAATTGGGTTACTATGCCCCTCTCTTGTATTAACCATGTTTTAACCATGCTTTAGTAGTAGATAAATCTAGAGAGGTTCTCTTCCTTCTACATTAGACGGCTCTACCCCATTTATAATCTGGGTTTCTAACACCTACAACCAGTTTCTTTAATGAATTACCAATTGGCAAAAGGAAATGGTGTCTAGTCTCTACAAGAATTTTAAGCGCAACATTACCATTTAGAGGCCAGTCTTAGATTTCTTTCTTTTCGAGTAGAGTTACGGTATAAGAGCAAGTCTTATGGTGGAAGAATTCCATCTTCCATCTTCCATGTCACCTCAACTTTTGGAATCGTTCATGAAAGCTCAAGTATTATGGTGGAATCATAGAAACGCTGAAATGAATAGCGTTTAACGCTAAAAAGAATAACGTTTAACTTAGTCAATGGTATTTGACTAGAATCTATATTATAAGGGACAATGGTGTTTTCCTACATCGACGGCTATCTATAGTTTGGACACATAAATGACGTTTGAGATCCTTTTACATATCCATACTCAAATCATACCGGGTGCTTCGCCTAATTAACGGAGATCTACATTTGGGGCCTATAAAGGACGGCCTAGATCTCTTTACATCTTTCTCGAACCACACTTGCCTTCATTAATTCCCGTGAGCGTTTCCTTTCTCTTTACATCAATTCCTTCGTCGGTTTAAATGTGAACGTGCTGTGGCGTAACCAAACATTTTTATGTGGTGGTCATAAATTAAGCTTACGTTTGCCTATATTGGATCAAGATGAAGAGGAAGGGGGAGGCAGAGAGCTTTCCTGTAAGTGCTCCAAGATTTTGATTTTGGGGTTTATTAGGTTTTCACTTCAAGATATTCCTAAGACTTCTTCATCCGAGTTCAATTTAAAAGAATTGATTTAAATTCTTCTTGAATCATACCATGGTTGTGGTAGTCCTATGATTCTTTCCTCCCTTTCCAATGTTTAAACATTCTTTTCTATACCTCTGTGCTTGCTTGTGGTTGATCAAAACCGTCACACTCACACATCTACGGCAACAACTCATCCATATTTCCATTTCCAAATCTCAGCCCACAAAATGAAGTTTCGTGAGTACACACATAAAATTTTGATTTATATTTTTTTCTCCACCTTTTTTTTCTCAAGAATCTATTTTTGATTACTAGATGTACGCTTCAAATTAGGCTATTTTGAAGTTGAGTTAGATTTATTATATTTCCCCTGTATTTTGTTTTTGGTTGATTTACGATGAATATGTAATTTTGGTTCTTTATTTATTTGTCGATTCGCTATATGTGTAGCATAGTTACAGAAAGCATGGCATTTGAAAATTGGGTTTATCTAATTGCATAAAACTAAGCTGTACAAGATGGAAGTAATGCTCTTTCTCTAGTCCTTTGACTTCTGAAAGTGTTAAGTTGTTCCCCGATGATTGGAGTGCCAACAAGTTGTTTGCAGATGATTGGAGAGCGAACTACAAGGAATGGAAGCCAGTATAACTAATCATCAGGTAAATTAGTTTTTTTTTTCTTATACTTGATTTTAAACATTTTTAATGGAAATGCTTAGTAAAAGACTTTGCTTGATCGAATTTAGCTCTCAATCTAAACAGTAGTAAAAAATTGCACATAAGCAAAAGCAAGTTAACTATTCTAACAACAAACATATAAATATAACATCACTTGGTGGTAGCTGCAGATATGGTGGTTAATCAAGGTGTATGACGCAAAACGGGACTCAGGCTTACAAAGGAGATTTTGGGGCTAGGATATAAAGATCTTGCAGAAATTAAAAGGCTTCTTAGAAGACAACATATTTGAGCAAGGCCAAAAAGATAGGATGTGTTGGTAGCATGACAAGGAGGATGACGCCCAGTTTTTATGATATCATGATTCATGATAACAAGGGGGTGGGGGGTGGGGGGGGGGGTGGGGGTGGAGTAACTACACAACTGCAGATATTTGACGTACTAAGGTGAATCTCTTTTGTTATATTGGTTTCCTTTTCTTCTTAAAAGATTCTCTAAACATAGTTAATACGGTCAGACTATAGGTAAGACTAAATAACTAAAAGCTTCTCGGGAGATAAGGTAAGACTAAAGGTGTAACTAAATAAGAATCACACAACAATTTGCTAAGAGCTCTAGAACTTTGTACGACTTAAAAAATTTAGTATTAAGTCATTTAGTTATGCATGACAGGGTTTGTACATTGGATTATTGAGCAATCACATCACATGAAATTGTACGTCAGCGGTTAACAAAACGATGGCTTGGTTTCTTGCAATTATGAGCATAGATCTTTATTTTCTCATTTCTTATCGGTTTTTGTTTCTCAGTAAGCGGATCCTGCAGGGAGTTATCCAAAATATCACGACAAAAAGGTTCAAAAATAATAGCAACTAATAAAAACCTTCTATTCGAGTGACTACGTACTGTCTAGATTACTTCCTTGAAGACTTTATGACAATCTTTATATAGCCTTTTGTTTTTCATGTTCTCGGTATCTTTCGTGGTTTGTGCTTGCTATCATTTTTTTATTTTCATAATTGAATCCATGGATTATTACTTGCTCTAGCACTAGGATTCGTGTTTTTTTTATCTATATTGCAACGACCATGATTGGATTGATGTTCATTAAAATTTTTTTCCTGACACATCCCGTGCCATCAACACCTTACACCTCTATTGTCCAATAACTATGTATGTGAAGAAAAAGGGGTAAAAGAAGTGGACCCGAGCTGAGCATATTCGACTTTAAAAACAATACGCATAGCTCATTAACTGAAATGTAGCTGAAATTTACTTTGTACCATATTTATGTAGTTTTTGGGTTAAAAAATACGCGTAGATCTTTTGCTGATGGCCCTCTTTCTTTGGGTTTTGGTTCATGGTTTATAGTGGAAGATGAAGTGGCTTTGCTAATTGATTTTGGGAAAGCTTGGTCAAAATCACACCTCGGCTGTTTATAAAATCCCCTCGACCAAGTAATTTACAAGGAATACATTTCAAAATAACAACTAAGGTAATCAAATTATTGCTGAAATTACTACAAATTACTAAGCATTTTGTTAATCCATTTTTGTAAATGGCTTACACTTATATATTTCATGCGAACTAGCCATTTCCAACGCTGTGCCATTTTCTTCCAACAAGTTGCTCGACTAAGCCAAGTCCAAACGGGGACATGAGAATTGAGGTCGAAAGAAATCCAAGGCAGTGGAAACTTAACTTTCAAAAATAAAGGGTCGCTGTAATCATACGTGACTACCAACAGTGTTTTAGGGTGTAAACCATGCATACCGGTAACAAAGTGTCTTACACACCAATATTTTCAAAGGTTACTGTTTGAGTACCTTAATTTGTAACTCGAATGCAATTGTAGGAAATAGTTAACTTTGGCTTCTTAGCTTTCCTTATTTCGACGATACCTATCTTAATAGAATTTGCCTTGCAAGTCAAAATTTGCAAGATCAATAATAATCCCGTGCCGTTACGGCACGGGTCATATCCTAGTATAAATATATGGTTAAATGAAAAGTGGATTTTCTGTTTTTAACTCATGCTAAAAGACAAAAAATACTATTCTGATTAGCATTTTTTAGCACTATTAAAATTGTACAAGAAATGTAACTCACAATTAAAATTTGCAACTCCCGTTCATTCATATAAGAAATTGAAAAGAAACAATCACTCTTCTGGTATCACATTCATTCATAAGAAATTGAAAAGAAACAATCACTCTTCTTCCTCGCATTTTTAGGGGCGACCCCAAAAGAATTAGGGGCGACACAAAAAGACAAAAAAGGTCACCCAATCGTAAATCTAAGCTACCCCTTATCTTCTATTTTTTTAATGGCCAAACTACCCTTTACAATCGGTAGATAAATTTACAATCGGAAGTTAATCCACAATCTGGGAGTCAATTTAGTTCATCTAACTTCCGATTATAAAGCATCCCGAAATAAAATCCTATATCTTTTGAATTTTGATTATCCTATAATCCAGAAAAAAAAGTTATCTTGACTCCCGATTAAAATAGACCTTTGGCTAAAATGATACCATAATCAGAGTGAAGTTAGGTTATTTTACTACCGAATATGTAGTAGCCCCAAAATAAGATTTTGCAAAAATTCTCAATTTTCTCAATATTGGTTGAGCCTATAATCAGTAGTAAATGAAGTTATCCCGACTTGCGATTATACAAAGGCTCTCTTTGCAAATATCCTACCATAATCAGTAGTCATATAACTACCGAATATAGAGTAGCCCTAAATGAGATTTTGCAAAAATTCTCATTTTTTTTTAATTTTTGTTGAGCCTATAATCGGTAGTAAATAAAGTTATCTTGACTTCCGATTATACAGTGGCCTCTTTGCAAATATCCTACCATAATCGGTAGTCAAGATAGTTCATATAACTACCGAATATAGAGTAGCCCCAAAATGAGATTTTGCAGAAATTCTCAATTTTTTTAAATTTTGGTTGAGCCAATAATCGGTAGTAAATAAAGTTATCCTGACTTCCGATTATACAGTGGCCTCTTTGCAAATATCCTACCATAATCGGTAGTCAAGATAGTTCATATAACTACCGAATATAAAGTAGCCCCAAAATGAGATTTTGAAAAAATTCTCAATTTTTTGAATTTTGGTTGAGCTTATAATCGGTAGTAAATAAAGTTATCATGACTTCCGATTATATAGTGGCTCTTCTTGCAAATATCCTACCATAATCGGTAGTCAAGATAAATCATATAACTACCGAATATGGAGTTGCCCCAAAATGAGATTTTGCCAAAATCATCTATTTTTTAAATTTTGGTTGAGCCTATAATCGGTAGTAAATGAGGTAAAATCCTGATGTCCGATTATACAGTGGCTCTCTTTGCAAATATCCTACAATAATCGGTAGTCAAGATAGTTCATATAACTACCGAATACAGAGTTGCCCCAAAATGAGATTTTGAAAAAATTCTCAATTTTTTGAATTTTGGTTGAGCCTATAATCGGTAGTAAATGAATATATCATTAACTTCCGATTAATAGTAGCCCCAAATACGCATTTAGCACAAATTTCATATCAATCGGTAGTATCTTTCCGTTACTTAACTCCCGATTTAGTATTAACAATCGGACACAAAATGGCTTCCGATTATGTAGGGCATTAACGTATTCTCCCCATTTTTGGACATCCCTTAACGTTGTATATGGGTTGGGATTAAAAAAGTCGCCCCTAATTCTTTTGGGGTTGCCCCTAAAAATGCCAGGCTCTTCTGGTATCACAAAAAAAGAAATACATTATTTATGAACCGAGATGGAATACATCAGTATTCATCGAAGAAATAGAGATCAAGGCATTGCCTCATTCATGGCACTAAATTAAACCTTCAAAGCTCATCATTTAATTAATCACACCGAATAAACCGCATTTTCCAGTCAACCCCAGCCTTAGATTTTCAGTCACTTACTGTTTGGAGTCATTTGATATGTTTGGTTCACACCGAAGTAGAGTGAAACAGAAATAAATGACTCCAAGGTTAACTTTAAGCTTAAATGGCATTGACTAAAATCAAACCCTCCATCAATTATAAGCGCAAGTCAATCCCTTGGAAGATCTCTGTCTACAACAGTTATTTGAGTTCTGTCTGAAGTTCATAATCCTAGAAATAGAGCAAAAAAAAATCTCTATATCGACAGTTTACTTAATGATTTCACTGAACAGGAATGTCGTCAAAAACTCAAAATCGTAACAATAATAACATGTTTTCAAGAACAGAACTTGATTAACAATAATATAATAAATGTATAAGCGCAACTCAATCTCTTAGAAGATCTCTCTCTACTACAGTCATACTAGTACTATCTGAAGTTCATAATCCTAGAAATGGAGCAAATAAATTTCTCTATACCGACAATTTACTCAGTGATTTGACTGAGTGGCTAACCATTCACTATTTCCTGTTGGGGAGTAAGGCAGACAACCAAAACAAAGAAATAAAGTAACTCTTTGACCCAAAGCATGCACATCAGACTGCCGGCTCAGGGAACAACAACCTAAGTGACGAAACCTCAATTGTTCTCCCAATTCATAGAGGAAATGTGGAGGAGTGTCCACATTTCCTATATCACAGGTTATAACTTATAAGGCATCTAATCAAAGACCTTATGCTCCAATTTTTCACCACCACATTGAAGTAAGTCAACATTAAGTTATGCATATGACTAATCAATTTTTCCTGTTGCAGAGTAAGGCAGACATGCTAATCACACAAAAACAACCAAGATGCAGTAACAACCAAAACAAAGAAATAAAGTAAGTCGTTGACCCAAAGCATGCACATTTCAGGGAACAACACCCTAAAGGTGGAGGAGTTTCCCGTTTCCTATATCAAAGGTTATAACTTATAAGGTATCTAATCAAGACCTTATGCTCCAATTTTTCACCACGATTAATACTGAAGTAAGTCAACATTAAGTAATGCATATGACTAATAACAGTACATGAACCAGAATAAACATAACAACATTCATAGAAAACTCTAACCAAAAATATTAAAGATCCCTGTTAAAACAATAAGTCATTAACTAAATATCGATAATAAACAGCGGTAGTTTATAGTCATGATCCATTTAGTCTAAAATGTCTCCCTATATATCATTGTTACTTACCATTGCATCTTCTGAATGTTAGCTCGATACATCCTCCAGAGATCACTGTGTTAATTTGTAATCGTCAAGTGTACATCACACGGCATCTGCTATTCAACATCCTACAGCCTTAATCCCATTAGAAGCTTTCCAAGCATACCACTGGCAGTGTCACTTAAAAACGCAGTTTTAAAATCATTAACATAATAATCCAAATTATCTTTACCATTCTCATTCCCAATTTCAACAAACACCTCTAAGACACTCTTGACCAAACCCCTATCAATTTCATTCCCTTCTCGTTCTCGATTAATCAACAAAATAACAGCATCTCTAACTCTCACTTTCATCTTCTCATACACAATTTCACGAAAGCAACTAAACCCAATATCTTTCAATGAAGGAAGTTGCCTCCTCGGAATGTAATAACGTTCGAGATAATCAAAAAATCGACAGAGTTTACTCACCATAACCTTGTGATTAGCCCACCTCTTAGCAAATTCTTGCAACATAGATACATCATCCTGCTTCTGTTGGATAGCTGGTAAAACTCTACAACTCAAGTAATCGTTATAAACGCCTTGGTATCTCTCATAAAGGTCTTTCGAATAGTCGAATGGATCTCTCTCAGTGCACATAGTGTAAATTGTTGCGTGAATCGTACCATCCATTGGTGATTCTGGAACACCTTCAATGATATTAACCATCTTTCTAATCTGATTCAGAATGATTGCCCATCCTTCTTCCAATTCAATGTTGGTTCCCATTGTGCCGTAACTATCTCAACCCCAAACCCTAACTCTCAAAGTGAAGTAGACGAATGAGAAAAGAAAGAAAGCGAGTGAGGGCACACACTCGACTAAGTGAGCTTGTTTTTATAACGCTGAGCCCGGCCCAAAATACCAACCACTCACACCTGTATGCAGGAGTGACTATGTACTATGCCAAAAATGTATTTCATGGTTGGAGTAAGAATTTGTACACCTTAAAACCGGGGTGCCCATTCCGGCTTTCCTTATCGAAGAATTATTTGGAATGAAAATTGGTGTTGGTTTTTACTTTCGAAGAAAAGTTAAAATTATTTTCTATTTATAACACAAGCTTTCATATAAAATATATATACAATGTATTATTTCTCTGTCAGTTGTCCTTTAATTCGTCTTCTCCAGTTTTATATATTTAATCTAGACCGAAGATGATTCATATCCTGTAAGGTATAAAATTGGTGATTCGAAATGATATTAGACAAAATCATAATTCAATTGATGCTGATTAAAGTTGTTGTTCTTCATTGATATTTCTGGGAACTGGATGTTCAAGTGCAAGTGCAGTTATAAATTATATGTGTTTGATTCAAACTCAAAATCCACCTTGTGATGTTTGTTCTGAATCACTTTTGATCCTTTAACGTAACCCTAAGTACATGAAAATGACACTCTGCACTACAATAGAAATGTCACTATCAGCAGAGGCAAAGGTACTACAGATTCCTAATTAACCAAATATCATTCAAAGTATATACGATGGACTTACAAACTTATAGTGTGTATGTTTAAGAGACCATTAATCACCTTAACATGTGAGCAGATCGCACTGTTCTTTTCATCTAATATAACATTTTTGATAATGATATGGCTAAGAATTAGTTCAAGATGTCGCAGAAGAATTATCTGAAGAGGATAAATGGAATATTGGGATGTTAAAGACATTCAAAGAACAAGAATGAAAAGAGAGTACTGAGAGAAAATTTACCTTTGTTTTTTGGAGTAAAAATAAGAGGTTATTATTAAAGTAAAAACTAAACCGCTTCTTATTCCAAAAAATTATCCAATAAGGAGAGCCGGAATGTGCACCCCGGTTTTAGATGGGTGCAAAAATTTGGACTCTTCAAGGTTGCTTATAGAATAAATGTATTTATTTATTTTTTTTATAGTCAAAGGCCTTTAGAAAGGCTAAGAGTCTACCTTAACAATTGGCAAGAGCCGATAGGGGTATAGACCAAACTATAGAACTAGAGTTTATGTTGGCCCAATTTACCAGGATATGAGCAACGTCGTTAAAAGTTCTTGGTTGAAAAGAAAAATTAAAAGTCACAAGGCTGGAACTAAAAAGAAAAATATATTTAAATAGAGCATTCGTTCGTTAATTTCCTTCAAAACTCCTATTGAAAACTGGTCACTCAAATCTTTAGCATCACTTTCCACAATGACATGCGTGAGATGCAACTCCATTGCCTTACGTAGAACAACCATAATGATTCTAGTTTCTGCTTCTTTTAGAGAGAATACTTTAAACATAATAGCAGTGTAAGGACCCTCAAGCTCATCAATGCTATTAGACTAGTCAAAGACGATTTAGCCGATACTCGATTAGTTTAACACGAACGTTAATTATTAGAAATTAATCTAACAATAATTTAGAAATGAAATTAGTATCGTTAGATAGATCTCGAAAAGTTATGCGAAATGGACTACAAGAATGCGTAATTTGATACCTGGACGAAGAAGATATCGCACCGAAATTTGGATGTCGAAGTTTGACAAAAGTCAACCTACCGTTGAATGTCGCCGTTGAATGTTGACCTAAATTGACTGGACCTCTTCTCTGCGTGAACCTCTCCAAAGTAAAAAGGTTATCCCTTCGTAATATATTAGAGATGGGAATAGTATAGCTTGATTTAACCTAATTAGGATAATTAAAAGAACTAATCAATAATTAATTAACTAATTAATGATAATTATGAATAGATATTTATGTTTTGAGTTTATCTTTTCTTTTTGAAATCAGTAGGAGGTGTTGTTTTGGCATGTAAGGTGGTGGTGGAAGCTTAGGAGGAAAACAGAAAGATGGATATAGAGTTTGTGACTTAGTTTTATATAGAAACCTTGTAAGTAAATATCCAAGAAGACTAGTGAGTGATGAAGTTGATTGATGTTGATGAAGATGGGAACAATGTTAATGTTAGAATAGAGAGAATTTGGAGTGTGAGTAGTGGTAGTAGTTCCAAAGGATGGAAGAAAAGAGTAGTAGATGAGGCACAAAGTGATTATAGACATGGTGGTTGTTTTTGTAGAGATATTCTTAATTTGATGATGATGAAGAATTAATTATTGGGTTGATAAGGACCATTAGAGTTGCATGAAACAATCAAGTTAGTCGTTATTAACAACGAACGATTCAGAGGATGAACCATTGGATTGTGGATTTCAAGGTAGGCGTGGTTTGCCTTCAATATCAGGTGGGAACTCTTGTAACCTTCTTGTAATCATTAAGTTTCTGTTCAATAGCGAGCATGATGTGCCTTTACTTCTTGTGAGCATATTTGTGTGTAATCGAGTGGGTATGAGTTGTGATATGTGTTACCTAGTATCCCCGCATGGAGTGTCTATGGCTTTCCCATGGCTCCTTGCTAAGTTTTATTCAGCACGGGAAGTGTAAATATTATATAGCACGGGAAGTGCAATATAGCTATTTCAGCACAAGGGTGTAAATAATATTACTTTTTATTTTATATGGTAAATTTATGTTTTATTCGGCACGAGAAGTGTAAATAGTACTACGTGGTACTTGGGGAAAACGGTCTTATGCATATCATACTGGTTTGATCGCAGAATATGTTTTTCCTTTCTAGAAATGCAATATTTCGATGTTTGTTGATTGTTGGGTGAATATTTTGATGTGTGTTTGCATTATTTTCCCCGCGAGGAGTGTCTGTGGTTTCCCCATGGCTCCTTGCCAAGTCTTATTCAGCACGGGAAGTGTAAATATTATATATCACGAGAAATGCAATATAGCTATTTCAGCACAAGGGTGTAAATAGTATTACTTTTTATTTTATATGGTAAATTTATGTTTTATTCAGCACGAGAAGTGTAAATATTACTACGAGGTATCTGGGGGAAATACTCTTACGCATGTTATGCACGTTGAATGTTTAGTTACTGTTCTTTAGAAACATGAGCATGTTAGTGATTACTTGTAAGTTATTTGTTTCCATTGGGCACCCCTTTGGGATGATGTGCTCACTCGTTCCCACTTCAGTTTCAGTAATCAGAAGAAAAGGTGCGCTCGAAGATAACTATTTCGTAGCTTAAAGCTTTTATCGTATTAGAGATGTTGCGTATCTTTTGTATATGTATATTTTTTTGTTAATCTGTAAAACAACACATTATTATATTCATATCACTCGAGAGATCTTCAATTATATAATATCAGAGTGTATGAGTTTGTTTTTGGGATTAGCTTATGTATTTGAGATTCTTAAGATCATTAATCTAGATTTGATGCTTCAATTAGGTTGTAATATTTTTAGTTAAGTAGGTGCTTAGGTTGGGGCGTCACAAGTTGGTATCATAGCTCACTATTAGATCTTACATGGGCAACAATAGATGATAGCTAGTACCAGTTAGTGAACTAGATTAGCTTAGAACTGGGCTGGGTTGTGAGATAAATTTTAATCACTAAAAGCTATCAAGATCTAAAAGATTATTGGTCGATTGATTTGTTTTTCTTGTTGTGTGTACATTTTATGAAGTAAAAAAAAAAAAAAAAGTTAAACCAATTGCATTATGATTTAGAAGCTGATAGAGATTAAAGAATAATTAGTTTAAAATTATGAACACGTAGGCATCCAACACTAGGAAAATAATAAGGTTAGTATATTTGATAGATCCCAAATTTATTTGGAAACTCCTTGAGTACCTTTGTATTTATATAGAACCATCAATTTATTGAGATAGAAATTTAGTGCGGAGAACTTAGACATACTTATTTGTTAGAAGTTAATTCAGCATAGTGGGCTTGGAGATAAATTTTTTATGAAATAGAAATTAGTTTATTGAACCTAGAGTACAAATTATAGATTTTAGTTGGAGAAAGTCATATAGGTTTGTATTTCATTTCTTGTTGCTGTAAACTCATTTGGAATGAGTTAGTTTTCTCGCGTTTGTAAGTATGAGCAGTACTTGCACTTAGTCGAGAGATAGTAATTATCTATAAGGTGGGGAGTTTTGAAGACTAGAAGGTGGTTCGATTTTCCAGGACGAAAATGTATAAGGTGGGGAGAATATAAGGACCCTCAAGCTTGTCAACGCTATTAGACTAGTCAAGAGACGATTTAGCCGACAATGACTCTATTAGTTTAACACGAACGTTAATTATGAGAAAATAATCTAACAATAATTTAGAAACGAAATTAGTATCGTTATATAGATCTTGAAAAGTTATGCGAAATGGACTATAGTAATGCGCAATTCCGATACCGGGCGAAGACGATATCGCACCCTGAAATTTGGATGTCGAAGTTTGACAAAAGTCAACCTACCGTTGACCGTCGCTGTTGACCTAGATTGACCGCACCTCTTCTCTGCGTGAACCTCTCCAAAGTAAAAAGGTTATCCCTTAGTAATATATTAGAGATGGGAATAGTATAGCTTGATTTAACCTAATTAGGGCGGTTATCACTAAAATTGGTGTCAACATGATATTACAAAAACAACCCTCAAGTTAAAAGTCTGAATACCAGATATGATGCGTAGTATTCCGAAATCATGAAGGGTATATTTGTCAAACAGAGAACGGAGGTTCAAAGGTCGACTTTCGCTGGACTCAATAGACATTTTCCTTTATTTTCCTCTTTCTTTCTCATCGTCTTCATTTGTTCCTTCCACCGACGAGAAAACATGAAACACATGGAGAAACGCTGAAGAACATGCAAGCCATTGACTCGAAGAAACCTCTCAAGTAAGTATCAGAACGGAAATTTATCTGTCACTTTAGGGCAGATTTGTGTTCACTTTTACAAACTACGACAAATTGGAGTACACATTAGTTTTAGGTTTTTATGTTGATCTTTTGTTCCACTGTTTCAATTATGAAGAACAACAATGTCAAATTCAGTTTGGGTTAGGTTTAAAATTCAAATTGGTTAGGTACTTATACTGAATTTAGGGAAAATTTGGTTTAGGTCGTTTTTATACATAATTTAAGTTATTTAACTTCTGTATATTATAAAAAACAATAAGTAAAACAATCTTTTGTATCCCAATTAAGAACTGAACTAGAGAAATTGATATGAAGTTGAGTTCATGCCGCACACGCCAATTGAAGAACCAAGGATTTTTGCCTCATGCATAGTGCGCCAGCAATAGACTCCAAGGGCAGTCTTCACATAATCAGGGAAACCAATACGAAGAAATTGATCCTGCACCCCACATAATTCTTTGCAGCACAAACCGTCTTCCAGCTCACTAAATGTGAACACTTTGTTCCCAAAGAACATGTCTCATTTTTTATGTTTTTTTTGCTAACATCTTAGTAATTTTGCTAGGAGCCTTCACCATTTAGCTTTGGAAGGAAGGTAGTTGATTGTAAATGTGGTATAGGTAGAATACGTGCAACACTCCTTCGACACAAAATCTGCAGAAAACCACTATTGCATCTGAATCAAAATGAGCTGTTGCGTGCCAAAAGTATATGGAACAAATGCCAATTACAGACTTTCACATTATCATCTCATTTAGGTTCTACTACGGACACCATTTTGTTTTTCATTTATTTGTTTTTCTTTTGGTAGGCGGAACATTTCTTTGGGTTGGGGGCATGGGGTGAAGCCGTAAAGATAGACATTCCATTAATCAGCGTTTTATTCCTTTTGCTGGACTCTATCAAGTTAAGTTAGATCCGGTAAAAGGTTTTACTTACTGGCATCTTTTTCCGAATCCACATATCAAATCATGCATGGATTATTGTTTTACTTATTGGCATATTTTTCCGAATCCACATATCAAACAATAAGTTAAATCTTTTGTTCCACTGTTTAACAGACATATTTAAGTTCCAATTTGGTCTTAGGTTCTCATGTTTGTTTTTTCGCTTCACTGTTGCATATTATGAAAAACAATCTTAAATTGAAATTGGTGTAGGTTGTTTTTATACAGAATTTTGGTTTTGCTATTACAAATCATCATGATAATGTTCAAGTTGGTTTACATTCTTATACTGTGCAATTAAATTTATATTTTATCAACTCAGTTGATACTTTGTATGTTTGTATAAGTTAGTTTTTGTTTTATAATTATGCTAATTTGGGTTTTCGATGCAGAACTATATAATGGAGGATAAGCTCCCTGAACTCCGTCGAAGTCCTAGACTAATAGAGCTAGCACGACTTCAGGAATTGAGTACGACGGAAGATGCTGAAGAAAGGCAATGTCGTAGACAACTTGATGCACAACAAACAGATTCTCAACTACAGCTGCGCCGAATTTTGGTTAAAGCGAAGAGTAATTCAATGACCGAAAATGAAAGGGAAGCATATCTATAAAGACGTAGGAATGCTTATCGCATGCAGAGAATAAGAGCTGCTGAAAACAGAAATCAGCCAGCGGGAACAAGTTGTAGTTGTTAGAATATCAGCCTATAATCATGCTTTGCAATTCCTTATTAGCTGTAATCAATTTTTATGTGAACACGCTTAATACCTTATGCTGGTATGTAGTTCTATGCATGCTATAGGATCACATATTCTACAACTGAAAACACTTGACATGAAGTATAAATACATACCTTAGATTTAGCAAAAACAGTAGAAAGAAAAACTTGTAGGCAGACACTTCCAATTCTATCTTCTCTTATTCTTTAATAATGAAAGATTTCTTTGTAAACAAGAGCTAGAATGGAGTCCACCTCATGCTATGAAAGACATGTGTCATTCAACCTTCCATCAACAGTTGAAAAATAGCCTCACATAACATTGTTATAACTAGTATGCCATTCCAAATAGTATAAGAGATACTTATCATTATGTACTCTTAAACATTCATAATTAACATAGAGACTAACATCTTCCACTTTGGGCAGCAACACAACCTTTTAAGTTTTAGAAAACTTTACAAAACAGACTTGGATTAGTAAAAGTAAAAATCTGTAGGTGACCAACCTTTTTAGGAAAAAGAATCCTAATCGTGAGTAACAATCGGGTGTAACTTTATCCTCAAGATTAACAATATGCTAGAATTCGACTATAAAGACCCAAACATCATTTATAAGATGCACATGCCATTTCCATAATCAGAAAACTAAACGGACTATCATACTTGATTTAATCTTATTGACATACATTCTGTAAAGGACAATAACCTTTATAACCTCAATAGCTATCTCTTTATGCCTCATAAAAGAGACTTCTTTATGATTTCAAAAGAGGTTTTCCAATGTCTCATTCTAGAGACTACAACGTATTTTTGATCTCAGAGAGATCTGCCAATGTCTTTCAAGAGAGTACAACATTCTTCTAATCTCAATAGAGATATGCCAATGTCATTCTTGAGACTACAACATTCTTTTTTATGATCTCAGTAAATACTAAGCATAAAGATAGTTTAAACAAGAATGATGATATGCAAACATAGGTATTTGATTATACACAATAAAAAAACAAACATGTTTCAGTCATACAACTAAGACATATCAATAACACCCATAGAAGTTACATGCTCTTTAAACACCTTTGGGATCAAACCTTTAGTCATAGGATCTGCTAGCATATGTTCAGTCGGAACATAAGAAATATTAATTTCTCGATTCTTGATTTTACGCTTTACTAAGAAATACTTGACATCTATATGTTTCGCTCTGCTTGTTCCTTGACAATCTTTTGCAAAATTAATTGTAGATTGGTTGTCACAATAGAATTTCATAGGTCTAGATATAGAATCTATAACTAAAAGACCTTTCATGAAATTTCTTAACCAAGCGGCTTGAGTTGTTGCTTCGTAGCAAGCCATATATTCTGCCTCCATTGTACACTGAGCTTCAATGGATTGCTTGACACTTCTCCATGAAACAACACCTTTAACGAACATAAACACATAATCGGACGTAGATTTTAGCTTATCCTAGCCCATGAAATCGGAATCTGAAAAGCATTCAGCTTCCAATTCATTCGATCTCTTGTACACAAGCTGAAAATGCTTAGTTCTTTGTAAATATCTAAGCACTTTCTTCATCGTTTCCAATGTTGTTCACCTGGATTGTGTTGGTAACGTCCCAATAAACCAACAACAAAAGCAATGTCTGGACGGGTGCAAATCATGGCATACATCATACTGCCAACAACTGATGCATACTTTATAGAGTCTACTCGACTCCTTTCCAGATCTGATTAGGACATTGCAATTGGTTAATAATGTCACCCTTAATAATAGGTGCTTCACCTGGTGCGCAGTTCTTCATTTCAAACCTCTTGAGTATCTTCTTGATGTAGGCTTCTTGAGGCAATCCTAATAGACCCATGTTTCTGTCTCGATGTATCCGAATACCAAGAACATAAAAAGCTTCTCCCAAGTCTTTCATTTCAAAATTAGACGAAAAAAAGTGTCTAGTGTCATGCAACATATGAATATTGTTGCTAGCGAGCAAAATATCGTCAACATACAAAATTAGAATGATAAACTTGCTCCCACTAGATTTTAGATATATATATCTGTCAACTTCATTCTCAAAAAAACCATAAGTCGACACCACTTGATTGAATTTTAGATACCACTGACGGGATGCTTGTTTTAATCCATATATAGATTTCTTTAAGCAACATACCTTACCTTCTTGTCCTTCAGATGTAAAACCTTCTGGCTGTTCCATGTATATCTTTTTATCAAGATCACCATTTAAAAAAGCCGTTTTCACATCCATTTGATACAATTCAAGATCAAAATGAGCCACCATTGCCATGATAATTCTAAAGGAATCTTTCTTGGAAACTGGAGAGAAAGTTTCTTCATAATCAACCCCTTCTTCTTGAGTAAATCCCTTGGCTACAAGCCTAGCCTTGTGCCTTTCAATACTCCCATCGCATTAGTTTGATTTTGAAAATCCACTTACAACCAACTGTTGTTGCACCTTCAGCAGATCTACCATATCCCATACGCCATTCTTTTCCATCGATTCCAGTTCTTCATATGTGGCAGAATCGGGCGGCTAGCTTGGCTAGGTGCGGTTTGGCTTGGCATGTGGGGCCAAGGGTTTGCCATGGGAGCATGGCGTGGCTGTTTGCCATGGGCTCATGGTATGGATAGCTTGGCTAGGTGCGGTTTGGCTTGGCATGTGGGGCCAAGGGTTTGGTAAGCCGTTGGCACATGGGGCGGCTAGCATGGCTAGGTGCGGTTTGGCTTGGCATGTGGGGCCAAGGGTTTGCCATGGGCGCATGGCATGGCTAGCTTGGCTAGGGTGCGGTTTGGCTTGGCATGTGGGGCCAAGGGTTTGCCATGGGCGCATAGCGTGGCTAGCTTGGCTAGGGATGGTTTGGCTTGGGAAGTGGGGCAAGGTTTGGCGTGATCAAGCTAGGTTCGTGACCAAGCTAGGGATTTGGGCCAAAGGTCGTTTGGTAACCTCAGACGGCTAGGATTTGCTCCTGGGATTGAAGGGCGACCGTTGATTGTCGCACGCTTTCGTTTTGGTAGCCGCGTAGGGAAGGACAGCAAGGTGGCGCGGCTAGGTTAGCATGGGGCCATAGCAAAGGTGCATTTGGCATGGCACGGTAGGTGTGGCTGGCATGGTTTGCCATTGGCACAGGGGTGCGGCTAGCATGGTTGGCATGCCTTGGCGCGGTAGGCGTGGCCGGCATGGTTTGCCATTGGCACATGGGTGCAGCTAGCATGGTTGGCATGATCGGGCGCGGTAGGTGTGGTGGCATGGTTTGCCATTGGAACGTGGGTGCATCTAGCATGGTTGGCATGCCTAGGCACGGTAGGTGTGGCTGGCATGGTTTGGCACATGGGTGCGGATAGCATGGTTGGCATGCCTTGGCGCGGTAGGTGTGGCTGGCATGGTATGCCATTGGCACGAGGGTGCATCTAGCATGGTTGGCATGCCTTGGCGCGGTAGGTGTGGGCGGCATGGTTTGCCATTGGCACATGCGGTGTGAGAATTAGGGTTTTGGCCTCTCGAAACCCTAATTAGCATTAAAAAAGGTACCTGGTAATTTTCTTACGAGACAAATTAAAGGGTTCAATAAATGTGCTTGGTTTGGACATTATTACTCAAGTTCTATGACGTCACTTTATCGACTAAGGTTTTATGATTTTACCCCTAAGCTAAAAACCACCATCAATATTAAGTCTCCCGCTTAGTTCGGAGCAGATGCCTTGTTGCGAGGTAAGCATATGATGGTGAGAGACAAGGACAGAATCAAGACGTAAATTATTGCAAAAATGGTCGGGAAAATCCGACTAACCTTTTTGAGAGGTGAAGAGAGTTTTGCTTCCGTGTTGGCGGCCCCATAAGTTGTACTGGGGATGCGGACCCGTGGAGGGTGAGACGAAATTCCGGCTTGGTTTGGCCGTACATCACCAAGGCAAAGCGGGCGCAGTCTTGGAAGGCAAAGCGTAGCGGATGGCTTGGCACGTGGGGCCAAGAGGTGGCGTGGTCTTAGGAAGGCAAGCATGGTGGATGGCTTGACACGGTTGCTATTTATGGCAAGGAGAGTTCATGATCCCACGTTTGGCAGCCTTGCATAGATCTTATTCATGTACACCGTGAAGCGGTGAGGTGAGAGGCGTGACTTAATCGGCTTCTCATCATCTTGGTCGGGTTAAGGAACATCATAATGTTGGCTCGACGAGTTGTTGGTGTCGGCGTGGCAAGCCATGGCATGGATAGCTTTGGCATGATAGGGCTGCGATAGTGGAGTGGACGGCTTGGCATGGTGCGGCCATGGCAAGGCGTGGTCCGGTGAGGCGAGGTGTGCACAGCTTGGGGAGGCAAAGCATAGCGGACGGATTGGCGTGTGGGGCCAAGGCACGGCGTGAGCGGTCTTGGGCGTGGAAATTGGTCTTTGCGGGACCGGTTTCCTCTTTTCCTTTCTTGGCTCAAAATAGGAAATCCTTTCCTTGTTCAAACTCCCAAGTACCATGTATATATAAAAGGAGGGCCGGCTTCTCTTTCGTTTCACGCCTATACATTTTTTTTATCCCAGCCGTGTGGTAGTAGTAAAGCAAAGCGGACAAGCAAATCCCAGGTTTGCCTTCCAATACTTCTTCTTTAACTTGTTTTCTCTTTTCCTTTGTGTTGGTGTAAACCTTAGTTGTAGGCGTACCTTTTCATGACCTTGTGGAAAATGTCGGTGTGAATCCTAGCCGTAGGTATGTTTTGCATGAGCTTGTAGTAGTACTTAGGTATGAATACCATAGTAATGTTGACCGCCTCAACTCCTCGTGCAAAGTAAGCACGCGATAGTAATTCCATCCCTTCCCCACGAAAACCTAGTTTTAGGGTTTACTCCTTGTTTTGGTGTGGCCATGTGCATGGTTCCCATGGTGGGGCGCACCTCCTTGGTCGGACAAGAATTTTATCTTTGCAGGTACGGCTTTGAAACAAAGCGCTTGCGTCTTGGGTGGAAAAATAATTTCCGTGCACTTTCCGTAATAATTTATCTTCGTATTGTTCCATTGTAGTTGTTTGGAAGGTGAAAGTAGCGTGGGAGAGTCTTCATTATGATGTCACTTGAGAAAAGTTCTGCCGTACCGAAAGATGTTGGCAATTCCAAGCCAAACGTAGATGATGAGTTCTTCACGACATCGGCCACGGTTAAGAGAAATCACCCCAAGTATGTGTCGATTCTTCTGACTGATTCGGAAAGTGAGGGAGAAGACCGATCGGTTCGGCCAGGAGGCGTAATAAGGTTTTGCCTTCAGATGAAAGAATATCATGCCTCTCCTATTGACTTTAAAATCTCTGTGAGTCCGTTGCGTCCCTTCGAGAAATGGATGCGGTTTATGATGAGCCAGGAGCATGTAAAAACCAATTTGACCAAGGCGCAGATCGTTTGTCTTTATTGCGGCTTCCATGATGCTCCGCATTAGGAAAGATATTCCAGGCCTAGTTGCTTTTGTTTCCGAGATGGTGTCCGGACACCCACACGGCCGTATGCGGGTGGGGGTGAAATGACCATCTCCTTGGAGAGCGTGGCTGTGTTGCTAAATCTTCCGTAATTGGAAACCTCGACGTTAGGTTGTCTGCCAGCAGATGAAGAAGAAATGCGCGCCGCCCGGTTGCGAAGTCAAATGGATTCGTTCGGAAGAAAACGAGACGAAGTGCTTCTATGACGGGTGGGTGCCTCGGTGGTTTCGACGAGTTGGAGTCGAACCGGAAGAATAGCATACTTCATGTCGCGGCGTTCTTGGATCTTTGGTTATCGAGAGATATTTTGATAACGCTCCAGAAGAAGGAGATAAGGCGGAACTTATCAAGTTTGTTATAAAAGCGGCAAAAGGCGTCGTTCTCCCTATTGGCGGTTTGCTTCTCGGTTCTCTGTACGCACACTTGGATCATCTGGTCTCGGATATGTGTGCTTCAAACGGCTATATGAAAGTGGATTCGTACATTCATGCCGCCTTTCTTCAGGCGTGGCTGTGGGAGCACTTCGAGAAGTACGCCCCAAAACCGTTGGATGTACTTCCCGAGTCTTGGGGTGGCTCCAGGATACTGCGCTGGTCGAATAGGCGTCCAAAGATTGGCTCGAACCTGGTTGGATTTCTTGACAACTCGTACACGGTTAATTTTCATCCATGAGCTCCGGTGCATGCTTCTATAACTCATATCAGTACCTTTTCTCCTGTTCCGAACATGTCTTTGTCTTCTGATAAAGAGGATCTGAGTGTTGGAGAGATGGTGTTCATGCGAAGCTGCACGCTTGGAGTCATGTACCGTATTTCTTTCGAGGATCTTTCAAAGCGATCTCTTACAACATTGATAGGGCGTCTCGGAATATGGGTTTTGACCAAGGGGTCCCACTCATTCGTCATCCGGTTGTTCCAGAAATCCCGTTGTCCACTGTTCTTGATGCTAGTGCTCTTGCGTCGGGTCAAAGTCTCCCTTTTCTGCTTGCGGAACGAAATCCATCAACAACCTCCAAATATAACATATTTTGGCAGGATGAGTTTCTTGCTATCCATGGATTCATGAATGATGTGGTAGAAAATCATCGCGGTAAGCCTTCTCCCGCGATTTTAGCGGAACATCCATTGTTGAGGGATCCCAAGCGAAAATCCGTTATCCCGAATGCAGATAGTCCCCAAGTGAAGGAGCGAAGATCTAAAAGCCGTGTTGGTGGTTTTCAGTCGGATCCGATGGCTCTCCCGACTTTTAGCTCTTCCAATATGCGAGTACATATAATTTTCTTCCTTATTCAGTCGGATTGCGTATATCTTTGTCTAATTTCGAGTGTCCTGTTCTTGTGCCTTGCCCGGGATCTTAGCAGGCGTGGAACGCCTTCACTAAACTTGCACGTAGTCGAAAACTTCACCTCTTGAGACGGAAGGCGACGATGCTGAGCCTACCCATGGAGAAGGGGAATCCGAGAAGGATGAAAGCTCAGAGTCCAGAGATGGCGAGAGTAATTCTTCCGATATCGCTGTCTTGAATCTTCCTCTAGTCGGTCTGAAAGCGAATCAGTGAGTCTTCTCCATGCTCTTCTTCTTCCTTCCTTCTTCCTCTCCCTTTTTTTTTTAAAAAAAGAGTGTCTAAGCCATGATATCACAGAGCGAAGCCGGTTCTGAAGACGAACTTGAGATGGAAACTGGTGAAGACACGGCTTTGTATCTAGTCGTGTCGGCCAAGCCCGGTGGCTTTGAAAGCAGGCCGATCAAGATGGAAGCGTTGTTGTGACTCGGACAGCGGAGATTGCTCACGTGAATGTTGGAGCAATTGTTGTTAGAATCCTTCGCGATTCATCGATGCGATGTCGCAGCGCCACCTTTGTTCCTTCATACCCGGTTCCTTATCCGGATCACGTGTTGATTGGGGATTTAGCGTGCCAGCTAAACATGAGGCGTTATATACCAAGATATGGGAAAGCTACGGTCATATTGCCACGACCAAGAAAATTACTAGCCGATACGCGCTGGTCAAGCGTGTGGAGGAAGCCTTGTCTTCGATTGACGACATGTGCAACGTGGATTTGGTCATACGATTTCCGAGGACGTAATCTCGAGCCGGAGGTTCCACCGTGACATGTGCATAAAGTTCGAGTTCAATGCTCCTTGGTTCGTCGACAGTTTCTCCGAGGTTGAAAAGTTGTTGGCCCAAACGGTCGAAGGTCCTTCCGCGAGACATGGTGAAAAGCGAGAAACGGAATTCAAAAGATTGTGCGGGCAATTTGAAGTTGAAAAGGGCGGCTCTCGAGCACGAGGGAGGCCTTTGCTAAGAGGAGCAAGCCGCTGTTTGGAAAACTTTCCTTGAATACATTTCTGTCTTCTGAACTTTTTTTTTTTTTTTGAAAGGCAAATGGAAGCGCCTGGTTTATGGTTTTGATTTTCTGGATTTTTTTTTTTTGGGTTCATAGATAAATGTTACCTTGACGGTTTTGGATTATTCTTTTGGAATGAATCATTTAGGATTGAATTGTTTTTTTTTTTGGAAATGATGTTGTCTTGGTTGAAAGTGTTGCCGGCATCCCAGGAAAACCATGGAACCGTGTGTTTGGTAGATGACATGGGGTGGAACAGAACATGGCTATTGTGTTTTTTTTTTACCCGTGAAAACTTGAAAAGGTAAACCACGCATTTTGTCCGGTAGGACTTACTTGGTTTTTTAGGTCTCCCGATGAAAAAGAAACTTTCCGGTGTAAGACCGGGTTTCACAGGAAGCACCGTCGTGATTGTGTAAAGTCCCCAAATCGTTGCGAGTTTCGATAACCGAGTCGTCAATTCTCGGGCGGATCGTTTGCTTCTATCCTCTAAGAAGTCCCCAGTCATCCCTTGCCGTGTCATGACTGATAGTCGAGTTGTTTGGTAACTGAGTCGTTGATCCCTGAACGCGTCGCCTGCTTCTATCATCTTGATGTCTGGGCCGAAGCATGAGATCGATGGTCGAAAATTGACATTGTAACCGAAAGATCAACCTCCCACTGTGGTCACCAATTGTTTGAGGTTGAAAATGGTTTCTGCTGATTTCGGTAATTTCGGGTGTACGGGTGAGAAATAATTTAAACCCTAAAAAATGTACTGCAAGGGAGTACTTTAGATTCGAGAGATCAATCTGTACAAATCCAGCCTAAACCAAGAAATGGCCGTTCCGGACTTGCTTCGGTCACAAAGTGGAGGAGAATGGGTTGGTTTTGGGGAGGGAAGCAAGGAAAGTGACGAGACCAGAATAGTTGATTCTGGAAGAGTAGTTTTGTTACTACGACTTGTATCAGAAAAGTGGGAAGGCTAACAAATGGTAAGCTAGCAAGTATTTTCGGAGTGTTGTATATTCCCGAATGAACTTGTTGTTCTGTGGAAATAGGTAAGACCTATTTATACAAGTCGAAGTAAAATGTACCCTGGTCTCATTAAGGAATGGAAAAATGAGTAAGTAAATGGGAGGAGGTGGTAACCGTATGCATGGAATTTGATGTTCCATAAAATCGTTAACGCATGGAATTGATGTTCCATAAAAACATTAACGTATGGAATTGATGTCCCATGAACGTTTCACTTTTAACTCCATGTATTTACTAACCGCTTCACCCTTATGACACTTCCTTATGACGGGCGTAGTGTACGCCGCACGCTGTAAACCGCCAAACCAATACCCAAAGAGGATCCCCCAGTTTGTGATATGCGTTGATGTCTCAAATGTTTTTGTGGAAAACATGTAGCATAGGGTTGTTTCCTGGCAAGTCGAGCTCGGGAGACTTGGTAGCTTGGTGATCTTCGACGGTCGAGATTTTGTATCTTAAGAGGAAATGTAACAGTTGATCTTTGCACGCTTTCGTTCATTGGTGGCCGCATAGGGGAAGGCCCGGCATGGTGAAGCGGCTAGGTTAGCATTCCATTGGCATGGCATGGTGGCACAACTAGGTTGGCATGCTATTGGCGTGGCATGGAGGCGCGGCTAGGTTGGCATGCCGTGGTTTGGCGTGGCCAAACTTAGGTTTTCGGGCTAAAGGTTACCATGCGTCGTCTGGTAACCTTGGAGGGCTAGGATTTTCTCCCCGGGATTGAAGGGGACCGTCGATTGTCGCACGCCTTCGTTTTGGTAGCCGCGTATGGAAGGCCAGCATGGTGGAGCGTCTAGGTGCGTTTGGCATGTGGGGCCAAGGGTTTGGTAAGCCGTTGGCACATGGGGCGGCTAGCATAACTAGGTGCGGTTTGTCTTGGCATGTGGGGCCAAGGGTTTGGCAAGCCGTTGGCACATGGTGCGGCTAGCATGGCTAGTGCCAAGGCAAGGTGTGGCTTGGATTGACATGTGGGGCCAAGGGTTTGGCAAGCCAATGGCACATGGTGCGGCTAGCATGGCTAGGTGCGGTTTGTCTTGGCATGTGGGTCCAAGGGTTTGGCAAGCCGTTGGCACATGGTGCGGCTAGCATGGCTAGGTGCGGTTTGGCTTGGCATGTGGGGCCAAGGGTTTGCTATGGGTGCATGGCGTGGCTAGGTGCGGTTTGGCTTGGCATGTGGGGCCGAGGGTTTGCCATGGGCGCATGGCGTGGCTAGCTTGGCTAGGTGCGGTTTGGCTTGGCATGTGGGGCCAAGGGTTTGTAAGCCGTTGGCATATGGGGGCGGCTAGCATGGCTAGGTGCGGTTTGGCTTGGCATGTGGGGCCAAGGGTTTGCCATGGGCGCATGGCGTGGCTAGCTTGGCTAGGTGCGGTTTGGCTTGGCATTTGAGGCCAAGGGTTTTCCATGGGCGCATGGCGTGGCTAGCTTGGCTAGGTGCGGTTTGGCTTGGCATGTGGGGCCAAGGTTTGGCGTGATCAAGCTAGGTTCGTGACCAAACTAGGGTTTTGGTCCAAAGGTCGTTTGGTAACCTCAGACGGCTAGGATTTGCTCCTGGGGATTGAAGGGCGACCGTTGATTGTCGCACGCCTTCGTTTTGGTACCGCATAGGGAAGGCCAGCAAGGTGGCGCGGCTAGGTTGGCATGGGGCCATGACAAGGTGCGTTTGGCATGGCGTGGTAGGTGTGGTTGGCATGGTTTGCCATTGGCACAGGGGTGCGTCTAGCATGGTTGGCATGCCTTGGCGCGGTAGGCGTGGCTGGCATGGTTTGCCATTGGCACAGGGTGTGCTAGCATGGTTGGCATGCCTGGGCGCGGTAGGTGTGGTTGGCATGGTTTGCCATTGGCACAAGGGGTGCAACTAGCATGGTTGGCAAGCCTAGGCGCGGTAGGTGTGGATGGCATGGTTTGCCATTGGCACAGGGGTGCGGCTAGCATGGTTGGCATGCCTTGGTGAGGTAGGTGTGGCTGGCATGGTTTGCCATTGGCACAAGGGTGCGGCTAGCATGGTTGGCATGCCTTGGCGCGGTAGGTGTGGCTGGCATGGTTTGCCATTGGCACATGCGGTGTGAGAATTAGGGTTTTGGCATGTCGAAACCCTAATTAGCATTAAAAAGGTACCCTGGTAATTTTCTTGAGACAAATTAAAGGGTTCAATAAATGTGCTTGGTTTGGACATTATTACTCGAGTTCTGTGACGTCACTTGTCTAGGGTTTTACGATTTTACCCCCAAGCTAAAAACCACCATCAACAGTTGTAAACCGCCAGACCAATACCCCAGTGAGTATCCCCCAGTTTGTGACATGTTTGATGTCTCGAGTAAGTGGGTCGAGTCATGGGACCCGCAGGAAATAACATTAGGTTAAATAACTAAGTTATTTAGGAAATCGATATTCATGAAATATCGTGTATATTTTATGCATATAATATATCGAATACAATTAATATGTATGAAGCATCGCTGTTTTAAAGCTTAATGGAGTAAGTCGCGGATTAAGCGTCTTAAAATAGCCGGCATGTTCAAGCATCTTCAAGGATCGTTTGAAGGCGCGTGGGCGGGCCATCTCTTGGCCGATCACTCCCTGTGGTAAAGTGACGGACGGTGATCACCAAGGTGCCTCATTGGTTGTTTAACTCTTAGCCTAGGCTGTCCGACCAAGCTGGCAAAGTTGGACGGTCGAAATGATTTTCGGCACATGTTTGCGACCGTTGATGGATTTTAGGGTTTTAGAGAGGTTCGCAAGCATCACTCTTTAGCTTGACCGAAATCGAGCATGGACAAGGTTTTTGGTGGGACCGACCGGGCATGAGTGTAGACGGCCTGCCAGTGTGCATGTCCGTACCACTTTGTCTCATGAAGGTGCGATCTAGGCTACTCAAATTGGCTGGCAAAGATGATTGGTCGTGATCGATTTGTGACAGGAGTCCATTGCCGCAAAGGATTTGGAAGCCGCGTGAGATACCACCTTCGGGCGTGCGTTTCGAGGCGCTCGGCCATGGTTAGTCTAGGCCGGCCGGTCACACGCACAGGTGGGCCCGCGGTGATCACGTTGATGCTCTCTGGACCTCCTTAGTCTATATTTACACCCTCCACCCAAGCTGGCGAAGATGGATGGTCGTGATCAAACAGCGACACATATGCCATGCCGCGAACCCTAATTAGGGTTTTGGGCCGGTCGCGTGTGCATGACTTTAACTAAGCGGTTTGGTAGGCTATGCTCCTCCTTTGGGGAGATCGACCATGTGGGGCCCACGTTGGGCCGACGGTGAACATATGTATACCTATCCGATAGTCCTAGGCGCGATCTAAGCCATCCAAATAGGCTGGCTAAGTTGGATGGTTGTGATCGATTTAAGACACTAGTGGAATTTCCGCGACCCTTTAAAGCATCACACCAGCCATGTTTCGATCAAACGTTCATTGCTATACGGCATTCTTTGTGAGAAGGCCGGGTGGGTGAGAAATGGGCCCGCTAACGTGTGCGTTAGCGCTTTCCTGATCATTCGCGGGATGATTTAGGTCGTCCAACCAGGCTGGTGAAGTTGGACGGTCGTGATGATTTTAAAAATGCCTTGAACAGTCTAAGCTCGTCGAGCTTCTTCCAAAGAAACGCAACCACCCTATTTTAGGGCTGGCGTTTGACGTGCTGGGAGGAGTTCGTGTGATGTTCGAACGATTAGGGCATAAACGGGCCCGCCGGTGGTCATCACGATGATGGCCTACTCTTGCCAGGGTTTGGCTAGGCTTGTTAAATTGCGCAGCCAACTTGTGTGGCCGTGATCGTTTATGAGACTAATTTGGACAGTCTAGATTTTCCTTAGGGAAATTAAGCATGCTCGATCGGCAAAGCGCGTCGATGCGAGACTCTGTCAGAGAGTGATGTAGCATGTGTGGGTATTTCATGCATGTCTCAATATTGGCACGGAGATTCATGTTACTCTGCTGAGAGTGAGCACTCAGTCGTCATGTCATGTCAATGATGAGAGTTCGGCTGAGAACACAACATGGAAAATACTAGGCAAATCATGCATTAATTGTTAATGCTAGTAAAATTCACAGAATATTTGGGATTGCTGTTGCACGCACCATTCTGGGTGAATCTTGTGTATTTATTGAATTGCTTTGAATAAATAAAGCGAAGAAGTATTCATCACTCATCAAACGGCTTTACCCTTTGCAAAATGTCAACACGTTAAAATTGGTTTTACAATTTTAGCCCTGAACCAAATCCACCATCAACATTAAGTCCCCTGCCTAACACATAATGGTTGCATTATTGTGGGGTAGGCATGAGATGGTGAAAGCTCAAATACTAGAGCGATCAAGCTAAAGTAAATACATATTTACCGCATAGATGAATACCGTCCTATGCCTCAGTAGGATCATAATATCGCAACGTACAAGGCTCGCGGGATTAATAAACGATGGCGTCGCGAGGGAGTCGCGAGGGAGCTAAAATAAACGACGCAATGAATAACGACGGGCAAAACATAAAAGAAGACGTGAGACTGGCGAGGGTTAAGAAGTGTCGCGAGAGTGAATGTTTGTGCATCTGCGACACTTCGCGAGACATTCAGAAAATAAAGGGAGCTTAGTTGTCATCCACTATGTATTACCCTATATAAAGGGCTAAATGAGTGTAAGAGGAGAGATCTTTTTGGAATGGTGGAGCAAGTCATTAGGAGAGAAAGTTTAAGAGTGTTTTAACTTCCAAATGTAATTCTATTATCCCGTGTAAACACTTCATGAATTCAATCAATAAATATTCTTGATCTTATATCTTTCAAAGGATTAATTGAGCAAAATCGAGTAAGGGGTGTAGTGTGGGAAATCTGCTACTACATATGCGCTAGAAACAGGGACTATGCGAGAGATTGACGTAGAAATTGGAAGGAATTTGGATTAATAGAGAAAAGATTTGGAGAAGATCCTCAAGAATTCATTGAAAAAGAAAAATGGCTAGAAGAAGAAATGTACAAGGGCAATCAACGATTGTAAGAAGAAGTGGGAGACTTGCTGGAGAAAGGAGGAATGAAACAGGAGAATCATCAAGGATGAATAGGAGAAATGATGGAGAAGATCAAAATCAACCACCGAACTCCCCAGTAGCAAACGCGGTTGAGGATTATGATAGAGTAAGTGTACATACTTGGAAATCGATTCGAAGACGAGAGAGAAGAGGAGCACGGCTGGTGAACAATGGACAAGGAGAGCAAGGAATGAATGGAGAAAACGAAGAAACCGCGGCATTAGAAAGATTGAGACAAACAATACACGAAGAGAGACGGCTAGAGGCGGAAGAACGAGCAAACTTGACAAGACAGAATCATGAATTGAGGATGGAAAATATGAGGTTGCAAAATAGGAGATCTAGAAGTAGCGTGAGATCAAGTTCAAGATCGAATAGGGAAGAAAGAAGGAGAGTTTTACCAACGAGAAAGTACTTTGAGGAAGAAACACAAAATCCGAGTATAGAGCATGGCGAGAGAAGAGGGGAAACAGAGAAGATCGTTATATTCCTCAACCCGAAAATCTTCAAAATGAGCGGAATAGGGAAAATCAAGGAAACATGCAACTCCAAGAACCGAATGACCCAGGCTCTTTGAAGGGAGAATAATCTTGCACGGGAGAGAAGAACCGAGAAGAAACCGAGAGATCGAGGATGACATTGAGAGACACTACATTGAACAAGCGCGGCTAGCTCGCGAGAGAGAAAGGCTAAGAGAAGAAATGGAAAATCAAGAGATGGAGGAGGCAATCCGGCAAAATAACCATGATAACCGCGAAAGAAGAAGGGAACAAAATCGTGCCAATAGAAATATTAATGAAGAATATGAGAGGCGCGGTTGAGAGCCGAGAGACTGACCAAGAAGAGAGAACAACCGATATAATGGCGTGCGAATTGAAGAAAGAAATGAAGAAGAGCGTCGCGGGGAAAGGAGAGAGGAAAATAACGAGCAAGAAGGTCAAAACGAGCACGAGCGTAGAAGGAGGGAAGCGAGCTAAAAGACCGGTAGAATCAAGTTACGAGGCAAATGAACAAATCCTAAGAGAGCGGCTGAAATGAGAGGATTGTTGAACAGTAGAAGGGAAGGAGGAAGGAAACAATTGGACGAAGCCATCGCAGAGGCTGCGAAGAATCCCTTCACGCTAGAAGTACAGATGGGAGGAATACCTCCTAAGTGCAACCTCCCTGCATTAACAAACATCTTCGATGGAACAACCTGTGCGGTACAGCATATCAAGGCCTATATGAGGTGTATGTTGCAGTGGGAGAATCATGATGCCATACTGTGCAAATATTTCGCGTCAAGCCTAATTGGAGAAGCACTAAAATGGTTTGAGGGTCTACCAAGGAACACAATCACATCATTCAATCATTTACAAGCCACATTCCTGGGAGCATACATAAGTAACAACTCTTCACGACCAGGTATTGAAGATGTATTCGGGTTGAAGCAAAGGGTTGGCGAGAGCTTAAGGCAATTGACAATAAGATGGAGAACCATGTGTAGCGAAATGGCGGGGACGGGTTGAGGAAAGATATCTCATCCTCTCATTTGTGAATGCTCTCTTCGCGACTAACTTGTTATACATTCAAATTTTTAGAGTCAAAAATACAATCACGATGGCAGAACTGCGAGAGTTACAGGAAGAATACATCGCCTTAGAAGAAAGACAGAATGAAATGAATTCTTATCCGGTCGCGAACACAAACTCGAATGCTGCGAATGCAAGCTTGTTACCTCAATTCATCAATACAAGTGGCGAGCACTTCGCAAGGACAGCAAGCGAGGAAGGGCGATGAGGGACGGCGGAAGGTAGTAGCTATGGGAAGCCATGACCGGGAGGAGTTTGAACAAGAAAGGAACTACTATAACCGTAACAGCAATAATAAGATTCGAGAGGCTAGATCATGTGCAAGAAACTTACGGTGGACGAAGGCAATATAACCATGGAGGGCAGAGAAGCCGAGAATAGTATGGGAACCAATCAAGATGCCTCCACCTGAATGCTAGTGTGGAAAAGATGCGGGAGGCTATACTTGTGATGGAAGATGTACCAGCACCTTGGAACGCGGGGGATGGAACCACCACCGGGCGGCGAAGTCATGAGTTTTGTTCTTACCACCGCTTCCATGGACATCAAACAAACGACTGCAGAAACGTTAAGAGAATCATTCTCGGGATGATTGATCAAGGGAAGCCTGAATCACTTTCTAAAGAGAGAAGAAAAAGGGCGGAGACATTACCACCACCACAGAAATGCACTGTAGCAGTGTCGGCGAAAGGAAAGGAAACATTTGTGATAGAGGTCGGAACAAAAGCTAAAAATTTGAATTGCAACTCTATCGTCCACTCTTATCGCACAATCGAAGATTTTCATGACAATGTGCTCGGTAGAGTCTTTGCGAGAGATGCTAATGATAAAGAAATAATGAGTGCAGCGAGAAACGTGATTAGAAAAGTGGCAGTGAAGACTATTTCTTTCTCTGCGGATGAAGTGCCAAAAGGAAGAGAAACACATGATAGCCCGTTGGTTGTGAAACTAGAGATTAACCCGAAACCGGTTGATGGAGAAGATGATGAGGCGAAGCTTGTTGGGCGATCAACCTTAGAATTTTAATCGACAGGAAGTTCGGTGAATATTCTCTTCTACCATACTTACAAGACGATGGGAGGAAAAGATGAGGATTTGATCCCCTCTACATACAAGATATATGGCTTTAATGGCACCTTGCAAACAAACCAAAGGGAGAGGTTCACATGAGAATACCTCTACAAGGATTATCAGCGATATCTTATTACGTGTGGTTGACGTGGAATCTCCATATAATGCGGCTGATTGGGAGGCCATGGCTTCATGAAATCTTGGGAGTCGCATCAACATATCATCAATGCATAAAATTCCACATCCGAATGGCATTGGTATTATACGGGGGAGATTGGAAGGAGTCACGGCAATGTCATGAAGTCGATGTAGAAAAGCTGCGAAGAAAGAAATACCAAAAGAAAAGGTTGGAAACAACATGTGAGAGATGAGCAGAGAAAGGAAAAATTGATGGTGGATGCCATAGAAGTAAGGACTAAACATACCTCGCGAGGTGAGTACCTAGAGACAGGCGAATATTATGGTAATAAAGAAGCAAAGGATATGAGGAACAAAAGGCATAAGAAGTGAATAATCAACAAAAACGGGAGAAAAAGTAGCAATTGAAGTAATGATGTGCGAGAATCTCGCGACAAGAGTATATGGGAATTCGGTTAAGAAAGAAAAATGAAAATACGAGAATTGTGCGAATACTTCGCAAACAAGTATTAACAAATAATGAAACATGAATGATTGAATGATTTAACAAATATGAATAAATAAAAGAATGGGACGAACCTTTATGGCGTACACCCTAGTTCGCGAATAACATTTCGTAAGAGGCAAATGTAAGACCTAAAGTGCGTCATATAAGGGGGTATCTCTCGACATGGCTCAGGGGGAAGGTTACACCGCTCCTGAAGCCTGAGTCATGAAAATTTGGGGCCCATGAAAGCCTATCAGGAAGAGGTACCTTGGATTTTCAACTATATATGTAGGTTATACCTGGTTGGGCGACCGAGGTCTCTTCTTAGGAGTCGGTGTATGCTCAAGGCGCCGAGGTACACGGTTGAGCCCGAGTGCCGGGATGGATGAACCTACCCTGGCCATTCTTGGCAAGTCTTGGCATATGTTGCACTCGCTTGAAGAAAACTCCACTTAGGGTGCAGCCTTGTAACCATAAACCCTATAGGTATAAGGGATAAGAGGCTGCGAAAACAACTGGTTGTTGTTAAGACCGGATGGGAGGAGCTAGTCTTGTATGGCCGATGTTTCGCCTCCTTGAAGGGCAACAGGGAGATGATAAGGCGACACTCTCCATTAGGGGGGGTGTCAAAACAGACGCAAATGTCATAAGGCTATGTTTTCGCAAGAGAATTTAGGCTCGTCATATTTGTGCAATGATCCTGCAGAGGCAATAATACTAACGCGAGGGGTAAAGGCGAGATCAATGGGTCTTTACATGAAAGTGTCACGGACGTCCTGCGATTTCGTCGCACGACGGCCAATGTCATGGGGCTATGTGTTCGCAAGGATATATAGGCCTGTCATATTGTCGCAACTAAAACATCCTGCAGAGGCAAAAATACTTGGAAAAAGATAAGGCAAGATCAATGGGTCTTTACATGCAAGTGTAAAGACGTCCTGCGATTTTGTCGCAATAAAAGGTGGCAGGGGAAGACCTCTAATTAGGGAGGTCTAACTCGGAAGACCACACAAAAATGACTAGGCAGGGTCAATGGGCCCTTACTTGAAAATGTAAGGGCGGCTTGCGACCTTGTCGCAATGAGAAGAGATAAAATACATTTATGAAGATAAGGAATGAATGGAGTAAAATTCTTGATTTATGAAGATACCATGACGACCTGTCGCAACAATACATTTCAATATCAATAATGTAAAATCTTCCATCGAAGATAAATAACGAGAGGCAAGTATGGGAATGGAAAAGATGGAATATTGTTATTCATCTTACGATGAGAGAGTTATACATGAATAATGTTAGTTAGCCGATTATATTACAAGGAAGAACTACCAAAAAGGGGAGTGAAGATTGAATTCGGGGGGAAAAATCCAAGAAATACACTATAATAAGAATACGAAATGTACGAGATATTACAAGCGAGAGAAAGAAAACAAAAGAGTTATCTCTTTGGTGATTCTTCTTCTTCATCGATTCTTCGATCCGATTATTCTCATCGTAGAATTTTCTTCTTCGCCCGGCCTCGCTATCGAAACGTCCCGAGACGGGGCGAGATTCTCGGGAACCTTTTCAAGGAGACGGGGATATGAATGCGAGAGGGATATTGTGGTCCTTACAAACATACTCCATACCTCCATTGCGAAAACAACTGACATCATTACTAAAGTTCTCCACTGTCGTTAGAAATTGTTTCTTCAACTTGGAATATCTATTCTCGCGAAGGAGAGATTCTTTGCGAAGTTTGTTCTTTTTCGGTTTCGAGTTCTTCAATTCTCATTTGGAAAATTCCCGTGAGTTGTTCTTTGATTCAAGCTCTCTAATTCTAACCCTGAAGCCTCTTCTCAGATTACGCAAATAAGAAACAACAAGTTAACAATTTACAAGCAATACTACGAAATAAGAAGCAATAAGGTATAATAAGCAACCTTCTCAATAGGATATCATATCTTTAACCAAGGAAGTATGCTCGGCGTGAAGACTAACATCAACACCTAGGTTATTTCGGCATTATCTAAAATTTTCGCAGCCCGAGCGAATTCGTAAATCCTTGTTTATAACAAGGAGAGAACGAATTTGATCTTCTCGCTCACTAAGCAAGGAATTCTGGCGAAGCAATTCATCTCGCTCAATTTGTAATTCAAGGAGAGATTTTTGAAATGTTGCTAATGCCTGTGCACCATTATTAGCAATGCGATCTTTATCATCTATATGGTCACTAATTTTCTTCCTCAAAATTTTGGTTTCTTTATGGGACTCGAGAAACATTCGTTTAAATTGGTTGGCGCACTTAAACCAGATCTATGCTCAATTTCTAAAAGACGATATTTGGTCTGAAGTTCATTTAATGAAAGAGAGTTAATTTTGTTCGATGAACTACTTAAAGAGTTGTTGAGGTGAGCGAGAAGAAGATTATTATCCATAGGATCGGGAAATGTATGGAGAAGAATAGCCTCATCGGAGAGATTATATACATCTGCGAAAGTAATAAGTTAGGTAGCAATATGCGACCGATAAAATAAAAATAGTAAAAGGAGGTAAAATTTTATACCATAAAGTTCTTTGATTGGCGTTTTGAAGAGTGGACACCTTATCCTTTTGGGAGTCAAGTTCGGTGTTTAACTTTTGAATTCTCTCGTCTTTATCGCGAGATGACGCGCCCGGTCTCTAATTCTTGAATCTTCTTGCTCAATTGCAAATTCTTCTTTTCAAGATTGTTGCGTCTTCTTTCGAGATCCGAGGCAACTACAAAAGAAGTTCTTCCAACCTATAAAAAGAAGATAGAAAAATCATTAATATATATATTTAAAAATTTAAAATTAACGAGGAAATACGATTGCATACGTACCAAAGATCCAAGTGCATTCAAGAAGTCGGGAGACACGGTTTAGAGGTTCCATTGAAAGAATTATTGCCCTCTAATAAAGTAGCATTACACACGTTTGCGAGAGTCCAAAGAGAAGCTAGGGAGCATCTCCCATTCCTTGGAAACAGATCGGGAGAAGATGCTAGATAACCGATCCATAGAAGAACTGGTCGATGGAATCTTCTTGGCGAGAGAAGGATTCGAATCATAGTTATCCTCGTCGGGAGATTCGAGCTTGAGCTAAGGCGAGAAGAAGATTGGACCTTTCACTTCTTAGTTAATGGAGCAGAAGATTTACCCTTGCGAGCAGCCGGTTTTACCCATACTTTTAATCTTCGCGGCTCTGACTTCTTCAACTCCAACCTTCGCATACAGTTAAAGATAAGAAACAGAGGCAACAATATTGTAAAAATAATAAAAGGAATGTTTCTTACTTCACCCGTAAGCGATCGAAGTCTCGTCAGAGTACTCTCAACGGATTATCCTTGAAGCTTCTTCTCAATTTGTTGATCTGAAAAAATTCCACAAACTCAGCAAATATAAAAAGAAAATAGCGAAAGCAAGATTTGAAGTAGAAAACATACCTCTTTTGCCCTATCAGGCCATTTGAATTCCCAAGGATGATACCCTGCGAGATTCGCAGGAAGAACGTCTTGGGCCCGCGATATAAGGACCATTTAAAATCAAGGGTACAACCCACCATTTCTCATCTTTGGAGTGGCGAGGAGTAGTGTTATTGCCGGGTGCCAATCAATATCTGCATGAGCAATTTATCCTCGGGGACATTATCCTTCTTTTTCAATGAGCCCAAGCGAGATTTCGTATTAATCATCTCAGTATCCTTTGAATAGTTTTCAAAAAAGTTCTCTCTAAAGTGTATTTCTCAGCATCTATTTCCAAGTCTGCGAACTCGGGGTTTCTAACGATATCGGGGTATAAAGATCCTTTGCCCAGCACCACGGTTCGCGAACTCAAGCATTGGCGAATGCAATCGCCACATAATTGATAAACAGCCAGAGAGAATTTTTCATGGGACAAGATTTCATAAAATAAGGGCATCTCGGGATTGTATAAGGGAATGGGAAGTCTATGAAAGAAGCCGACCTAGCGAGACTATAATTTTTGATCATCACATTGATGATCGAAAAATAACCTTGCAGAAAGGATAGATGAAGGTTCTTGATCAGGAATGGTTGATAGAGTGAAACCCTTCTCGAGCAACTTGTTGAACTTCATTGAAAGAAGCTTTGTATGCACGACTAATGGCAGCCATTATCGGTATGGGAATGGATGGGAGGTTGAAAGGTTAAAAACAGTGCTAGAAAGGACAGAAGAAAAGATTTGCAGTAGCAGGAGCGCAAATTGCGGAAGGAGAGAATCAAAGAAAAGTTGCAGAGACAAACTAAAGGATGAAAAGGAGGGGAAAAGAAAACTATATATAGGGAAAAAGAGCCTCGAGAAAAACGAGGTCATTTAATGCGAGAAGAGACATGAATGGTCAAGAATAAGCGGTTGAAAGAGACGTGTCAAGAAAAGACATTAATAATCAAAATCCGTGTAAAAGTACAAAAAGCTGAAGCAGAGATAAAGATAAGCGATCGCGGCAAGAATATTGTAAAAACTCTCATGATACTCTTCCCCTCGCAGGAGAAGTATGAGGAGTGGTGGGAGACGATACTTCGTATATATCTCAAAGAAGCTTCGGAACTTTGCAAAAGAATAGAGGCAAGTACGTACTTTTCAAGTCCAGTATTCTTCTGCTCGTTCCTTCATCAACAAAAATCAAAGATTGCTACCACAACAATGAATTTTTCCTTCAAATCGCTCTTCAAGCAATATTCAAGGAAAAAGAGGCAAGATGTAGGATCATAATATCGCAACGTACAAGGCTCGCGGGATTAATAAACGATGGCGTCGCGAGGGAGTCGCAGGAGCTAAAATAAACGACGCAATGAATAACGACAGGCAAAACATAAAGAAGACGTGAGACTGGCGAGGGTTAAGTGTCGCGAGAGTGAATGTTTGTGCATCTGCGACACTTCGCGAGACATTCCAGAAAATAAAGGGGAGCTTAGCTGTCATCCACTATGTATTACCCTATATAAAGGGCTAAATGAGTCTGTAAGAGGAGAGATCTTTTTGGAATGGTGGAGCAAGTCATTAGGAGAGAGAAAGTTTAAGAGTGTTTTAACTTCCAAATGTAATTCTATTATCCTGTGTAAACACTTCATGAATTCAATCAATAAATATTCTTGATCTTATATCTTTCAAAGGATTAATTGAGCAAAATCGAGTAAGGGGTGTAGTGTGGGAAATCCTGCTACTACAGCCTCAAACGTCCCAGAGCTGGTCGAACCGTTCCTTTTAGATACCCAACGGTCTTTCCGATCTCGATTAGGGTTTGGAAGAAATCACGACTTGGTTGGTGTTGAATCCTCATCTATCAGGTAGACTTCGCCGCAGCCGCTTTAGTCTTCCTTTATGGTTTTCTCAACATATATGTATATGTAGGGATTTTGAACCACTTTTTACCGTTTTGCGATAGGATTTTCTTGCGAAACTCCATCTCTTCATCATGTCAAACAACGGTGGATCATCTTCTTCATACCATCCGGGGTTTTCTCACAAACGTGCACGACCTGCATCGAGCCTCGTGATGAATCCCCTTCTCGTGTTCTCCGAGTTAAGAAGATCATCTGCAGTTCGTTCCTCTTTTCCTTTTCTTTTCCGAACATTTGCTTGTTCTTCATGATCGGCGAATAATCCTCCCTTTTTTGCAGAGATACCAAACTGGAACATGCGTGACGGTTATCGACGATGACGACTTAACTAGTCCTCTTCCTTCAAACTCAAACACGCCTACCCCCACGGTCCTTGAAGATGCTGATCTGGGTATCTCATCTTATGAATACCCCAGTGCGGGTCTTTCATTCGATATCCATATGAAATGCCTATCTTCCAGCTACCGAGCTATCAGTGGATTCTTAGTGCGGAAGGAGTTTATGCCTTTGTACACAAAGGTATGGAGAAAGTATGGCCACATCGCAACCGGGAATGTAGTTCAGCACTGTTCATCTACTTTGGTCACCACGGTAAACTGCCTTATTCCCATGATTGCTAAGATGGAGCATATCTCTATCCGCAACGTTGCTGAATCAAACCTTGAAAAATGGGAGAACATGGTATCTACGTGCGAATCCATGGAGTTCAACGTGGGCTGGTTGTGGCAGCGTCTTGATATCATCAAGTTTGATCGAGCTCGTATCCTCGTGGATGTAGTTCCCGCTGCGAAAGCTATCTTGGAGGAGGAGAAGGCCCTGGATGCGGAATCAGAGAACGTGGAGCAGGCAGTTCAAAACTTGAAGAATAGGACGGAGAGATACCAAACTAGGCTGAAGATGATGCTCTCAAGGAACTACAATCTGCTGGATGGCCTCTTCTAAGCCACGCTTCCTTATTGTCAATTTTCTTTTTGAATATTCTTGAGAAATGAATTGCATTGGTTTTGGTAGATGGATGCATTTTTTTCATTGACGTTTTTTTTCTCTCTCAATAAATTGATAATTCAAATGCGTAATGAAAATGCATGTATTGTCATGTCGTGGGACAGTAGTGGGACAATGATCAAACATGGTATGCCTTGAGCCATTTTCCGTTAATGACTGCTTCTAATTTGCCTCCATCCACCTTAATGATTTTGTAGTAGCCCGTACTGTAAGCCTTGGTAACCACGTAGTGATCTTCCCATTCGGAGAGAATTTTGGTGCAGACATGTCTTGCTGAATGTGCTTGGCTGTCTTCAAGACTAAATCTCCTACTTTAAAAACACGTGGCTTCACAGTCTTGTCATACGCCCTGGAGACCCTATTCCTGTACACCTGAGCACGTTCTTCTGCCCTGCTTCTTCTGGGGAATCCAGTGTCTAACTCGGCGATTCTTGAGTTAGATGCTTCAACCTCGTTCAGTGGACCCCACTTTGCTGCGGCAATCTCGGTGACGGAATCTTGATTTCTCTGGGAGGATCGCGTCCGCACCGTAAACAAGTGAATATGGAGAAACCCCAATGGAACTTCTAGGTGCCGTCCGATACGCCCATAACGCCATCGAATGCCTGCTCGTGCCACTCTGAGGTTGTCATGTCTTGTTCGGCGAGAATCCGAATTAATGTTTTGTTGATGCTTTCAGCTTTGTCCATTTCCTTGAGGATAGTAAATGGTAGAGAATATGTTTTTAATCCCATATTCTTCAAGCAACTCTCGTACTTGTTTGTTAGAGAATTGGGTAGCGTTATCAATGATAATGTGTTTAGGCACACCAAAACGACAAATGATGTGCTCTTTAATGAAAGCCGCAATCGTTTCTCATGTAGTTCCTCGTATAGGAATAGCCTCAACCCATTTGGTGAAATATTCTGTTGCGGTTATAATATACTCATGTTGCTTCGATGACGGAGGATTGATCTTCCCAATAATGTCGAGTCCCGGCTATAAAATGTCCATGGGCTGCTTATCGAGTGTAAATGAGTGGAAGGTGCGTGAACAAGGTTCCCATGAATTTGACATTTGTGGCGACTTTGAACAAATGCGGGCTGCATCATCCTCCATAATTCGGCCAATAGTATTTCTCGTGTATCCGGAGAAATAGTTTCCTCTTCCCTTGATGTTCCCCTTCATGCATTTCCTTTAACATGATTGTAATCTCTACCTCGGACAGGCAAGTAAGATCCCTCCAAAGCTTTTGCGATACGGGACCCCTTCGTGAAATACGAATCGCTTCGCCCTTTGTTTCATTTTTTGACATCCTTTTGATTAGCGGGAGTTACTCTGTCGCGGAGATTGCTAATATACGGCCCTCTCTAGTCCCCAGCATGACTTATGCTAAAAACCTCTAATTGATGTGGCGATGTTTGTGGTTAGGGCAAGACTTTTGGAGTAGCCGAGATTGGGTTTCCATTTCTGGCCAGTAACAGCCCAGGAGTTGAAGAGGTCGATAGAGCGTTAATACCAATGTTTGTCCACAAATTTCATCATGAACGCGGTTAAGCCTGCAGCTGCGCTTCTTCATCTCGAGACATCTTGATAGGGAACCATCAGGGCTTCGATGATATAGCATACCGTGAAGCATGAAGAAGTTCCACGGGTTTTGAGACTGAACTTTCCTTAAGAAAGCGGCATTGAGCTCTTGAATGATAGGAGTTCGCCAATCACCGGTCCCAGTGTCTTTGCGTTGTAAAAGCCATGTTGATTCCACCGTCCTCCTCTTTACCGTCAGGGTTTCTTCTAAACCTTCGAACTGCAATTTGGATGCTAGCGTGGATAAACAATTGACATGTGCGTTGTTGTTGCGACCAACATGGGTTATGGTTGCATCGGCAAAGTAGTTTAATAATCTTTGCGCCTATGATCGATTTGGGGCCAGCGTTACCTCATTCAACGCATACACTCCATTCATATGATTAACCGGTAACTTAGAGTCACCTCTTATCTCCAGGAGAGTGGCCCTCGCTTTCTTGGCTATTGTCGGTCTTATGACAAAGGCTTCATACTCTGCTTTGAGTTGTTGGTGCACTGGAAGTCCAACTTGAAGGAATGCGAAAACTTCGCCGAGTTGGAGACACTAGGACCACGCTTTGCCCCTCCAGTTTTATTGCTAAGAGTGGCGGAGCCATCAAAATACAGCGGCCATGCCTTTCCTTCGACAACAGAAATCTCTGGAAATTCTCCGGGAAGATCCTCGTGTAGTGCAGTAGTGCCTTCTCCGAGGGAACGCGCGCGAGTAAATCAAACAACGGCTTGTCCTTTGATAGCCCTTGGTGATGTGCACGTTATGTCTAGCTCGAAATTTGGAGAAGCCATTTTTCCGACCTTCCCATCAAGACTAGTCTTTGAAAGTAAAAATTTCGGGATCAGATTTAGATATAAGCACCACCTTGTCTGGAGGTAATGTCTCGAACTTCGAATGAAATGAATCGGGGCTAGTCATGCTTTCTCCGCTTTGGGATATCTCGAGTTCAACATCTCTTAATACTCGACTGAAATAGTATATAGGATGTTCGACTCCCTCATCATCCTCCTGAGAAAGCAAAGTCCATACGACGGTATCACTGAAGGCGGTATAGAGGCACAACGGTCTTTCTTGGACAGGGGACTTCATGACCGCTGGAGACAACAATATCCATTGAATCTTCTGAAATGCTTCCTGTTATAGTGCGGTCCAGACGAAACTTGCTCCCTTCTTCAGCAAGGGAGTGAATGAAGCAACGAGCGGGGCCAAACCAGGTATAAAACGTCGAATGTAGTTTACTTTGCTCATGAAGATTTGGAGCTCCTTCATAGTCCATGGCAGAGGCATCGTGAGGATAGCTTGAGTCTTGGATGGGTCTACCTTGATCCCCTCAGCAGTTACCTAGAATCCCAGAAACTTGCCTGAAGAAACGCTGAAAGCGCATTTCAAAGGATTCATCTTCAATTTGTACTCACGGCACCTTTCGAACACTTGCCGTAAGACTCCTGTGTGATCCGCTCGAGCTTTTGATTTGACTACTATATCATCCACGTAGTCTTGAACTTGCTTATGCATCATGTCGTGGAAGATTTCGTCATAGCGCGTTGATAGGTTGCACCTGGCATTTTTTCAAACCAAATGGCATTACAGTATAATAAAAATTTACGAGAGGAGTTCGAAAAAGATGTCTTATTTGCATCATGCTCGTACATCCTTATTTGATTGTATCCGCTATATCCGTCCATGAAGGAGAACATGCCGTGTCCGCTGGTGGCATCTACTAACATGTCGATGTTAGGTAGAGGAAAATCGTCTTTGGGGCAGCATCTGTTCAAATCTACGAAATCCACGCAATTTTTGATATGTCCATTTTCTTTTTACCGGAACCACATTAGCCAACCAGGTCGGATGATGAATGGGTTTAATGAAGCCAGCAGCTAGCAACTTCTATATCTCAGTCTTGATTTGCTCTTCCACCTCATGTATGAATTTCCTCGGGGACTGTTTGATCGGCTTGGATCCGGGTATGACATGTAGATGATGGGTGACCAATTTTTCATCTAAACCGGGCATTTCTTCATACGTCCAAGCGAATATGTCCTGGTATTCTTTGAGAAGTTGTACGAGCTTCGTGCGTTCATGCATGGACAAGGTTGAGCTGATGGAGATAGGCCTGGGAGATTCTTCATTCCCGATATTAACGATTTCGAGTTCATCAGTCGTGGAGTTGGTGTCGTCCTGCAGCTGTCGTGGAGCATCCAGCACCTCTTCCTGTGTCTCTTCGTTGTTGTAGCATTCCATTGGGCGGAGAGACTGGGTAGCAGTCTCCCCTGCTAATTGCTAACATCGACGTCAGTACACGGTCTTCCCTTTTTGATCACGACTCGCCACAAAAGTTCGCTCTCTCTTAGTGTGAACATGGGTTGCGGCTTCACCAGACGAAGAAGGATGCTCTGTTAGCGAAGACATATCGTGGGGCTTAGCCTCAATGATGTAAGTCGGTCCTCCTCATGGATTGATGCCCACGTGGGGAGTGGGATGCAATGAACTTTGCCTGATTCTTCCCGTGGAGTTTCTCTTGGCTCAAACAACTCCACACCACATATCGGTGCGTAAGGAGACAACGACGCAGGAATACGAACGACTTCTTTATTCAACATAGTCTTCAGGCACTGGTGATACGTTGAAGGGACAATCCTATTATCATGAAGCCACGGTCTCCCCAGTATCATGTGGTAGTCCGACTCATTTTCTATGACTTCGAATTTCACCTTTGACTAGACAGGCCCTACAGATAAATTCAGATTGACATACCCGTACGTATTGGTTTGGTTTCCTTCAAATTCCGTCATAGTGGTAGGTTGTCGCACGATCTTTCTTGGGCGAACCTTAGCTGTCCTGAGTGTCTTGAGAGTAATCACATTCGAAGACGCTAACGTGTCGATGAGGGCCCTCTTGAACTCTGAATCCTTGATGCGTGCAGTAACGTGTAGGGCCCGGTTGTGACCTTCTTCCGCCATCATGTCTTCTTACGCCAAACGTGACGTTATTCACGGACATATCGATGTTTTTGAGGCTTACGGACGCAAGGAGTTAAATGCACGTCCAGGGCTATCTGGATGATTGCAGCAAACATCTCCACCCGCTGACTCTTCGAGAGGTGTAAAAGTTCGCATAAACTTTCCACTAGAGAAGTCGCTTCCTGATCCACCAGCCTCTGGTTCATAGTGAAACTATTGACCTGAGGGGGATCATTGTGAGGATTAGTCCCCAGTGTAGAAATCTCTGTGACAGGAGAACCGCTCATATCTGATGTCATCTTGATGAGGAGATCAAGTATGTCGTTTATTGTTTCTTTGATCAGGTCTATATTCTTCGTGTGAATCTCCTGCACCCGTGCTAAATCGGTCAACATTTGGATCCTTCCGGTTACGCCATCAGATACACCATTGGGAAGAGGGGTATCTTCATTGGAGGAACTTCGTCCGGAATTTGAGATTGTTGGGGGAGTCCTAAAACCAACCATTTTGAAATCAGCCAAGTAGGATTGGGTATTGAAGAGATTGACTTCACAACCGAGAGATTAATCTCCCACTGTGGTCGCCAATTGTTTGTGGGTGAAAACTGTTTCTGCGGTTTTTGGTAAACTTGGGTGTGTGTGGATGATAAACGAATCTAAACCCTAAACAAATGCACTGCACAGGAGTGCTTTTGATTCGAGATATCAATCTGTACAATTCTGGCCTAAACCAAGAAATGGCCGTTCCATACTTGCTTCGGTCACAAAGTGAAGGAGATGGGGTTGATCTTAGGGAGGAAGCGAAGAAGGCTGTTGAGATTGTGAAGGTGTTGGCTGTTTATGACTTGTATCGAATGGTGATTTACGGATACGATGACAACACTTGTTTTTTACGTGTTCGTGTTTGTGTTGTTTGGAAATAGGTGAAAGACCTATTTATACAAGTCATTGAGCGCAACCCCCATCTCATAAGAAGTGGAGGAGGTGAAGTGATGGAGTAGTGGGGTCGTGCAGGAGTGTTGATTGTTACACGATCACACCTTTTCCCACTTCCCTCATCATTGTTAATCGTCCACTCTTCCTAACACGTTCTTGTAATGGCGCGTTGCACGCTGCACGTTGTAAACCGCCAGACCAATCCCAGTGAGTATCCCCCAGTTTGTGACATGTTTGATGTATCGAGTGAGTGGGTCGAGTCGTGGGACCCGCAGGAAATAGCATTAGGTTAAATAACTAAGTTATTTAGGAAATCGATATTCATAAAATATCGTGTATATTTTATGCATGTAATACATCGAATACAATTAATATGTATGAAGCATCGTTGTTTTAAAGCTTAATGGAGTAAGTCGCGGATTAAGCGTCTTAAAATAGCAGCATGTTCAAACATCTTCAAGGGATCGTTTGAAGGCCGCGTGGGCGGGCCATCCCTTGGTCGATCACTCCTTGTGGTAGAGTGACGGACGGTGATCACCAAGGTGCCACACTGGCTGTTTAACTCTTAGCCTAGGCTGTCCGACCAAGCTGGAAAAGTTGGACGGACGAGATGATCTGCGGCACATGATTGCGACCATTGATGGATTTTAGGGTTTTAGAGAGGTGCGCAAGCATCACTCTTTAGCTAGACCGAAATCGAGCATAGACAAGGTTTTGGTGGGACCGATAGGGCATGCGTGTAGACGGCCTGCCGGTGTGCATGTCCGTACCACTTTGTCTCATGAAGGTGCGATCTAGGCCACTCAAATTGGCTGGCAAAGATGAGTGGTCGTGATCGATTTGCGACAGGAATCCATTGCCGCAAATGATTTGGAAGCCGCGTGATATACCATCTTCGGGCGTGCGTTTCGAGGCGCTCGGCCATGGTTAGCCTAGGCCAGCCGGTCACACGCACAAGTAGGCCCGCGGTGATCACGTTGATGCTCTCTGGACCTCCTTAGTCTATATCTACACCCTCCATCCAAGCTGGCGAAGATGGATGGTCGTGATCAAACTGCGACACATATGCCATCTTCGCAAACCTAATTAGGGTTTTGGGCGATCGCGTGTGCGTGACTTTAACTAAGCGGTTTGGCATGCTATGCTCCTCCTTTGGGAGGCCGACCGTGTGGGGCCACGTTGGGTGACGGGGAACATGTGTACATGTCCGATGGTCCTATCGCGATCTAAGCCATCCAAATAAATTTGGCTAATTTGGATGGTTGTGATCGATTTAAGACACTAGTGGAATTTCCGTGACCCTTTAAAGCATCACACCAGCCATGTTTCGAAAACGTTCATTGCTCTACGACATTCTTTGTGAGAAGGCCGATCGGGTAGGTGAGAGAAGTGGGCCCGCCAATGTGTGCTTTAGAACTTTCACGATCATTCGCGGAATGATTTAGGCCGTCCAACTAGGTTTGGTGAAGTTGGACGGTCGTGATGATTTTAAAGCGCCTTGAAGCGGGTCTAAGCTCGTGAGCTTCTTCCAAAAGCAACGCAACCACCCTATTTTAGGGCTGGCGTTTGACGTCTTTGGGAGGAGTTCGTGTGATGTTCGAACAGCTAGGGCATAAAGCGGGGCACGGTGGTGTCACGATGATGGCCTACTCTTGCGGGGTTTATCTAGGCTTGTTAAATTGCGCGACCAACTTGTGTGACCGTGATCGTTTATGAGACTATTTGGACAGTCTAGATTTTCCTTAGGGAAATTAATCATGCTCGATCGGCTAACCAAAGCGCGTCGATGTGAGACTCTGTCAGAGAGTGATGTAGCATGTGTGGGTATTTCATGCATGTCTCAATATTGACACGGAGATTCATGCTACTCTCATGAGAGTGAGCACTCGGTCGTCATGTCATGTCAATGATGAGATTTGGTGAGAACACAACATGGAAATACTAGGCAAATCATGCATTAATTGTTAATGCTAGTAAAATTCACTGAGAATATTTGGGATTTGTTGCACGCACCATTAAGGTGAATCTTGTGTATTTATTGAATTGCTTCGAATAAATAAAGCGAAGAAGTATTCATCACTCATCAAACGGATTTACCCTTTGTAGGATGTCAACACGTTAAAATTGGTTTTAAAATTTTAGCCACGAACCAAAATCCACCATCAACAACAACCTCAAATATGTAAGTAGTTTATCACCATGTACTAATTTTTTTTATTCTACTACCATACGACTTTGTAAATGAAAAGTATACTGAAAATCAACTTTTTCCATCCATGGAAGGTGGTGTGCCACCTCCTATAACACTCTAGAGAATCCCTGCGCTATCCGAACCAGATCAAGAACGTGTACATACTCAAAATGCAATACGTAAGATCTGTTTTCATAATCACATTCCTTTGAATTCATTAATAGTTCTGATTTTGCTTCCTTTAATGGTTTTGAAATTTTCTTGGTTTTGGCTTCGACATCATGATTCTGTAGGGATGGAGAGTGATCAGGTTCCAGTTTTGAAGCCCACAACTCAAATTCCAACTAACATGGAGACCAGCAAGTCACTATATACGAGATTCCGAGTGGACGAGATTTCACTGAAAAGGTATGTACCTTATATTGCATATACTGACTCGTATCGGCAAACACACACTCTTAATGAGTTTAATTTTAACATGTGGTGTTAAAACTACACCTTTCTGATGCGTGTCGTAACCACAACAAATTAGTGAATATTTTTCCACTCAATTAACAAGTAATATGGTGGTAGTTAAGTTCGTTCCCACGAGGAGCAAGAGATTTTTAGTTGTAAAAATTGTCACAAAGGGGGGTTTTGGTTTTGAAAAGCAAAAGAAAATAAACAAAGCAATTCAAAGATAAAGTTGAAATCAAAAAAAGAGACAAGACCAAGGAATCCTTCTTCGTTGCAAAACAATGATTCAAGTTATATTTTTCATCACATGTTATTAGTCACAGATTATCACCAACCGTAGGTAAAGCGGCTAGATCGGTGTTAAACCCCTAAATCCCTTGTATCACCGAATACGGAAGTTCTCGACTACGAGATTCTATTTACCAAACCACCTAGTAGTAGATCACTCAAGATGTAATTTAAATAAACGCTTTAAGATTTATGAACTTATTAGGTTGATATTAGTAGTTAGACTCTTAGATCAAGGTCTACTTGCTAACGTTGTTTTCACACAATTGCTCCTGAGAATCCCTCATGAGGTCTCGTGTTTGCTACTTATGTAAAGAGTCAAGAAACGATTACTTATCCCTAAATTTTACTAGCTTTAGATCAAATTAACAAATCAATTTAGCGTGCACTCTAAACAATCTATCAATCAACCATGAATGTATAAACATTCCTATTAGTAAAAACAAACGATAATCATGTGAAAAACTTCAATATAGAGTTGAAAACAAAACTCAAATCATATGTTAAGAACTAGGAATTCATCCTCAATCAATAATAAAATTATCTACTCATGTTAAGGAGTTCACACAAAGAATAAAGAAAATAGAAGTGTTATGTGTGTAAAAGGTGTAAAAGATGTATAGAAAAGTAGAGAACTTCTCTATTTATAGGCTTCAATTTGCTTGCAATCCTCTTAGGAATAGAATCCCTTTCCCTTTGTAGCTCAACTTCCAAATCCAAGTCTTTTTCAAATCTTCCATCTTCACTTTCCAAATTCGAGCCAAATTCTGCATCCAATTCCAAACCCAAGTCTTCACATCCATGAGTCTAGAATATTCTTCACAAATTCTGCACAAATTGGATCATGGGAGAAATCACGGGATCACCGGGAAATGGGCACGAAATGTCGCCACCGGCCACTGAGTTCTTTTGCCACAAACAGAATATTAGTCAGATTCGTTAAAGTTAACCTGTCAAAGCGGTCTTGGTTAGTCAACGGGTCAAGGAGAGAGAGTGAAACTTATGAATCAGCTTATGAATCTGGCTGATTCGGCTGACTCACTGAGTCATTCAGAAGGATCGGTCATCGGAATCGTCTGGATCGATCATCGCCGACACCGAGTCGACTCGTCGGAATAAAAAATCGGCCGTGTTCTTTTTGTTTATAGGACTTTCTCAGGCCAAATTCAGGCCGTTATCTTCTTCACATCCCTGCACAATTCCTAAGCATACATCTATTCATTCAATCATTCCATTCATATGTCTTCCAATTTCACCACATCCTTGAAAATTAACATCTCCAACTTGAGTTCAGGCTAACACAAATCGAACCCATCTGCTCTCCTTTCTTGTTTTTAATCTGTGTTGTGTTCTTCCTCTAACCCATGAAAATCTTCTCTGATTCTGTTGCCTCCATCCGCCACTGCATCTCCTTCAATTCCTTCATCACAACTACAGGAACTGAGTTATAACCAAAGATCCATCTCTAATCACAACAGCAACTTCATATTTCTTCATTACAGACTAGAATCGAACCCTAATTTCTTCACCGTTATTTCAATCACCAGAGTCAAACTCATCTTCATATTCAGAGCAACATCATCTCTCGCTGCTAGATTCAGACTTGAATCAAACCCTAATTTCTTCCTCTGCGATTCGAACAACAGCAGCGACACCCATCTATGACAGTAGCAGACTCGTCCTCTCTTCATCTCTGAGGTTTCGGCTTCTTGATTAATCAAAAACAACAGTAACAACGAACCCTAACTTTCTGCTAATTGCAGCAACATGTCGTACTGATTTTTCCTTTCCATGATCTCAAGATCCGCTCTTCAATCTCTCGATCTCTCTAACATTTTCTCGATCTCGATTCAGCAGCAGCCATGATTTGCTTTTCTTTCTCACTCACGTGTATGAAATATGAATGAGAAAACTCTCGATATAGGGTTATAGATTGGGTTGGATTTATCCACCCAGGGATAGGACCCGATAAATACACCCACTGATAAATGATAAGGGATACCCTGATGGAAACCCCCTTAACCTCAGCTTGACTGTAATTAGTACTCCTCCAAATAAAGTTGCCTCTTAACCCTGACTAGACTCTGGATAGTGTTCGCCCATGAAATGATAATTTTGTCCTTTTGGCTCAAATAGAGTAATTTCTTTTTCTTTTCCTCCGCATGACTCCAAAGTAGCTACAAACTCAAAAACAAACGTAAAATACAAAATTCACACAAAAATAGCAAAGAAAGCGTAACTACTAGATAGTAAATTAGGTGTATTCTACACCTATCAAATTCCCCACACTTAGACTTTGCTAGTCCTCGAGCAAATCAAACTAAAACTTACAACTTCAAAGCGTTCCCGGCGTCCCAAGCATCAAAGAGCTATGAGGGCATAGAGTTTCTGCATGCCGTAATAATAAGTTAGAAATACTAAATAACATATTCTCATTCTTAAATGTTTAGTGAGAAATAACCACACCATAATGAGAGAACGCGTGTTTGAGAAACGATCAATAAGCATTTAGCCTCGACTTCTGCCTCACCAAAAAGAATTTTATGATAATTGCACTCAAAAGACGGCTTTTATGGGTCTCACATGTGTGCGGTAGGAATGAAAGAGAAATCCTACACACGTTGATTGGTGGGAAGGACAACTTCTGAAATATTTTTAAAAATCCACATCTTTTAACATTTTGAAAAATAATTTTTCTGACGATCTCTATGAAAGGAAATCAACCACTATTATCGAGGATGAGATTACTTACTCACCTTCACATCCGATCGCCAATTATGATAACACCACTCTCACGACATCCAATAGAAACGTCTTCCGCTTCTCTTCTTTATCTTCTTCGTCTTCGTCTTCGGCTTCAACTATTGATGATAAACTCTCGAACTTCGTAATTCCTTGACAATTTGTAACCCTTTTCTTCAAAATCCTTGTCGCTTGAAACTTCCTTATAGATTTTCCTTCCCCACGGCTTATTAAATAAAAATAAAAACAATGATAATTTTTTCTCTTGTCTCATTTTTTTTTAATTATTATTATTTTTTTAATATGAAGACAAGAGAAATAAAATACAAAACAAATTGAAAATAAAACAAACCGTGGCCGTGGGAAAAGTATTTTACCGCTTGATTCTTCACAACTTTTATCGTCTCGAAATCATAAACTTCAACAATTCTCACCTTTTGATTCTCTTTGCTCTCGTAAATAAGTCTTCATACTTGGATATATAATTACCTCATTGTATTGTAAGTCTTCAACATATATGTAAAATCCGCTCATTTGTATGTTGCTTTACTTGAATTTGAAATTTGCTCTTTTTCTCGTTCCGTTGCTTGTAAACCTCGAACGTCTTTAACTTTCCTTATAGATTTTGATGTCGCTCCTTGTTGATGATGATGGTGTTTCTATGGAGCTATTTGACGAGAGAGAATGGTGCTAGCTGCAAATCGAACCACAAGAAGGAGGCTTTCATCTATAGACGTCACCCTCATGATTGACAAAAATTAGCACTCAAGAGATCAAAATAGTGCTGAAATTGGTGTGAAGTTGGGTATCTCACCATTCTACCCGGAATTAACGTACGGTGACAGACACTCAAAAGAAAGCTCTTTAGTCAGCTACAAAGAAAATTTGGTCGGTGCCTCACATGATATAAATACGGGTATTCTCCACTAATGATTGATCAACAACTCTAATAATGCATTTCTCCCTGCTCCTAATTTGCATCACCAGCATGATTAAATCCATTATTTAACACTCTAACAAGTAAGAAATCCGAATGTAGTTCCCTAACACTTCCAAGTTCGATTATGTTGGTCAGAATTATCTATGTAAACATACCTAGAAGTATGCTAGTGACTCTAAAATCTCTACAAGTTGGAGATTTTATGTATTTTTTTTTTTTTTAAATACATGCTTAACCACTCCCCCACACTTAAACCTTACATTGTCCTCAATGTAATTGAATCGTCCTAGTAAAGTCAAGGTGGGAAACTTTAACATGATATGGAACAAGAAAAATAAACAAAAATAAAAAGCAAAAGGATAAGAAATACAAAACCTATGGGTTGCCTCCCATTAAACGCTTGTTTTAAAGTCGATGACCGACTTGGCTCTTGTAAGATTCATTCCCCATATACTAACAATTGGAAAATTTGGGGATCCACCCATAATACCTGTTTTGCAAACAATAACTTCATACAAATGTTAGCACAAGAAAATAATAATGATGTTATCGCTTGATAGAAATTTCCCCCACACTTATTCTTGTCCACACTCGGAAGTGTATAAAGAACATAAAATTTGGGAACTTCCATGTATTCCTCTTGGCAAACCTGCATAGTGTTATAATCAAGTGTTTCCAATGATGGATATCTAGAAACAAAATCATCCAAAAATACTTTCGAAGCACATACATCCAAACCAATAAGAGGTAAAGGAGAAGAATCAATATGCAAAGGGTTAGACAAACCTTGCACAATTTCTTGTATTACGGAATCCTCTTCATCCATGGAGAATTCATATGAATTACTTACCTCTTGTATATCGTGGTCCTCTATTAAATCTTGCAACAATTCGTCGTTATTTTCTACCTTAACCAAAGTCTCGGCATCATTATAATCATTGGAAAGTTCAATTGGGTCTTCCACAAAATCAATCAATTTGGTTTCATCCTCTAGTATCATCTCTTCAACATTCTCATCATCGGAATCAGACCATTCACTAAAATGATTCTCGTCGGTATAAATTGTAAGATCTTCTTGTGAGGGTGTTACCGTTCATAACAATAGGTAAGTCATACCCAATATCCTCCTTTTGAATAGGTGAAGGATCCTTATTATGATCCCGAGTTGGAATAACTTTATCCTTGTTACAATAATTTTCATAAGGTTCAAAATCATCATCGTAACCCATATAATAACCTTTTTCACGCTCCATTCTTAAAGCTCTTTTAGCTTTAAGAATTTCTTCACCGATGCTAGGCCTTCATCGATCAATTGATAGAACCTTTTCTCAAGTTCCCTCAAACTAGGTTGCCTTACACCAAGGAGATCTCGCATAGATTTAGAAGCATAACTATCCTCCCCTCCTAGTGATTATTCACTTACATACCCGTCATAAGGTTGTTTATATGTATGAGAATATCCATAAAGTATGTATTCTAAGGAAGGTTGGAAGTTGCCATAATATTGAGGTTGAAAACCGTGTTGATTATTGTAATATGCTTTCTCTTGTCCGCCATACATGGAAAACTGGTACCTGAAATAAGATTCTCAGAAACTAAGTTAGATAGGATATAGAATCTAACAAGGCAAGAAGAATAAAGCAAAAAGAAAAAAATAAAAACAACTAAAATCATCCGCTACTCCCCGGCAGCGGCGCCAAAATTTGATGCGTGTCGTAACCACAACAAATTAGTGAATATTTTCACTCAATTAACAAGTAATATGATGGTAGTTAAGTTCGTTCCCACGAGGGCAAGAGATTTTTAGTTGTAAAAATTGTCACAAAAGGGGGGTTTTGGTTTTGAAAAGCAAAAGAAAATAAACAAAGCAATTCAAAGATAAAGTTGAAATCAATAAGAGAGACAAGACCAAGGAATCCTTCTTCGTTGCAAAATAATGATTCAAGTTATGTTTTTCATCCACATGTTATTAGTCATGATTATCACCAACCGTAGGTAAAGAGCTAGATCGGTGTTAAACCCTAAATCCCTTGTATCACCGGATACGGAAGTTCTCGACTACCGATTCTATTTACCAAACCACCTAGTAGTAGATCACTCAAGATGTAATTTAAATAAACGCATTAAGATTTATGAACTTATTAGGTTGATATTAGTAGTTAGACTCTTAGATCAAGGTCTACTTACTAACGTTGTTTCACACACAATTGCTTCACGGAATCCCTCCGCAAGTTTTCGTGTTTGCTACTTATGTAAAGAGTCAAGAAACGATTACTTATCCCCTAACTTTCACTAGCTTTAGATCAAATTAACAAATCAATTTAGCGTGCACTCTAAACAATCTATCAATCAACCATGAATGTATAAACATTCTATTAGTAAAAACAAACGATAATCATGTGAAAAACTTCAAGATAGAGTTGAAAACAAAACTCAAATCATATGTTAAGAACTAGGAATTCATCCTCAATCAATAATAAAATTAGGTACTCATGTTAAGGAGTTCACACAAAGAATAAAGAAAAGAGAAGTGTTATGTGTGTAAAAGGTGTAAAAGATGTATAGAAAAGTAGAGAACTTCTCTAGTTTTAGGCTTCAATTTGCTTGCAATCCTCTTAGGAATATGTTGATGGTGGATTTTCATTTAAGGTTAAATTTGTAAATAACTTAGGAAAACTCATCATTGACGTCTTGTAAAAGATAAAGCCATTTATAAAGTGTTGGATACTCCCTCACTTAATTCACCAAGAATGGAGCATGTAGCAACAATCCCATTACGTGAATACACGAAATTCCTCAGGTTGGAGCATGTAGCAACAATCCCTTCTGTGAATTTCATATCAACCTTGTATTTCCGGTACTCATTATCGGTGTGGCATGACGACGAGTGTTACTCTTCTGAGAGTAACACGAACCTCAAGCACTATAATGAAACCATGTACGAAATACCCGTGCAGGTTGATTCTCGGTGTGTTATACTGGTTGAGCCCTCTCGGTGTGTTATACTAGCCCGATTGAGCCCCTCTCGGTGTGTTATACTAGCCCGATTGAGCATCCGGCACTGATCATATCAGTCCGGATATGATCTGATCGCAGTCATCCAACTCCACAAGCATGATTGGATGACCCAGATCAATTCCATCACCCCCAAGCAGGTATGGAATACACACGGCCGACCCGCATGGTCGACCATTGGCCTTTGCTTGCCAAGAAACCGTCCATACCAAGCATTATGGACGGAAAACCCTAAATTAGGGTTTGCGGCATATTACATGTGCCGTAAAGCAGTCTCAACCATCCATCTTCGCAGGTATAGATGGAGGGTATAGATGTAGACTCAAAGGGCTGGAGCATGTCGACACAATCACCATATGACCGCCTACACACTTGACCAATCGGTCAAAACCAACCATGATTGGTTACAACACATTCGTCACTTTGAAATAGCATGGTCGCGCGGCTTTGAAAGCCAAAATTAGGGTTCAAGCCATCACGCGCGTCCATCTTCTCGCGAATGGAGGGTCATAGATTAGATTAAGCAGGTCCGGTCATACCAAAGCATGACCACGAGTGGGCCCATCTACCTCTTCATGCGGTCGACCAAGGCATATCACGCCCGGCCAATCAAAACGCCCGCTCAAACATGCGTGGATACACTTCCCAAATTGCAAATCGATCTCGACCACTCAACTTCACCGGACGGGTGGGTGGCTTAGATCACGTTTTCATGGGACGGTGAGACATGGGCGTGAACATCGGCCTACCATCTTCACGCCAAACCAACCGGCCAAGACCGACCAAGCTAGGGTCGTCTTGGAAAACGCCAGGAAAAGAGTGTGGCGCGCGGCTTCTTGCGGTATCAAACTTCTATCGCAAAAAATCAATCTCGACCACTCCTCTTTGACGGTCAAATTGAGTGGCCGGATCGCGCTTTCATGAGGGAACGGAATACGGGCACCTACACCATCATGCGAGTCAACACGCATGTATGGTCGGTCCTCTCAAAATCCTTCCCATGCTTGGTTTCGACCAAGGCTGGAGAGTGATGCTTGCGCACCTCTTCAAAACCCCTAATATTCATTAACGGTCGGATGAGTGTCTCAAGGCTCATCTCATCCGTCCAACTTCACCGACTTGGTTATACAACCACCCCGGTCGAGGAGTCGATTGGTCGGTAAAGGCGTCATTACCCATCGCCTTACCACACCACAATACGGTTTTGCATAAAATACACACGATACTTCACAAGTATCGACTTGCGAATAACTTGTGTTATTCAATTGACATTACATGCTATCTTTCGTGGATCCACGATCCACATTCAGAACATCAATCATGTCAGGGGCGGGGATACATGCGGGGTATTGGTCGGCGGTTTACGGCGTGCGGCGTGCAACGCGCCATCACAAGAACGTGTTAGGAAGTCATGGGCGGTTAGAGATGAACGGGAGAAGTGGGCAAGGCTGGGTGTATCACCGACACACAACTCCACTACTCCATCATTCCACTACCTCCACTTCCCACGAGAAAACGTGAATGAGGCTCAATGACTTGTATAAATAGGTTCTCCGCCCTATTTCCAACAACAGAGAACACACAAGTTGATGTGAGAAACAAAGTGTTAATACGAAACCGTATTCAAACACCCCGAGCACTGCTTGCATCAACCGTAAGCTTGCTCATCTTTACTTACAAGTCATAAGCAAGCCAACACCTTCACAATCTCAACACCTTCTTCGCTTCCCTCCCTAAGATCAGCCCCATCTCCTTCACTTTGTGGCCGAAACAAGTCTGAACAGCCATTTCTTGGTTTAAGTAGGACTTGCAATGATTGATCTCTCGAATCTACAAGCACTCACCGCGCGGTGCATTTGTTGAAGGTTTAGATTCATTCCTCATCCACACCCCAAATTACCAAATTGCGGGAGTAGTTTTCACCCATCAACAATTGGCGACCACAAAGTGGGAGATTAATCTCTCGGTTATAAAGTCAATTTCTTCAAAGATCGATTCAATTTCAACAATTTCGGAAAGGTAGATCTTAGAACCAATTCAATCGAGCAATTCATTTTCAAGATGGTGGAACTAAGGTGCGGATCACCCAATCAATTCGGATGGAGCTAGCATGGATAACACTCCCGGTGTTGTACTGCACAAAATGGAGCTACTCAGCCAACACATCTCGAGGAGCCGTTACCTCTGTCACCAACACTAGCGGATCGAGACATCCCGATAGGTGTAGCGCCTCCCATCACGAGCCGAGGCGGCGCGCAAATCCCCGGCATCTCTTCGAGCGTGCGCCTCCGGTGGTTACGAGCAGCAACTCTCACTCCTCCATCAGGACGAGGAGCCGGAGACACAAGAGGAGGACCACCGTCCATTACCATTGCCGACTTGATGGAGAAACAAGAAGTCCTTGCCAAGACTCAAACAGATATGGCCGCAACTCAGAAAGAGGTACTCACTTTCCTCAAGACCTTGACCGAACGATTGCCGCAGATTCATGTCAATCTTTGGAGACAACAAGAGATGCCTTCAACTCACCGGAGTAAGGCGTTTCCACTCGGACCTACATGAGTGAAGAAGCTCGTGCTGCTCTGAATGCTCAAGAGAAAGGGACCGGCCACCCAACTTCATCACACGTGAGGATGGAGCGACTCCTCCGAGCCGAAGCAAAGGAAACTGGGCGATGCGCACCAACACCAACCGCCATACCCTCAAGATATGCGGCGAATCCCTCTTCCAGAGGTTACACCTCTCCCAGTTCTCCTCTCGACTAACTGGTAATGCTCGTGAACACATTTCTCGATTCTTGGAAGCCTTGGGGAACATGAATACAATCATGTTTTACGCCTAAAAGAATTCTCAAAATCACTTACGGGAGGGCATACACACAGTACAATAACATTGCGCCTAACAAAGATATCCAATTGGAGCGAGATGGTGGTGCTTTCTACGGAAGTATTTCTTCGTGTCCAACAAATCACGTTTTGGACCAGGAAGAATTCTCCAGGCGGAACAATGAGCATCCCAACGACTTCGTTAAAAGATTCGGGACCCAAGCTACGGATTGTCACGACCCAAATGTCACGAACGGCAATTGGTAGAATCATGCATCAATGGGATGATACCCATATACCGCGCTGTTAGAGAATCTGGGCTTTCAAACGTTCTCTGAACTCCACGAAGCTGCAAAACGCTCGGCAACAAGCTGGGCCGTATTTCTTAGAAAGAACCGAGTTGTTCGGGTGAAGATTCCGTGAAAGTCGAGACGGCGTCTCACGAACAAGCAATACAACAGGTCCCTCTGTAAGCGTGGTGGGCGGAGGAGAGAAAAGGAAAGCTTCGGTGGCGGAGCCACAAACAAAGCGAACATTCGGCACACAAGACTTCGTCTCAAAAGGACAGACAAAACTCCTGCACAAAACTCCAAAGACACAGGTTTTCCTTTTCCCATGAATGAAGTAATAGAGCTCTGGGCGTGGATCCAAGGCAGCGCCGTAAAGTGCCCCCTATCGGGGCGTCCTCCAAGCGAGGAAGAGATGGAAGATCCCAGATCATTGCTACCACAGGTTAGTCCATCATCCAACCAAAGATTGCAAATAGGTTGAAACAAATATTCGGGGGAAAAGGTAGAGACAGGGGAACTCCGGCTCGGAAACGAAGGTATTCATAGAGATCCTCTACCTATCGGGAATTGCATGATTTCAGGGACTCTGTTCGCAAGGCCGTGCAATCTATGATGGAGCACATGTGTGAAATCTTATATTTCTCCAAAGGACAGCGTCAAGACATGTTCACGGCCCTCAACCACGTTGTGTCGGGGGCGTTTGCATCGTGTGAGCCAGGAACCCCGGTCTTTCCGAAAGACATGAGCAACGAAAATCAGGGACTCCTAACCGTCCCACTCGTTTGAGAAACGTTGAGTTTGATAACGCATTGATTGATCTGACAGAATTTAACATCATTCTGTCAAGACCTTGAGAGCGGCAAAGATCTCAAAGCAGAAGCTCGTCATCCAGCGTGGTCGAGGATTGGGAGGAGAACTCGGGAGATTCGTATGGATACATCGACCTTGAAGTCAAATTAGGAGATGCCTCAACACAAAACAAAGTTCTATGTAGTCAAAGATCATCCCAACTACGACATGATCCTAGGCGCTCTTGGATGCATGACAACAAAGCCATCTTGGAAGTCTGTCCTCTACGGTTTCGATACAAGAAGAGTCTCAACACGCTTTCTTTGGACTACTGATGATTGTCGGCCCCTTTTGCAACTTGCCAATATGACACAACTTCAGGACAGAGGCACAGCCGGCTACACCCGAAAGATTCCGGTCTCAAGTAAGTCTCATCACACAACTCTCCTTGCAAACTACCACCCCTCATTCGGACAAGTCTGGGGACTGGCTCCAGCAAACAAACCAACCCCCGGCTAGGAGATGTGAATGGGAAGCCGGCCCTTTCAAGCGTTTTATCAAGGCATAGTAATTTGTCTTGGTCAAGACAACAAGGCCAAGGTCCAAGTGTCACTTGCGCTCAAACCCATTCGGAATTGGAGACCAGTGGTGAAGGCGACTACGTTCAATGTTGGAAGCATGACAGGTGAAGATGACCACTCTACCCGACTCACCCACCAAAAGAGAAGATGAACCGCACACAGTAGCGAGATGTTATCCTGGTGGCTACCCAAGCTCATCAACGCGATAACCCGGAGGGCATAACAATTCACTCACGATGGCTCAAACCTTACCGAACTTAAGATCTTTGCGCTACCGCTTTCCAACATTCTCACACTTTAAAAACGCTGTGCTATTTTTTCCAGCGTGTTTCCTTTTGCGATTTCATGTCATGCTTGTAATTCCTCAAAAATGATTGCAATACTTGCATTCATAGTTAGGGTTCCAATTTTCAATCCTCAATTTAATTGAAATATTATTTCCATCGAGAACCTCTCTACCTCTAAAAACACAAAGCCCTGGAGTCGGCCTAAATCAACACACTAGAGCGAGCAAGAAGGAAACCCTAAGCAAGTATCTCATGGGAAGAAGGAAAGCAGGCGTGTGCGCGGAAAAAGGAAAACGATTGCTATACGCCCAGCAAAGCCCAGGAAGATCTTGCATCACGGGTCCGTAAATGTTCCATCGTGATAATTACTTCTTTTATCACAAAAAGAATCACGTGTGGAGGAACACCCTTGTCCCCGAGAAGATTCGATTGCAATTTGGGCAAAGTTATTAAAAAAAAAAAAAAAAAAAAAACTTTTGTTCAAACTATAAAACGAAAGGAAAAACTTGAACTCGCCTGCCACCAGTACAAGGAAGACATTCAAAGGTACGGAACATGCTTGGAAAAGAAAGAAGGAAATTCTAATCGCAAGAGAGTCGGCCTCGCACGCATCACAGTCGAGTTATGCTCCATCACTGTCGATGCACCTCCCTCGAATCTCCCTCAACACGACGGGCATCCCCGCAGCGAGCGACGGTGCACTCCATCCCAACATCATCAACAAGAGCATCAAAGGCATAGCAACACCGGGGGCCACGCAAATTGCCTTGAATGTTCGGGTTCATCTATATCGAGAATCAAGATTATCACGCCGTCTGTGGATCGGGTAATCACACTTGTCTTCATTCGGTGGTCGCTTATGCTCGACTCTCCGCCTCTTCAACCGCGCTGCAAATCTCTCCGCCCTTGCGCTTACTAGCGTCAAGCGTTTCCTCGCGCCTCCCGTTCCTCCATGTCAATTGCAATTTGAAAGTGCACAAATCGTCCTCACGACAATGCGAAGATGTGAGATAGGCATCCCTGTGTATAGCGCGGCCCGACTTCGCGAAGTGGAAGATCGATCTTAGCCATTACTTCTTCGTGCGCATGGTTTTCGGGCTTGTCAACTTCAAAACTTCTTTCAGGAAGAAACGAGAATGAGCGTCCACGTTTCCATGATAAACGCAAAGGAGAGGAGGTTATGGGCACACACAAAAAAAAAAAAAAGAGAGATCATCAAATCTATTGATCGATTAATCGAAAATGGAAATGCACGAGATATGGAATAAACGACCACGTGAGAGGATTCTTTATAATCTCACAAGTCGTGAGAATCCGGAGAAGGAAAAAGTCTTTACTTACCACCTATGAAGTGCTAATTGGGGATAACAATCAGTAAGAGGCTTATCAGATATACTTGAGGAAAGCCGTATATGATGAAAAGAAGTACACTGAAGGAGCGGTCGAGCTCAGACATGTACAAGAGGAACCAAAAGCGACTCACCGGATCAAGTCTGCTTCCTTCGCATCCTTAATCAAGACCAACCGGTTCGAGAAGCGCACGACAATGTGAAACTATCCAGGTAAATATGTATTCACTCTAGCTTGGTCATTTACGTATGTCACCATCTCATGCCTACCACACAATAGTGTAACCATTATGTGCTAGGCGGGGGACTTAATGTTGATGGTGGATTTTCGTTTAAGGTTAAATTTGTAAATAACTTAGGGAAAACTCATGCTGACGTCTTGTAAAGATAAAGCCATTTATAAAGTGTTGGATACTCCCTCACTTAATTCACCAAGAATGGAGCATGTAGCAACAATCCCATTCTCGTGAATACGAAATTCCTCCGAGGTTGGAGCATGTAGCAACAATCCCTTCTGTGAATTTCATATCAACCTTGTATTTCCAGTACTCATTATCGGTGTGGCATGATATTTAGGTGTTACTCTTCTGAGTAACACGAACCTCAAGCACTATAATGAAACCATGTACGAAAATACCCGTGTGAGGTTGATTCTCGGTGTGTTATACTAGCCGAGCCCTCTCGGTGTGTTATACTAGCCCGATTGAGCCCCTCTCGGTGTGTTATACTAGCCCGATTGAGCATCCGTGCCTGACCATATCAGTCCGGATATGATACGATCGCCAGTCATCCAACTCCACAAGCATGATTGGATGACCCCGGATCAATTCCATCACCCCCAAGCGGTATGGAATACACACGGCCGACCGCATGGTCGACTATTGGCCTTTGCTTGCCAAGAAACCGTCCATACCAAGCATTATGGACGGAAAACCTAAATTAGGGTTTTGCGGCATATTACATGTGCCGCAAAAGCGGTCTCAACCATCCATCTTCGCAGGTATAGATGGAGGGTATGAGATGTAGACTCAAAGGGCCGGAGCATGTCGACACAATCACCATATGACCGCCTACACACTTGGCCGATCGGTGAAACCAACCATGATTAGTTACACACATTCGTCACTGAAATAGCATGGTGTGGCGGCTGAAAGCCAAAATTAGGGTTCAAGCCATTACGCGCGTCCATCTTCTCAAAACACGAATGGAGGGTCACCAGATTAGATTAAGCGAGATCCGGTCATACCGGCATGACCACCGTGGGCCCATCTACCTCTTCATGTGGTCGGCCAAGGCATATCACGCCTGGCCAATCAGCGCCCGCTCAAACATGCATGGATACACTTCCCAAATTGCAAATCGTCTCGACCACTCAACTTACTCAGGACGGAATTGGGTGGCTTAGATCACGTTTTCATGGGACGGTGAGACATGGCGTGAACATCAGCCTACCATCTTCACGCCAAACCAATAGGCCAAGACCAGACCAAGCTAGGTCATCTTGGAAAACTCTGTAGGAAAAGAGTGTGGCGCGCGGCTTCTTGCGATATCAAACTTCTATCGCAAAATCAATCTCGACTACTCCTCTTTGGTCAAATTGAGTGGCCCAGATCACGCTTTCATGAGGGAACGGAATACAGGCACCTAAAATCCTTCCCATGCTTGGTTTGACCAGGCGGAAGTGATGCTTGCGCACCTCTTCAAAAACCCTAATATTATTAGCAATGCAGATAAGGTGTCTCGAGGCTCATCTCATCCGTCCCAACTTCACTGACTTGGTTATACAACCACGGTGAGAGTCAATTGGTCAGTAAGGCGTCATTACCCACGCCTTACCACACCACAATGCGGTGCCTGCATAAAATACACACGATACTTCACAAGTATCGACTTTACGAATAACGTGTTATTGATTGACATACATGCTATCTTTCGTGGATCCGTTCACATTCCAGACATCAATCATGTCGCCGGCTGAGGGGATACATCGGGGTATTGGTCGGCGGTTTACGAGGCGTGCGGCGTGCAACGCGCCATCACAAGAACGTGTTAGGAAGTCATGGGCGGTTAGAGATGAACAGGAGAAGTGGGCAAGGCGGTGGGTATCGCGACACACAACTCCCCTACTCCATCATTCCACTACCTCCACTTCCCACGAAGAAAACGTGAATGAGGCTCAATGACTTGTATAAATAGGTTCTCCGCCTATTTCCAACAACAGAACAACACAAGTTCGGTCGACGAAACAAAGTGTTAATACGAGCGTATTCAAACACCCGAGCACTGCTTTGCATCAACGTAAGCTTGCTCATCTTTGTTACAAGTCATAAGCAAGCCAACACCTTCACAATCTCAACACCTTCTTAGCTTCCCTCCCTAAGATCAGCCCCATCTCCTTCACTTTGTGGCCAAAACAAGTCCTGGAACGGCCATTTCTTAGTTTTAGTAGGACTTGCAGTTGATCTCTCGAATCTACAAGCACTCACATGATGCATTTGTTGAAGGTTTAGATTCATTCCTCATCCACACCCCAAATTACCAAATTCTGCAGGAGTAGTTTTCACCCATCAACAGAATAGAATCCCTTTCCCTTTGTAGCTCAACTTCCAAATCCAAGTCTTTTTCAAATATTCCATCTTCACTTTCCAAATTAGAGCCAAATTCTCCATCAAATTCCAAACCCAAGTCTTCACATCCATGTGTCTAGAATATTCTTCATAAAATTCTGCACAAATTGGATCGCCGGAGAAATCCTGGGATCACCAGAAATGGGCCTGAAATATCGCCGCCGGCCTCCTGAGTTCTTTTGCCACAAACAGAATATTCCGTCCAGATTCTGTTAAAGTTAACTGTCAAACTGACGGTCTTCAGTTAGTCAACGGGTCAAGGGAGGAGAGAGTCAGCTTATGAATCAGCTTATGAATCTGGCTGATTCGAAGCACTCACGAGTCATTCGGAAGGATCGGTCATCGGAATCGCCCGGATCGATCATCGCCGACACCAGGTCCAGCTCGTCGGGAATAGAAAATCGGCCGTGTTCTGTTTGTTTATAGGACTTTCTCAGGCCAAATTCAGGCCGTTATCTTCTTCACATCCCTGCACAATTCCTAAGCATACATCTATTCATTCAATCATTCCATTCATTATGTCTTCCAATTTCAGCACATCCTTGAAAATCAACATATCCAACTTGAGTTCAGGCTAACACAAATCGAACCCATCTGCTCTCCTTTCTTGTTTTTAATATGTGCTGTGTTCTTCCTCTAACCCATGAAAATCTTCTCTAATTCTGTTGCCTCCATCCGCCACTGCATCTCCTTCATCACAACTACATGAACTGATTTATAACCAAAGATCCATCTCTAATCACAACAGCAACTTCATATTTCTTCATTACAGACTAGAATCGAACCTAATTTCTTCTTATTATTTCAATCACCGAGTCAAACTCATATTCATATTGAGCAACATCATCTCTCGCTGCGATTCGGACTTGAATCAAACCCTAATTCTTCTCTGCGATTCGAACAACGGCGGCGACACCCATCTACGGCGATGCTTGCACTCGTCCTCTCTTCATCTATCGGAGTTTTGGCTTCTTGATTAATCAACAACAACGGTAACAACGAACCCTAACTTTCGCTAATTGCAAAAGCAACATGTAAATGCGATTTTTCCTTTCCATGATCTCGATCTGCTCTTCAATCTCTCGATCTCTCTAACATTTTCTCGATCTCGATTCAGCAGCAGCCATGACTGCTTTTCTTTCTCACTCTGTGTACGAAATATGAATGAGAGAAAACTCTCTCGATATAGGGTTATAAATTGGGTTGGATTTATCCACCCCATGGATAGGACCCGATAAATACACCCAGCGATAAATGATAAGGATACACGATGGAAACCCCCTTAACCTCGACTGTTTGTAATTAGTACTCTACAAATGAGTTGCCTCTTAACCACGACTAGACTCCGGATAGTGTTCGCCCATGAAATGATAATTTTGTCCTTTTGGCTCAAATAGAGTAATTTCTTATTCTTTTCCCTCCGCATGACTCCCAAAGTAGCTACAAACTCAAAACAAACGTAAAATACAAAATTCACACGAAAAATAGCAAAAGAAAGCGTAACTACTAGATAGTAAATTAGGTGTATTCTACACCTATCACTTGCCTCTATTGACGGAGTTTAGTGATTGTAAATGAAAAACAACGAATCCTTGAACCACGCCATGAATCAACTGAAATGAGAGTAACAAGAGTACATAATGCTAACATAATCATTCGCGCCGATCCCAAATTTATTGAGCAAGTTCAGTGCCAAGATGAGGAGCGCGCAGAGGCATCCCCGAAAAGAAAGGGAAAGTCGATTGCTCCATATCAGGTATGTGTATACATCTGTTACATCATTTAGATATTTTTAGGAAAAATATCCTAGAATTGTCTTCATCAAAACAGAGGCATTCATGTGATCTAAGCATTCTCTGTTGCTTAGATCACAGAGAATGGTTAGATAATACCAGAATAGGTTTTGTTTCTCTTTCAGTTTTATGATTAAGTAAAAATGGATGTGAATTTAGACTTATGTTTAACGAAAAATTTTGGTAAACAGAAACGACGCCTACCCAACAACTATGTTCCTGGAAGAGAAGAGGCAGGAGGCATAGTTATTCGTTCCGCTGGAGAGAGAACCAATCATGACTCAGCAGGTGATAGCAGCTCCGATGATGGGGAAACTGCTGTAGAAATTGCCCGACATCAAGTAAGTTTACCACATCGCGGAGAAAGCAGTCATGCCACCCGATTACCCTTGCGCAGAATTCCAAGGTTCAGTCAACATCCTCAACATAGAGAACCACCACATATACAAGATAGAATCGGTATAGTCATCTCTTTCTTACATCGCTATTTACGTATATTTCGGCTTAGAATATATCCATCGATGTTCATAGTTTTTTTGTGATGACCTAATGGTTATTTCACCTGCTCAATTTATGCAGCAACATATGACAATCTTGCATTGAATCTACGTAGAAGCCCACGAATTATGGCGCAGACTCAATCTCAAGAATCTCGACATACAAAATACAACATGTGAGCTTTTTTTTTACTTTTTTGAAATGGAATTGTTAAATTATTTGTAAGGTTTTTGGGTTGCTTTGTAAGCTAAATATGCATGGATGTTGAGCTCTCTCGATTTATTTACAGCAAATCCACAAGGAAGTCAGATCGGAAGATGGATAGGTCGTCCACGTCGAAGTGTTGTGGGAAGATCTTCGTTCCATAATTGTGCAAGGGGACTTACTTACCAAGTTGGATTCGTAAAGTTCCATTTGCCGCCATCAGAAACATGTCCAAAATGTCAAGCAAAGATTTTCCATCATGAATCAGAGCATTTTTGTTGTGGTAAGGGAAAAATATTTTTACCATTTGTTGAGCCACCTATAGAACTTCTGGAGTTGTTTGATGATCAGGGACCAAAAGGGAAAGAGTTTAGGATCTACATCAGATCTTATAATCGTTTTTTTTCGCTTACTTCGATGGGGGTTTACTTTGATAAGGATCTCGCGATGGTACTTGAAGGAGTTTATACTTTCCGCATTCAAGGCCGCCTTTACCATAGATAGGTAGCCTTACACCTCCAGATAAAGCACCTCGACCGCGATATATACAAATATATTTCTATGACACAGATCATGAGATTAAGTGAAGGATGAAAGAAGGTAATGATGTGTTGGATAGAGATGTGTTGAAGCTGTTAAGGGAAATCTTGAATAGACACAATAGCTTTGTCATATTTTTAAATCAAGGTTGAACGAGAAGATCTTTTGGATTGTCGGTTGATTATTAAAGAGCAACTTAAAAGATCTGTTATTAAAGACATCTTCAAGTACTTCCAGTTGTGGCTATTGTGCCAATAGGTGATGAAAGTTACAAACATACCAAACGTGAAATAATAGTGGCATAACGAGAGGGAATCTCTTAAGGTGTCTTTGAGACAAGTGTTAACTACGATCCTATGCAATATCCACTTTTACTCCCTTATGGAAGCCCACGGGTGGGACATATATAGTAAATATGCAAATGGAAGAAAGATGTCATGCCATGGATATTATTCATTACATTTTGGCAGTATTAAAACTTGATTTTAATTAAGAAAGCTTTTGAATTCATGTTTTTCTGAATTATGACACATCGTTTCACTATATCCCATGCCGCCTATTCTCTAATGTGTTTCCGAATATTACTTCTGTAGATATTAAGTAATACATCCTATAAATCCAAAGTCCTAAAATCACATTTTTAATCATTTTTTTGGGTGTTTTTATGTCTTTTAATTGTTGGACAATTCCGAAACAATCATCATTCACTTTTTCTTCGAGGTGGACGATTGTTGCAACAGTACGTTGTGGATAATTGGGCTAAAATTGACTCCGCCACACTCAGATGGATTAAAGGTCATCAAAAGGAAATAAGGGCGGAAATCTACGAAGGATTACAAGATGCACAAAGAGCTGGTGAAACCAGCGTAGGTAAGTTATAAATTGAATACATATGTGCATTATGTTTTTTTTCCCCAAAATCAAATTCAAACTCAAAGCTTCAGAATCCACTTTAGTTTTAAAAGAAAGCAAGACACTTGGCATGTTTCTAATTTTATATCTAAGAACATCAAACATGCATGTTGATACGTTTTTTTGTCTCAATAGACGAACTAGTCAAGAAGATAGTACTACCTTCTTCGTACATTGGTGGGCCGCGTGATATGTACCAGCGATACCAAGATGCGATGGCATTGGTACGGAGAAATATTGAAGCTCCGATATATTTCTTACAATGACTTGCAATCCACTCTGGCCCGAGATTATAGCTAATTTACGTCATGGTCAATCTGCATCAGATAAACCTGATTCAACAACTAGAGTATTTCGTGCTAAATTTGAAGAGTTGAAAGAAGATATATTTAACAAGAATGTACTGGGAAGAGTAGCTGCCCATGTTCACGTGACTGAGTTTCAAAAAAGAGGTCTACCCCATGTCCATATGTTGATCATTTTGGAAAAAGAAGACAAGTTACAAGGTCCCTATGATTATGATCGCATAGTTAGAGCAGAAATCCCTGATAAGAACAAGGAGCCCGAGTTGTATAAGTGTGTGCAAAAATGGATGATTCATGGTCAGCGTGGCAGCAAGTGCATGAGGGAAGGTAAGTGCAAGAGAGGGTTTCCAAATGATTTTCTCAATGTACCGGCAAGGAAAGGATACCTGATCTACCAAAAAGAGATTATGGAAATATTATACCAATGAGTAAGAACTTCATGGCGGATAACAGATTTGTGGTGCCTTAGAATCCTTTGCTTCTTCAGAAATACGATTTCCACATCAACGTAGAAGTTTGTTCCACTGTCCAAAGTGTGAAGTATCTTTACAAGTACGTCTACAAGGGCCCAGATTGTATTTCGTTTCGAGTACAACCATTGCAGCTAGAATCCGAGAATAACGAGGTAACACGTTATATCAATGCAAGATGGGTGTGTGCTCAAGAGGCAATGTGGAGAATATACAGGTTTACGATGAATAAGATGTGTCCATCAGTTCAACGATTGCAGTTGAATCTTCCCAAACAAAATAATGGCATGTTATACGAGCATCAAACAGTCGATGAGGTCTTGTCAAATGAAAGGAATTCCAAAACGATGTTGACTGAGTATTTTGTTACAAATGCACGCGATCCTATGGCTAGGCGACGGTTGTACTTTGGGAGTTTCAGAACACTACACATGGGATAAAGCAATTATGAAATGGCAAAAGAGAAGAAGAACAATACAGCAGGGTCATTGGTAGGGTGTATTCTCCAGACCCCTATTGCAGCTGAAAGGTTTTTTCCGAGGCTCATACTTATGCATGTTAGGGGGTGCCACTTCATACGAAGATTTGCTGACATTGACATTGAGAAGATGCGGACATTTAAAAGTGCAGTCGCAGCACGAGGATTGTTAGAGAATGATGTGATTGAGGGCATGTATAGTCAAGCAAAGAACAAACAAAATGTCATCCGCTTGAGAACTCTTTTTGCAGCATACAGTATTTAGCAATTCGGTGGACACCCGTAAAGCTCTATTTAATTCTTCAACGACATGGTTGAAAACTATGCAAGTTCAAGTGATACAAGCTCCGCATACTTATCAGACCGTCTTCTCAGAGAGCTGGGTCAAATTCTTCATCAACATGGCAAGCGCCTAAAAGATTATGATCTTCCAAAGAATTGTCGGCATATTAGCATTTTATATAATTTACAGTGTCCGATCTAATCAAGAGGAGGTATCCATTAGGTTTCCGAAGAAGATAATGATGAATGTGGACAAGTTGAATAAAGATCGGTCAAGGCTTATGATGCAATTATGGGTGCCATCCCGAAGAAAAAAGCGAGTCTTCTTTGTTGATGGTCTAGGAGGTACCTGGGAAGACTTTTCTTTCACCGTGCTATTTTGTCGCACCGTTAAGAAGTGATGGTATTTCCATAAAGCAACAACTACATCCGGAGTTGCAGCTACTATGTTACCCAGTGGAAGAACCGCACACTCGAGATTCAAGCTTCCATTTACTCCAAAGAACAACTTCTACATGTGACATCGCTAAAAATGACAAGTTGGCCGCATCTTCTCCGTAAAGCTACTGTGATTATGTGGATGAATCTACCATGGCACATCGAGTATTCTCAGCCGAGGCATTGATACGACTATGAGAGATATAGCGGGTAACAAGAAGCCGTTTGGTGGTAAGATTATTATTATGGAGGTGATTTCCGCTGAGTTCTTCCGCTTGTACCAAAAGCTTCAAGGGGGCAAATGGTGGATTCGTGTCTTACCCGGTCGGATCTATGGAGACATGTAGAGGTTCTTAATCTCAAGAATATGCGTCACGAGAGGTGATACGATTATTATGATTTCTTGATGCGAGTTGGTAGACGTAAATGAACCTTCCTGTGGCAAATGACATGATAAAGATGCCGATGATATGGTGATACTTGGATCAGTGAAGATTCAATGTCCCAACTGATAGATGCTACCTTTCCCGACTTGGCAGATAATTCCGAGGATCAAGATTACTTGCTCAACCGGGCACTTATCACACCACTGAATGAGCATGTCGTTAAGTTAAATGATCGAGTGGTTAGCATGTTTCCCGGGAAAGAGCATACGTATTATTCATTTGATTCCGTGGAAGATGATTTCCAAAAACCTCTATCTTCAAGAACGATTGAACTAATATCCCCCCGGTGGTTTACCTCTCATGAGTTGAAATGAAGCTAGGAGCACCCATTATGTTACCGAGGAACAGTTAGTGCCAAGAAAGGCATACAATGGTACCAGTTTATCATAAAGAAGTTCTTTCCAAATTGTATCGATGCAGTTGATCCTCAAAGGAAATTCAACAATGGTAAAAGAGTATTCCTCCATAGGATGCCAATGAGCCCACCAGAGAATCTTGAGATGCCGCTCAAGATGATTCAGCAATTCCCAACACGTATGTGCTTTGCATTCACAATAAACAAAGCACAAGGACAAATAATTGAAAACACCGATATTTATCTTCCGAAAGTATGTCTTGATCATGGACAATTGTATGTTGGGCTTTCAAGGGGTGTTTCCAGCAACAACACTAAGGTGTTAATCAAGAAAGGAAGCGTTGCTGATAAAGTTGGAATGTTCACCAAGAACGTTGTGTACAAGGAGGTTCTTACGTCGTCCTAGCTTAGGTAAACATCATACAAATTAATGTCACAAAGTTCTTAGTCATTGTATTTGTTTTTTACTTTATGGTTTTTTCTTTTCCTCTATTGTTTTAGTTTTGGTTTCATCCTACATTTTGGTGTCTATTGTGTATGATTTTTCATTCAATAAATGTAAGTCGCATCTATTCTAATGATTACAAGATAAAATTGTGAAACAATAATTTTTATTTTGAAGGTGGATTTTCCGCTCTTAGTATTATAGTTTGTCATCCGTAAGTTTTGTAACGGAAAGCTAAGTCGCAGGTGCAGACGCACGTATTTTACTAGTGATAATTATGAATAGACATTTATGTTTTGAGTTTATCTTTCTTTTTGAAATTAGTAGGAGGTGTTGTTTTGGCATGTAAGGTGGTGGTGGAAGCTTAGGAGGAAAACAGAAAGATGGAGATAGAGTTTGTGACTTAGTTTTATATAGAAACCTTGTAAGTAAATATCCAAGAAGAACTAGTGAGTGATGAAGTTGGTTGATGTTGATGAAGATGGGAACAATGTTTATGTTAGAATAGAGAGAATTTGGAGTGTGAGTAGTGGGGTAGTTCCAAAGGATGGAAGAAAATAGTAGTAGATGAGGCACAAAGTGATTATAGACATGGTGGTTGTTTGTAGAGATATTCTTAATTTGATGATGATGATGAAGAATTAATTATTGGGTTGATAAGGACCATTGTATTGCATGAAACAATGTTAGTCACATAATAACGCGAACGATTGCAGGATGAACCATTGACCGTGGATTTCAAGGTAGGCGGTTTGCCTTCATATCGTGGGAACTCTTGTAACCTTCTTGTAATCATTAAGTTTCTGTTCAATAGCGAGCATGATGTGCCTTTACTTCTTGTGAGCATATTTGTGTGTAATCGAGTGGATATGGTTTGTGATATGTGTCACCTAGTATCCCCGCAGGGAGTGTTTATGGCTTTCCCATGGCTCCTTGCTAAGTTTTATTCAACACATGAAGTGTAAATATTATATATCAGGGGAAGTGCAACATAACTATTTCAGCACAAGAGTGTAAATAGTATTACTTTTTATTTTATATGGTAAATTTATGTTTTATTCAAAGACGGAAGTGTAAATAGTACTACGATGTATTTGGGGAAAACGGTCTTATGCATATCATACTGGTTTGATCGCAGAATATGTTTTTCCTTTCTAGAAATGCTATATTTAGATGTTTGTTGATTGTTGGGTGAAAATTTTGATGTGTGTTTGCGTTATTTTCCCCGCGAGGAGTGTCTGTGGTTTTCTTGCTAAGTCTTATTCAGCACGGGAATTGTAAATATTATATATCACGGGAAGTGCAATATAGCTATTTCAGCACAAGGGTGTAAATAGATACTTTTTATTTTATATGGTAAATTTATGTTTTATTCAAAGAAGGGAAGTGTAAATATTACTACGAGGTATCCTGGGAAATACTCCTACGCATGTTATGCACGTTGAATGTTTAATTATCGTTTTTAGAAACATGAGCATGTTAGTGATTACTGAAAGTTATTTGTTTTCATTGGGCACCCTTTGAGATGACGTGCTCACTGCTCCTACCTCCGCCAGAATCAAGAAAAGGTGCGCCGAAGATAACCGCTTTCTTAAAGCTTTTATCGTACAGAGATGTTGCGTATCTTTTGTATATGTATATTTTTTTGTTAATCAGAAAACAACACATTATTAGATTCATATCATTGAGAGATCTTCATTTATATAATATCGCAGTGTATGAGTTTGTTTTTGGGATTAGCTTATGTATTTGAGATTCTTAAGATTATTAATCTAGATTTGATGCTTCAATTAGGTTGTAATCTTTTTAGCTAAACAGGTGATTAGGTTGGGGCATCACAAGAAGCACCCAATATTTTTTTTTTTTTGACTTTCTCCTCACATAGCCTGAACCATTAGCCAAAGAGACATCATCAAAGGATTCATCAATGTTACATTTAATCTATTTAAGGGTAGAGACATCCATTTAGTAGCACTTAGCTAATGACATTCATAAGGGTCTATGAATAATGTTGGGAACTCTATAGGAGGCTATCATCGCTGTGGCTTTAACAATGAAAACTCATAGATTTTCCTTATCAGTACTAAATATCAGGTTGTTACTGCTGTTCCAAATAGACTACATAATAAAAGAAGAAATACATTTGGGTTCATCAGACAAAACGGAGATGAAATCAATAAGCCAATGAAACAACCAATCAAGAAAGGAGGAAATAGAGAAACTATTGGTAGGAAAACATAGAGGGGATGAATGCCAAACAACACAGGCAAAAGGACACAAAACCAAAGAATGCATAAGCAAAATTCATTAAAAGAAAGATGTATGGGGACAAATCATCAAATCAATAGGCATTATGATTTGAAGCACAATCTCAAAGCAGTAAAACATTGTTAGTTTATTTCTAAAGAAAGAGTTGAATACGTTGTGAGACTCACGATTTTCATGTGAACTTCAAAGATTGGTTCTGGGAAAGGTCTAAGACCTCTAAGACGTAAATAAGCAAATTTAGAACTAAATATGTCATTCTTTTTAAAACCTCTGGGGCCTTCCTATAAGGGGAATGCACAACTGGTTTAAGGTAATATTGGCAAATTTTCTCGATATAAGCATTATCAAAATGGGTATACAATCAAGACAAGTTCAAGTATCTAGTATTCGACTCGGTAAAATAAGAGATTATCATACCAGACTCCGAGGGACTAAAATATTATGTTTATGATTCTAAATTTGGGATCCAATTATGACACCATGGATCAATAAATTGATCATTTCCACATTCTAGGAGATAAAAGGTTTGATGAGTTCTTTTAATGGTATAAAGACATCTCCAGGTCCATGAACAAGTAGAAGAACACTTAGCATTAAAGAAGTCAAAGTTAGAGAAGTATATCACCTTAATAGTAGTACTTAAAAGAGATGTACGACTCAATACAAGCTTCCGGGCGTTCTTTGCCAGCATCGCAAGGTTATTCGTCTCAACGTCAAGCCCAAACCACGATAGGAATAAAGAATATCCCGGTTGAGCGAGGTGCAACAGATGTTTTTAGCATCTAAAGTTTCACCTCGCTAACTTACATAAGTGGGAGTCCTGTCTTTTTACAAATGGCTTTGGGGATCTCAAAAGTAGTCATTTGATAATTTGGGATAACCTGGCCCAACATGTTTAACTAAGAAGTACGAGCATCTTTGGATGACCATTTATGATACCAGTAAAAGATTCTAGCATCCACAGATTTCAAGTGTCTTATATGAGTTTGAATTTTGGATTTTCAAAAATTGATGGGTGTACCGGATATATTTTTTCCATAGGTATATGGATGGATGTTCAGGATGGAAGAAAGTTGATTGGTTACGAGATTGGGTGTGCATTTACTAAAAATAATACCAAAATTATCAAATTTAATCTCCTGATCAAATTTATGGAGATCATCCTTAATATTTTAAAAGTCGTGCGTAGTAACCTTAGAAAGAGAAAACAACCATCAACAAAAAGTAGGTGAATTATAGCTTGAGCATTTCTTCAAATCTTGATCCTTGGAAAAGATCTAACCTAGTCAACTTGTCAATTTAAGAAGACAAAGATTCAGAGCACAAGATGTAGATATATGGGAGATAAAGGATCTCCCCGTCCTCTTTCAGGTGTTTTCAAACATGTGGGGACACCATTAATAAAGACATAATAGGACACCACGGCAATACATTGAATAATTAAACATATCCGATGCCCACACAACACAAGTCGCTCTAAAACCTTTTCTAAAATTTTTACTCCATCTTAAGCTTTAGACATGTCAAGTATCATAGCAGCTAGACCCCTCCTTACCCTCGTAATGTTTGACGGTAAAAACCATCTCGTTAGCTAGAAGGATGTTATTTACGTCTTTTTGATACAAAAACACCGTTATGGGAAATAAGACTATCTATTAGGGGTTTTAGTCTATTAGCTAAGATTTTGGACAAGATCTTATACACAAAGTTACAAAGACCAATGGGTCTATATTGGGTGACTAACTCAGCCATGAGAATTTTGGGTACGAGGATTATATTCGTATGGTGAACAATCTTGGCCACATGACCAGTTTTGAAACAATTTTGTTCCGTCTCAATGACAAAATTCCCAATAATGTCTCAATATTTTTGAGTAAAAAGGAACGTAAAACCACCAGGGGCTCCCCCTCCAGGTGGAAAGCAACATTCTTAATTTCCTCATCGGTAAGAGGCATATTGAGAATATTATCATCAGGTGGAAAAAATCTAGTTGGAAGATCAGAAAGGATTTCTTTCTGAAAGAGCTGGGGCCCGGAAGAATAAAGTTCTAAAGTAATCTGAAAATGAGAGGGTACCAAACACACCACCAACTTTTTCGTTTGCCTACATGTATGGACAAAACCTATTACAATCACAAGTAGGTTAAATAAAGACCCTTGAATAAGATTGTATATAAAGTTTTTCTTTTTCTCTTCTACAATCAATATCTTGACAATAAATTTGTGAACCTGATTGTGTAGAAGAGTTCTTGGACGATCTCAAAAATCAATATCCAAGATCAACCTTGTCGTATCCAATTAAGAGGATAGGAATTCTAACAAGTATGCAACTTACAATCTATCTTTCAAGATGCGAATTCAACAAGAATCAGACTTATTTTTGATCTCAATTATTAAGGACTTAAATAATTAGATTGATTACATACTACTTGTACTATTACTATTATAAAGAAAAAACAATATAATGCAGAAAAGGAAAAACACAAGAAACCATAAGTTTTGTTAACGAGGAAAATTGCATTTGCACAGAAACCTCGGGACCTCGTCCATCGTTGAACATCACTCTGTATTAAACCACTACAAACACTAGCCTACTATTAGACTTCAGATCGGAATATAGTTGTGAACGAATTAGCCTTCCAAGCAATTCAACTGCAGTTTTGTTCCTTATGTTTCTCGAACGTCGCAAGATTCTACGCATTTGATTCCCTTAGCTGGCGTTCTTTACATGTAAGAGTTGCTTCAACCTTAGTGAACACTTTCGATACCAATCTTCCTCTAACAGAAAAACCTATTTTATTTTCCTTTTGATATTTCAATTTAGGTTCGGAAATTTGCTTGCAATAGAAAAAGTCCATCAAACCTTACGAACCCAGAATACTTACACTCAGTTAGCTGAAAATCTTGGATTACTAGCCACCTCTCAAGAAATTTCCAAACAAACCAAAGAAAAGTTTATATATATATATATATATAAAGAATCACAAAATCTAAGACGAATAGAAATTTTTGATTTCCATCTATGTCGTTCCTGTTTTGGGATTACTTAAAACCTCAAAAATCAATAAGAACAAGATTCAGATACAAAAACTAATAGGTAAAAGATAGTCTGACCAGGCTTCATGAATCTCTAAGTAAAGTCTTTTAAGTCTTAACCTAGAATAAAATTTTATGAAGAACATAGGTATAGAGGACGAGTCTAGCAAGCAACTAGGACATAAGAGCATCAAGGATTGAGAAATCATGTTGCGTGAGTCTCTTTCGATGAAAGTCAAGTAAACACTTTCCCAGTTTAATGAAATTCTTATTATGAATCCATGTAAATGTGTGAGATGTCTACCTTGAACTTACATATAAGAATATGCACTATGGTCCAAGGTTCTGGAACTGTACACAATGACGACTCATGTTGGCAAGTATGCCTATTGAATTTACAAGCATACGTGGTGTTCAATAACACTCAAAACTTAAACCATGATCCATAAGCTCAAGAGATTTGCTAAAAAGGGTGTCTTAGAAGTGTCCATGAGAGTTGTAACAAAGCTAAGCATTTTTGTAAAATAGTGCGTAAGCTTCTGCTTAAATAAGAACTAAGTAGGTATGTGTACGAGTATGCATACATATGGACAATTAACGAACTCAGTCTCAAAGGGTACGTGTACCTAGCCAGTTCGCAAACTCGGATTCCATAGCTACGCGATCGGATATGCGCCTCACTCCATTCGCGAAATCGAGATCATAGTACGCATACCAAGTCTGTGTACCTTCCTTGTTGGCAGCATTTAGATATTTTGAAAACTCTCTTAAAACGATTTGAAACATTCTCAATAACCATAGATAATAAATATCATTGCTTGGGTAAATCAAAACAAAAATAGTTCATGAATAATAAATTATTCTCAACCAAGATTACGAAGGATCTAAGAACATCCATTGATTGACTCATGTTTCGAGAGATTTATCAACATGCTTGACTCAAAATTTCTTCATTACAATATTAAATCTATTAAAATCATACGACATAGTCTCTTAAGATTAGAATGATAAATGTCGTGAGTAAATAGGATGGTTCAAAGGTTCACATACCTCTTTTTTGATGAAGTTCTCGCAAATATTTGTCTTCGGTTGTTCTCCGGTCTTCAATTTTCGAGGATTATTTAGTGATTTCTGTTATTCAACTACCATACTCTAATCCTAGTCCAAGACTTGACTTTACTAGACTGGAAATCAAGATATATTTTTGTGCATCTACCATTGACAACGATCTTGAGATAACAAAACTTCCAAGTTCGACCGAGAAGTGCTCTAACATAATCTACAAAAGAAGATTCTATGATTTCTCTATCAGTTAAAGTAACACCAGAATCATCCTTGATGCAAATAATTACATTTATCTTACTTTTAAAAAGAGGGATCCTATAGAAGTAAGGTGTATTTCTATCCCCTTCCAAGAGCCAAACTTTCTTGGATTTGTCTTTCTTGTACAATTCCTCTAGAGAATATAGAAAAACTAATGTTCCTCCAAGTCGATGATCGGGGAGAATTTGTGGAGTCGAAGGGACCGAATTACATATCATCTCTAGCATCAAATTCATTGGTTTGAATATTATCAAAATAGGTTATGTTCCATTCTCTAAGGCCTTTTATGGTACTAAGTAATCTAGATTTAAGCTTATAATTAAGCAGAATTAGGGTTAGAGTGTGATGCTCAGGGCTCAATTCCACTAATCGAAAGAGATGATGTGTTGGAGTTCTCTAACCCCTTGATTATTTCGGAAATCTCAGATTTAACTACCATCCCCATTGGCTTGAATCCCAACACTTGGTTTCAAAATCTCGAATCTAGTCTGCCAAGAACCGGGAGGTGGAAAGTCATTGTTCTTCAGAGAAAATGAAGACACAGATGAATTCACAGTAAAAGACTTAGTAGAAGAGCTTAAGGAGGCTGAAAAGATGGAGAAGAATTATTCTCCATGACTAAATTTCAAAGAAAATTTTAGGATCGAGAAATCACCTAAAAATCGCGCCATGTCATCACTCTTTATCTTCCTATACCAACTTTAGGAGAAATCAAAGTCTCTCCAACTCAACGTAACTACTCATTCTCATTGTACCCTTACTATCTCTACTCCAAAGAGTCCAAACCAGATTACTCTGCAAAAGTAAACAAGGCAAAGAAAAACAAAGTGAGTGAGAAAAAATACGACTCAATGTAGTTGTTTGTATATGGAAAAAGAAGAGTCAAATTGTAACACTAAGCCATACCCCAAGTTAGTGAATCATATACCATTTTTGTTCTTCTCTTAAGTTCCCATTAATAAAAAAGGTCACTGTATTCCAACCATTTCTTTTAAATTTTTCCCTATTTTCTACCCCCACTTTTCCTATTTCCCATCCCCTTCACAATTTTTAAAATCAATTTACTTTTTAATTCTAGTTTTTCCTATGTAATAGATCTATAAAATTCATATTGACTCTGACCATGAGTATTATCACTTTTATTTGTCTTCTTATTCTTTCTTTGTCATGAAAAAAAAAACCAAAACTATTTATAAACCCTATGTTAGATTTATAATTATTATTATATATGTTTACCAATATGAATTAATAGACGATTAATCGGTAAAACATTATCATGGAAGATTCCATTACTAATAATTCTGGGTAGAATATCTCAACCCTAGTTCAATCGAATATCTAACAAGATTATGTTAATTTTATTGAAAACCCATTTACTAAACATGATTTAGAGGTTAGTAATTAACATAATTAACACCGATTTACAAACTATCCCACCACCCCTCTTTGTTATAATTATAAAACGAAAGATCAACTAAATTATTATGCATATTGCAGTGAGTCTAAAACTAAGGTATCTCTGTACTATATACGGTACTCATAGTTTGCAGTTTTAGAATCCACAAAAAATGCGTTCAAAGGGAAAAACTGGTGGTCTATCCACTTGACTTGCTTTGAATAAAAGAAATAATGTTATCCCACGGTGATGCATATTTCAGTCAGTAACTTTTTTTATTTTAAATTATGGTGATAAATTATGGAGATGGAGTAGTAGAGGTAATGGCCAGTGGTGGAGATGGAGATGGAGATGATGGGGACGTGATTTGTTATCTAGTTTTTTTTTTTTGTTGTTGTTGTTTACTAGTAGGGTGATATATTATTGGGTGGAAATAAAAAGTCAAAGATAGTATTTAGGATATATGAAATTTCGTAGATTGTACTAAGGATAATTTGGGATTAGAATTAAGGTGGATTGGAAAAGTTCTCTTTTCGGCTAAGACGATTCTTTTCTCATCCATAGGATGATTATTTTCTCGTCTTAAGTACGATTCTCTGTCTTCTCTCTTTGTCAGTCAGTATTCTATTTTCTTCTCCTTATCGTTCATTTGTCTTCTCCTTTTTCAATCTGTTTCTAGTAGGTTAGCTAGTCTCAATCCATTTGCATATATTTATTTTCAGTCTCCTCTTTATGGCTTCTTCATCGTCAATCAGAAATGAAAACGATTACGAAGAGCTTGTAGGGAGAATGTCTTCTCTCTTGCAAGAAGAACCTCTACAAATTGAGATTCGGAAGAATTTGTAGAGGATGAAAATGAAAACAAGTTTTTGCCTTATACTGAAGTTGGTGAATGAAAGAACATATGGTTTAACAATTCTTCACAATCTATTTAACAAGAGCATGGAGATCAACAGGTAAAACCCATTCTTTCTCCAACATCTGGAAAAACCCCAATTCAACTATTACCACCACCAATCTCCCCCGATTTTAAGTTGGAAAAGAATTGCCAAAAATACTGCAACTCATACAATGATGATTCCATACTTCACTGGGTATTAACGATCCTAATTACCAATGGATCGTGATCCACCATCCAAAATTCTTTATTCGTATTGAAACTAAAAGGGTTGTGATGACCTCCCCGAGAAAGTCGCAGCAAATTTTTGATACAATCTTGTGTTGGAGAAACTAAAATAGTCCCACATAGCTTAACTCCTTAGACTAGATCTTAATATATAAGGTGTAGAGCCACTCCACTCATTGCCAATTGGTTTTGAGTTGGAATCCCACAAACTTATAACATGGTATCAGAGCTAAGCCCGTATGAGAGTGGAATGAGAATATGCCCAAAGGGCTGCCTGCTCACCCGTACGCAGGTCCACGTTGTAGTGGCTTAATCTCCTCCGCCCTACACGTGGAGGGGGAGCATGTTGGAGAAACTATAAGATAGTCCCACATAACTAACTCCTTAGCCTAGATCTTAATATATAAGGTGTGGAGCCACTCCACTCATTGCCAATTGGTTTTGAGTTGGAAGCCCACACACTTATAACATCTTGGAACTGTCGTGGATTAGGGAATGAGACAATAGTTTCAACATCATATATACTCATTCCTGTAGAGGCGTGCAATCCATCCATTTTGTTCCTGTCATAAGCTAGATTGAATAAGATAAACAACATTAGGATGTGCAATATACTCAATTATCGGAACTTCCATTTTGTTACGGCTCAAGGTAGAAGTGAGGGTCTCTTATTGCTATGGAAGGACAACATTGAGCTGACAATAATCTCTTCTTCAGCAAATTTGATCCACTGTGTAATTGAAGCTCATCTTAGTACTCCTAAATGGGACCTTCTTTGTATGTATGGACCGCCTATCTCATCACCAGAGAGACATTTTTTTGGTTAAGAATTTCTAATCTCACAGCCAATTAATTCTCCTTGGTGTTTAATTGGAGATTTGAATGTTATGATGCATGCTTATGAGAAACATGGGGTGTTGATAACGACTATATTAGTTGTACCTTGAATTTAGAAATTTCAAGAGAAAGGGATGTTTAGACCTAGGCTATGCAGGACCAGCCTTTACTTTGTCAAATAATGCCACTTTCAATCTGAGCCAATATTGAGAGACTCTGACAGAGGGCTCCGATACCTCATGGATATTGTTGTTTTCAAGCCGCCGTTTTGCATCTACCTAATCTATAGTGATCATGCACCCATTTTGTTGAACACTATGAGAAAACCTAAACGAAGAAGAGGCATTACAAATTTGAATTCTTTTGGACTGAGCATCCATGCTTCTTCAAGAAATCTTAAAAAGTCGGGTCTTCTTCTGAAGCACCATTTCCAAACTTCAAGATATGGGCAATCACCTCCTCAAATGGATCAAAACAACTTTTGGGCATCTTACTAGAACTTTGGAATTTGAGAGACAAAAATTGATTGAGGTGCAGGCAAGAGCACATCTGACTGATACCAAGGAGGAAGAGAGAAACACCACTCAAAGAATTGAAACACTAATCAAACAAGAGAGAATGTTTTGGGAACAAATGTTAGAGCATGGCTCGGTTGAACCCACCAAGCGTTGGTATGTCAAGTTTGGTTGTCATATTTTGTGAATCAAAAACTCATGTTAAGAGTTTGATTATGTATTAGAGTTAAACTTCGTATAGAGTTAGCTTGAAAGTATTAAGATATGAGACATTACAAGTATTGTGAAGACTTGAAAGATGTGAAGAAGCAAGGAGCTACAACGACAACAATCATCCTTCCACTTGAGGTTAGTGATATTTTACTTGAACTGTTTCATTCCCTAACGTATCTTTCAAGTCGTGCATATTGAAAACATAATCGCTATGACATATTTTGAACTCTAGATAGGCATAGTATTAAGGAATACAATAAGAGGTTTATTGCTTAACCATTAAACTTTGTAGATAAGACATCGCCATAATCATTTGAATGCTATTGTGATTATGTATGGGTATGAGGTGAGGATTTCATCCTAGGAACAATGTTTACATGTGTTCTAAGGAAGTAAGTTCATAAACTTGTTTGTGGAACCGAAAAGGAAATTGCCAGGTGTTATTGGTTTTGTTATTCATTGCATATCTTATGAACAACCAATATGTGTGATAGAGTATAACCGCTCACAACTTGTTGTGTTCTTGGTAGAACTGTTCACAAAGGCCTGACTTATGCATTGGTATAACTTTTATTAGTAAAAACGATCTTAAGTAATCACCTGTGGTATGATCGGATTTCGTATGTCTGGCCTTGTAAGGGAAAGGGAACCGATCCTAGTAAGGGAAAGGGAACCGATCCTAGTAAGAGGTGAAGTACATCAAAGATAACCGATCCTATGAACATGTGCAACACATAAGTTAGATACCATATATATGTGGGTAACCGATCCTAGTACCTACTCAACTGAACTTTTAGGAAGCTAGTGTGACTATGCACAATACTCACATAGAGGTAGAACCAAAACTTGTTTTGGTAGAACCGTAAACCCATGATTGTGATTGAATGTTATTTTGATCAATCACATAGTTCTTGAAAGTCAGATGAACCAATTCTAAACTTGTTTGGAAGTGTGGCAAATCGGTTTCAAGGTTGTAAGTGTGAAATAGAACTTACAAAGTTAAGATGTCGATACAAACTTTGAACACGCGGTCAGGAATGTTTATTTCTATAATTGTTCAAAGATATTCCTTAACGGCTAGGAAGAGAACCCTGATCGAAACATAAGTAAGTTAAGAATCTTTTAATTAAGGTTATTAATTTCGTTTTGTAGGGAAATTACAAGAATTAGTAATGTGCATTTACTAATTAGATTTTCCGAGAGATTTCGATCGTTATTTTTGGATAGAAAGCATTTCAGAATTATGAAAACCTAATCTATGTGCTTTTATGAATATTTTGAGAATATTTTCGGTTTTGGAAATTCCTTGGTGTCCAAACTTCCTTGTCTATAAATACCGAAGTTTGCCTTTTAGCAAACTAATACAGTAACAAAGATTTACTCTTTTGTTGTTGTTCTTTAGTGTAGCCTCCTATTCGGAGAGGAGAGTAACCTAATTAGGCGAAATCTCCTACGTCCGCTCGCTTTTAAAGTCTCTTTGGGATTAAGAAGCTCTACTGCATGACGTGCTGGTGGGAAACTAGATAATTGCGATTTATCTTTATTTTCGATTGATTTGATTGACTAACAATGGTTGAAATCTGATTGCACCTAGTTTGTTTATTCTTGAGAATCTTCTCTTCTAATATAAGATTCACTCAAACTAGTTCAGAGTTTCGACAGGGATCGTTAGACTGCTGTTAGTTCTAAAGACGATCTTGTGATAATCCATTGCCAATGACTCGCTTCTGGTGCGTGATTGATCACAAGAGATTCAGAAGTGATTATGTGCAGGTTTTTATTGAAGATTTAAGAAGATTTGAAGACAAAGAAGATATTGAAGATCTGACTTGGGTTTTATAATCTTTGGTGTGCACAATACTTGTTTCGGTAAAAGAGATCCAATTAATAATCGGTTTATCCTTGTGGTAGATTGGATTGATTAATTGAGTAGATCGGCATCAATATGTTTCCTTGTGATTAAAGGTATTGATTGGCTTAATCTTAAGCGATTACCTTTGGGTGATTGAACATAAGATAGATCTAAGGACCCGATGAAGGAGTTTATGTTAAGATAAACAGAAGAGCCTTTTTCCGACTCATATCACTTGGGTCGGAGGCGTGGGAATACATACGGAACTAAGTGAACTATAGGGTTAGTTGCTTGGTCCCAACTATACTAAGTTAGGTGTAATTTTGTGTAGCGGCTTAATCCTGAGAGTATTCAATTCTGGACAAGGTCTCGGGGTTTTTCTGCATTTGCGATTTCCTCGTTAACAAAATCTTGCTGTGTCATTTACTTTTATTTTCCGCATTATAATTGTTTTATTATAATTAAAGTAAATCACACAAACGTTAATTACTATTTACTTGATAAGCAATCTTATTATGTTTGGTTAAGTCCGAACCTTTGTATCAAGTAAACATACTTTGTTGTTGTATTTTCTCGATCTCGTATCCATAGACGATCACACGAAGTGTGAACCGATTAGTTGCATTGTCTCGACTCAGTCCATAGACAATCACTTTCGGAGAAAAGACTTATATGTAGGAAAAGTTTTTAGCTTGAGGTATATTTGGGTACCCTCGCCTTTTCAACAAAGGAACAAGTCAAAATGGATTCCTATAAATGACAAGAACACTCATCTATTTCAACTTTTCACAATCCATAGAAGAACCAAGAACAGAATCATCAGATCAGAAATATGTTGATGTCACACTTCCAAAATATGTACAAGAAAAAGAATGTGTTTCTCTTAATTATTTCACCCCTGAGTCTTTTAATTACATTTCTCAAGATGATTGCAGGAAGTTTTGTGCCATTCCCTTGCAAGCAGATGAAATCCTCTCCACCATTAAAAATATTTGCTCTCTAAAAGCACCGGGATCTGACGGCTACCACGCTTTATTTTACAAGAAGTACAGACACATTGTTGGAAATGAAGTTGTTAGAGCATAGCTCGGTTGAACCCACCAAGCGTTGGTATGTCAAGTTTGGTTGTCATATTTTAGTGAATCAAAACTCATGTTAAGAGTCGCTTGATTATGTATTAGAGCCAACTTCGTATAGGTTAGCTTGAAAGTATTATGATATGAGACTTTACAAGTATTACGAAGATTTGAAGATGTGAAGAAGCAAGGAGCTACAACGAAAACAATCATCCTTCCACTTGAGGTTAGTGATATTTGACTTGAACTGTTTCATTCCCTAACGTATGTTTCAAGTCGTGCATATTGAAAACAAAATGTGAAGCATATTTGAACTCTAGATAGACATAGTATTAAGGAATACAATACGAGGTTTATTGCTTAACCATTAAACTTTGTAGATAAGACATCTCCATAATCATTTGAATGCTATTGTGATTGTGTATGGGTATGAGGTGAGGATTTCATCATAGGGAACAATGTTTTACATGTGTCCTAAGAAAGTAAGTTCATAAACTTGTTTGTGAATCGAAAAGGAAATCGCCCGGCATTATTGGTTTTGTTATTCATTGCATATCTTATAAAAAACCAATATGTGTGATTGAGTATAACCGTTCACGACTTGTTGTGTTCTTGGTATAACTATTCCCAAAGGCTTGACTTATGTATTGGTATGACTTTTATTCGTGAAACCGATCTTAAGTAATCACCTGAGATGGTATGATCAGGTTTGTGATTTTCTGTCTGACCAAATATGGGAAAGGGGAACCGATCCTAGTAAGAGGTGCAGTACATTACAAAGGGGAACCGATCCTTGTATGAGGTGCAGCAAGTTTTATAGCAGAAAGGGGAACCGATCCGATGAACATGTGCAACACGTTTTTAGGCAAAGGGGAACCAATCCTATGGACATATGCAACACATATAAGTTAGATACCATATATATGTGGGGAACCGATCCTAGTACCTAGTCAACCGAATTTTGGAAAGCTAGTATGACTATGCACAGTACTCACATGAAAGGTAGAACCGAAACTTGTTTTGGTAGAACCGTTAAACCCATGATTGTGATTGAATGTTATTTGATAAATCGCATAGTTCTTGAAAGTCAGATGAACCAATTCTAAACTTGTTTGGAAGTGTGGCAAATCGGTTTCAAGGTTGTAAGTGTGAAAGAGAACTTACAAAGTTAAGATGTCGACATACTTTGAACACGTGCTATGAATGTTTATTTCTTTAATTGTTCAAAGTTATTCCTTAATAGCTAAGGGAAGAGAATCAGGATCGAAACATAAATAAGTTAAGAATCTTTTAATTAAGGTATTTAACTTCATTTTGTAGGAAATAATAATTAGTAATGTGCATTTACTAATTAGAGATTTTCCGAGAGATTTCGATCATTATTTTTGGACAAAGCATTTCAGGAATTATGGAAACCGAATTTGTTCTTTAATGAATATCTTGAGAATATTTTCGGTTTTGGAAATTCCTCGGTGTTTAAACTTCCTTGTCAATAAAGACTTGAAGTTTGCCTTTCTAGCAAACTAATCCTTCGTAACAACATACTTCCTCTTTGTTGTGTTGTTACCGGTGTAGCCGCTTATTCGGAGAGAGAGTAACCTAATTAGTAAGAAATCTCAACGGCCGCTTCGTTTTAAAGTCTTCTTTGGGATTGAGAATTAAGCTCTACGAGTACTATTGGTGGGAAACTAGATAATTGCGGTTTATCTTTTGTTTTCTTTTCTTTGATTGACTAACGGTGGTTGAACTTTGATTGCACCTAGTTTGTTTATGCTTGAGAATCTTCTCTCTTTCGATATAAGATTCACTCAAACTAGTTCGTAGTTTCGGACAGGATCTTTAGATCAAGCTGTTAGTTCTAAAGACGATCTTGTGATAATCCATTGTAAAAAGACTCCATTCTGTGCGTGATTGATCACAAGAGATTCAAGTGATTGTGTGCAGGTGTTTATTGAAGATCTAAGAAGATTTGAAGACAAATAATATTTTGAAGATTTCGATTTGTTGGATCATAATCTTTGGTGTGCACAATACTTGTTTCGGTAAAACAGGATCCAATTAATATTCGATTTATCTTTGTGATAGATTGGATTGATTAATTGAGTAGATCAGCATCAAAAAATTCTTTGGATTAATAGTGTTGTTGGCTTAATCTTAAACGATTACTTCGGAAATTGAACATAAGATAGATCTAAGGACCTGACGAAGGAGTTTATGTTAAGATAAACGGAAGAGCCTTTGTCCAACTCATATCACTTGGTTGAATAGAGTTGATACCAAACAGATTTGTTGTTCCTTACTCGTTTGGAATACGAACCAAAGGAATTGTTCCAAGTACGTGACTAAGGTCCGAGGCGTGGGAATACATGATGAACTAGGGTGAACTATAGGTTTAGTTGCTTGGTCTCAACTATACGAAGTTAGGTGTAATTTTGTGTAGAGGCTTAATCCTGAGAGTATTCAATTCTAGACAAGGTCATGTGGTTTTTCTGCATTTGCGGTTTCCTCGTTAAAAAAATCTTGATGTGTCATTTACTTTATATTTCCGCATTATAATTGTTTTATTATAATTAAAGTAAATTACACAAACGTTAATTCCTATTTACTTGATAAGTGAATCCTACTTGTGTTTGGTTAAGTCCGAACCTTTTATCAAGTAACATACTTCATTGTTGTATTGTCTCGATCTCATTATCCATAGACGATCACACGAAGTGTGAACAGATTAGTTGTATTGTCTCTAGCTCATTCCATAGACAATCACTTTCGGAAAAAGGAATTATAGGTAGGAAAAGTTTTAGTTTGAGGTATATTTGGGTACCCTCGCCTTTTCAATTGGTATCAGAGCAGGCAAACACGAAAAGATCTAACAATATGTGTTTGGTGCGATCCAACCTAGTTATAAGATATGGGCCAAGGAAAAGTTAAACGAGAGCGAAAAATAAAGAAAGGCTCAATTAACGTATCACAAGATATGTGCTCTAAGTATTCAAATGATGAGACTTCTAGCGAGGCATTTTTGAGTTCTATTCTTGAGATCTCTGATGAAAGATCAAGTGTGAAAACTTCTGAACTAATACAATTGAGTAAACAATTTCTTTTCTGCTCAAATGAACTTCTCTTGACTCTTGAAAGAGAACGAGATTTAACATTGAAGTTTGAAAATCTCTATAAAGAGCAAGAATCACTAAAATAAAATTCACACAAAAGTTTGGGACTACGAAAAAAGGGATGAATAATTTGAACATCATCATGTAGAGATTCTGTGAAAAAGATCTCAAGTGAAAATATCATCTTTTGGAGAAAGAGCTTAATGACTCTAAAATAAAATTGAACTCTCAACAAGAGTGCTTCAAGGAAAAGGAAAAAAAATCTTCTTTTTAACATAAGGTGTTTAGAGGAATCTCTCAGCACTACTCTCAATGAAAACATTTCATTAAAAGAGGAAATCTCTGTGTTGAGAAAAATGAATGCGAGTTCAAACAACTTATCTTATTTATTGGAGTCAGGAAGAAACCATGGAGACACACGCGATTTAGGATTTGAAGGAAATAATACTGTAGTTTCTAACAATGAAACCAAGTTTGTCAAATCTGCATGTACCCAAACAGAGGAGTCTCCAAAACAAAATACTTTCAACACAATTGTTCGTAAATCTGCAGGAAAACAAATAGTTGAGAAAAAGAAAAGATCAAAGCTAAGGAGAACAAAGAAAGATAAAAGTAACTTTGTGATCTTGCACAAATAGGTAACTACAAACATTACAACTCCCATAATATCAAATGTTGTTATTCTTGTGGTAGTAAAAATCATGTTCAGAAATCATGCAAGATTCGTAAGATGCAAAATGCTCTTCGGTTTTTCTCAAAGGAATTGGGAAAAATAAACTTTGATCCTCATCTCTTATCAAACAGAAAAGGACTATTATCTTTGACTTTTGGTCTACCGGTTTATACAAAAACATTTAAAAGGGGCATAAGAAAATGAGTTTAAACGGGCAAGATTTGCCTCTCATCCTTTAAAAGGATCAGTCTCTGAACCATTCTTAGATCATGACGACATAGCATATATCTCAATAAATGGAAGAAAAATAACTGTCAAAAATAATGCACTGTTGCATAAGAACAAATTTCATTGTACCCAAGCACTCGTGTGTTATAGAAGTTTGTTTAAAAAATGGGTATTTTTGATTATTTCCTTTTGAGAAAGATTACGAAAATCTTTGTATATAAAGGTTTCCTTTAATAATTGGTAAGATCTTATAAAGACCCTTATTCTCATTCGAAATCTTCATGGTTTCAACAATGAATGATTTAAACAATGCTATATCCGATTTGATATATTCATGTAGATTTCATGATCTACTAACTAGAAAAATTCATATAATTCTTTTCTACCGAGAATAAAAGGTCTTACAGCCGAATTTGTGCGGAGAATATTGTATCCAGAAGTGGAAAGTGTATTAGATTCCTCTAACAAAGGAAGATTCGAAATTTGTTCTGATTTGTGCTCAAATCAGATCATTCCCTCTCTTACTGAAGTAAGGGCGACTAGCTTATGTGAAGGAGTTCTCGAACGGATAGGACGAAAAGAACTTTTGAAGGAATTATCCTCTGTTGCTCGAAAGGAAATTATTTTTCATGCTGTTTGCTGGGCTTCGTATAGAGATTTTCAATATCTTCAAATGATCAGTTTTTACTCCAATAATCTTGAAATGTTTGAAGAGAACCTTGATGAAATCATGGAAACAGAGGATAACAAGGATGAATGAGTTTAATTTCTTATTCAGAGAAAAATAGACATCAATTTTTGATTTCTTTCATTGATTGTATTGGTCTATTAAGAATAAAACTATTATGAATAAAATTATTTGATTTATAATTTTTCTTGTGATAGTTTTCGGTCTACATAGCCTTTGCTTGCATGCTTTTATCTTATTTCTATGTATGTTTATGGGATGTTTGATTTCGGTTTTACTACCTTAATATTCAATCTCATATGTTGCTAACCCTTGGTTAGGGTGACTTTTTGATTTAGCAGGATTAAGTTCTAGCCCATGTTGGTAGGCTTTATCAAAGAATCATGAGGGATTCAGTAGAAACAATATGTGAAAAAGTCATAATATGTTGAATCGGTTTTGGTTTTAGCATAAAAGTATATGTGTTTCGGACGGTTTTCAAATTTTGCTTGCAATTGTTAAAATAGATTTTCAACCTTTCTCCTGGTAAGGTTGGTTGGTTGTTATTCTTTTGTTTTGGCATAAGGATGACAACGTGATGATATTTCGATATCAATTCTCCCTGGAAGAAGATGCAATCATATTGGAGAAGTGAATACTTAAATTTGAGGTAACAATCTTGTTAGTTAATTGTTTTCCCCGTTTAAGAAAAGCTTCGAGTTTATTTCATATATTTATTGCTTTTTCTTAACAAAATTTCGGTTCAATTGATGTTTATTCCATTATGTGTGTATGGATGTATGTGTGATTCAATTGGTTCCGGTTAAGAAAAACTATTGTTATCTTGCTTTATTGTGTGGTGTCAATTGTTTAGGCTTACAAAATTTAGGTGCAATTGCGGTACTTTTAATGTTTATGTTGTTTCAATTGCTTCCGGTTGAGGTGGATAATTATGCAAGTTGATTTATGTTGGTTTGTATGAATTATTTTTTTGGCTTTAACGAAATAAAAGTTTACTGGATGAGTTGTTTAGTCCGATTGATTAGGATAAGAGAAACTAAGTTAATTCCGATCTTAGTTAGACTTATCGAAGTGAGGTTTCGATTATTCAAGTCTAATCGAATGCCTTAACAAGAAAATGCTATTTAACTAACCTAGTATTTGTCTTGTTTAAAATTGAAAGGTCTAAGTTTATGGATAATTAGAACCGATAAAAAAATAGAGTTATCTTTATTTTGGTCTTATCAATTAAGCGATTGTTTTTGTACAATCGGTTTATCAAAGGACTAAGGCGCTTAGTTGATTTTTGGTTTGCTAAACTAAAATGGAAAAATTGTTTTCGGACAATTGTTTCTTTGGTAACATATCAAAATAAAACTACTTGTAGTTTCGGTTTGATATTGGTTATCGAGAACATGATGTGGAACCTCTGCCTAACTCTACAGTTGCAAGTCTATTTTGAGATTTGTAAGATTTTTTTCGTATTTGTCCTTTATTTTTTTTCTTTGTCATTTTGTGACAAAAGGGGGAGAAATATATGGAGTAAACAAGTGATACTGGCATTGATTTTATATTGATTGGTATCGCTAAGGAAAAGAACATTGATGCTTAAACGTTTTATCTAAACGAAAGAGTGAAAGCACAAACTAAGGGGGAGTAACATCTCATATGAATTGGTATAACAAAGACGTGCGGATTGAATATCTACCTATATTCCTTAGGGGAAGTATTATCTTTGTTATTATAATGTCAACAACGGCATTTTCAAGGATTGAATGTAAGCAGTTTACTGTGCTGTTGAATCGGGAATCAAGCGTATCTGTAATGAATTATTGTAATTTGTTTATCCATATGATGTAAGAGTTTTGTCACTAAAATTGACAAAGGGGGAGATTGTTAGAGAATAGCTCGGTTGAACCCACCAAGCGTTGGTATGTCAAGTTTGGTTGTCATATTTTAGTGAATCAAAACTCATGTTAAGAGTCCTTGATTATGTACTAGAGTCAACTTAAGATAGGTTAGCTTGAAAAGTATTAGGATATGAGACTTTACAAGTATTGAGAGACTTGAAGATGTGAAGAAGCAAGGAGCTACAACAACAACAATCATCCTTCCACTTGAGGTTAGTGATATTTGACTTGAACTGTTTCATTCCCTAACGTATCTTTCAAGTCGTGCATATTGAAAACAAAACTGCAGATAAGACATATTTGAACTCTAGATATACATATTTGAACTCTAGATATACATATTATTAAGGCATACAACACGAGGTTTATTGCTTAACCATTAAACTTTGTAGATAAGACATCGCCATAATCATTTGAATGCTATTGTGATTATGTATGCGTATGAGGTGAGGATTTCATCCTAGGGAACAATGTTTTACATGTGTTCTAAGGAAGTAAGTTCATAAACTTGTTTGTGAATCGAAAAGGAAATCGCCAGGCATTATTGGTTTTGTTATTCATTGCATATCTTGTGAACAACCAATATGTGTGATTGAGTATAACCGATTCACAACTTGTTGTGTTCTTGGTAGAACTATTCACAAAGGCACGACTTATGTATTGGTATGACTTTTATTAGTAAACCGATCTTAAGTAATCACCGAGATGGTATGATTGGGTTTGTGATTTTCTCGTCGACCAAATATGGGAAAGGGAACCCATCTTAGTAAGAGAGGTGTAGTGTTACATCCAAAGGAACCGATCCTTGTAAGGGGTGCGGCAAGGTTTGCATCAAAGGGGAACCGATCCTTTGAACATGTGCAACACGTTTTAGGCAAATGGGAGCCGATCCTATGGACATGTGCAACACATATAAGTTAGATACATATATATGGGGAACCGATCCTAGTACCTAGTCAACCAAATTTCGGAAAGCTAGTGTGACTATGCACAATACTCACATGGAAGGTAGAACCGAAAATTGTTTTGGTAGAACCGTTAAACCCAGGATTGTGATTGAATGTTATTTGATCAATCGCATAGTTCTTGAAAGTCGATGAACCAATTCTAAACTTGTTTGAAGTGTGGCAAATCGCGTTTCAAGGTTGTAAGTGTGAAAGAGGACTTACAAAGTTAAGATGTCACATACTTTGAACACGTGCTATGAATGTTTATTTCTTTAATTGTTCAAAGTTATTCCTTAATAGCTAAGGGAAGAGAATCCCAGATCGAAACATAAATAAGTTAAGAATCTTTTAATTAAGGTATCTAACTTTCATTTTGTAGGGAAATAAGAATTAGTAATGTGCATTTACTAATTAGAGATTTTCCGAGAGACTTCGATCATTATTTTTGGACAGTGCATTTCTAGGAATTATGGAAACCAAATTTGTGCTTTAATGAATATTTTGAGAATATTTTCGGTTTTGGAAATTCCTTGGTGTTTAAACTTCCTTGTCTATAAATACTTGAAGTTTGCCTTTCTAGCAAACTAATCCTTCGTATCAACAAAATTCCTCTTTGTTGTGTTGTTTCTGGGTGTAAGCACCTATTCGTGAGAGGAGAGTAACCTAATTAGGCGAAATCTCTTACAGTCGCTCAATTTAAAGTCTTCTTTGGGATTGAAGCTCACGCAACCCGTTGGTGGGAAACTAGATAATTACGGTTTATCTTTTGTTTTCTTTGATTTGATTGACTAACGGTGGGTTGAACTTTGATTGCACCTAGTTTGTTTATGCTTGAGAATCTTCTCTTCGATATAAGATTCACTCAAACTAGTTCGTAGTTTCGATGGGGATCTTTAGATTGTTGTTAGTTCTAAAGACGATCTTGTGATAATACATTGTTAATTTCCGTTCTCGCGCGTGATTGATCACAAGAGATTCAAGTGATTGTGTGCAGGTGTTTATTGAAGATCTAAGAAGATTTGAAGACAAAGAAGATATTGAAAGATTTCGATTTGTGGGTTTATAATCTTTCCTTGTGATTAAAGGTATTGATTGGCTTAATCTTAAACGATTACCTTGGGTGATTGAACATAAGATAGATCTAAGGAC
>JAJJWW010013615.1:0-27348 GCA_023531295.1 Papaver armeniacum
TGTATATTTTGCATATATTTAGTGTCAAATTTTTCTCTCTCATCAAATTTGTTAAGTGCATATTTTGCATATATTTAGTGTCGAATCCATGCTAGTATTTGCTATATTTTCTTGCGAATTATTGTATATTACTCTTGTTTTTTCTTATTTATGTTTTGCTAGGTGAATCATCCAAAAGAAGTGAATATGCACTTAATTGTGCAAAGAAAGAAGTTAGCCGCAAGCGGAGAAGGGCCAAAGACCAAAGCTAACACGTTCGAATCTAGGAGTGCGTGCTATCATCTTGAAGAGGACGAAAAGACGAAGTCAATGGCGAAAGAAAGGAGTCATTCCGACATCGTATGAAGATTTCATGGGCATTTGAAGCATGTCAAAGTGTCCAAAGATGTTTTGAGGCACATAATTTATAAAGGCACCAGCAGAATTTACTACGGGCTACACCTTCTTGTTCAACACATTTCCCGACCAGTTCAGCCGTGCCGGCTCTTCATCAGGATTCGCTACACAGAGAGAGGAGTAACATATGGTTGAGTTATTGATTGCTTCTATGGATAGTTGTAGGAGGTGAACTCGATGGAAGCTGTAGGATTCGATGTATACTATCATTGGTCGTCGAGTTGGTGATGGAACTCGAGCTTGGTATGCTGCTGCCATGATTGATGATGAACTGGTACGGAGTTCAGTTGTCCGTGGATGATGAGGTCGACACTAGCACAATGAATATGGATATTTTTAAGCTCGAGTAAGAGCAGTGGTTGGTGGATACGAGTGTTGTTGCTGCTGGTGATTGAGGTTGAGAAAATGGATAGAATTGGTTGCTACATTCTTGCAAAGTTTGCAGGAAGGAAAGTGATGATTGAGGGGTGTGCTGTGATTATCGATTCAATGATGGAGCTGGTTGCATGGAGATGGATAAAGAAGATGGAAGATAGAGAGACCGACCAGTTCAGGGAATGGAATGAAGATGGCCATTGCTGCTGTTATGATCAAGGCTGACCGATATGAAGCAAAGACGAGTAGGAAGTCGATGGTTGTTGTTTGTTGGTGAGAGTTTGAAGAGAACAAGGGATACGATGGAGTTGGAGTCTGTTAACGGTGATTGAAAAAGAGCAAAGGAAGTTGATTGAACCGAGAGAGATGCTGGTGGTCTGTAGACTTGGTTTCGAGAAAAGATGGAATCAATTGTCTTGCTTCCGCTCACCACGGCAAGAACTGATGGTGGTGTGCAGCGATGGCAGTTGACGGAGCTGATGATGGATCTCAAGTGAGAAAGGCTCGAGCATGGGAGATGCAGAACTGATGGTGGTGTGTAGCGATGGCAGTGATGTGGAGATGGAAGCCGAGATCGATGGAGTTTGGCAGTGGTGATATAAGATAGAAGTCGAGTTGCTGGTCAGATATTGAATCGAGCAGATGGAGTTCGAGTGAGAAAAAAAACTCAGATGAAAGATGGTTTTCACGGATAGCCTGGTATACGTGAGAGATTTGTCGAATACAAACTTCACGATCACCAGAGTTGCCGAGGAAGTATGGTGTTGAAAACCAAACTCGTGGGAAATTATTTTTCACCGACAAGAGAAGTGTCATGGGAAGTTTTGAAGAAAACTGAAAATCCAGGACTTTGGAATTTCACGATGACATGTGTGTCCGTGATTTTGACCAGAAAATAAAATAAAATCCAGGTGAAAATATTTTTCTCGGGGGATGTATATCCGTGACTCTGATGGAGAGGAGAATATGGGTAACAGGTCCGCGGTTCGCATGACCGACAAGCCAACGAAGATTATGGGCTGGACTTCTTAGTCTTATAAGCAAGCCCATTACTTGTGTCGCCACTCCAAAACACGGCCAGCTTTTGGAAGTGATTGATTATGGGAATTCGGCAACGTTTTTGCAAGCTATTTTGACCGGGATTCGGTGCACGGGCACAACTACAATTGGGACACCTATATAAGAGAACTTTTAATATTTTTGATATCATATAATCTTTTATCAAGTTTTGGAGAGAAGAACACAAGGGAGAAAAAGCTAGGGTTTTGGAGCGTTCTTCATTACCGTAACTATTTCTTTTCCATTATATAATATGAAACTCATGGGTTTTGTTAATACCATGAGTAGCTAAACTTCTTAGTGATTGGGGATGAATTCTAAGTTCTAGACATGATTTGAGTTATTATATAAATCTATTTTGAAGTTCTTCACATGATTATTGATTGTTTATACTAATTAGAATATTTATGATTGATTGATAGATTGTTTAGGTGGCCAACTGAATTAATTTGTTGATTAAATCAAATGCTATTATTGAGTTAGGAGATAAGTAATAGTCGAATAATTCATACAAAAGTAGAGAACACAAGACCTTGCAGAGGGATTCTGTATAGCGATTGTGTGTATAAATAGCACTAGAAAGTGGACCTTGAGCTAAGAGTCTAACTACTAGGATCAATCTATAATTCACAAAGATAGAAGCATTCGGACAAATTACACCTGAGTGAGCTACTACTAGGTGGTTTCGAAGAATAGAATTTAGGTATTGGAGAGCTTCCGGTACCCAGTGATTTAAGGAATTTAGGGGAATGAAGCTAGTCGTTATTCCACGGTTGGTAATAATTTGTGATTAATTGTATTAATGGATGAATATAATAACTTGATGACGGTTTAGTAAAGAAAGAGGATTCCACGATCATATTTCTCTCCATTGCTTGCAAACTTTATTACTTTCAATTGCTTTGTTATTTACTTTGTTCTAAAATCAAAAAACAAACCCCCATTGTGACACTCTTTGACAACTAAATATCCCTGCTCTTCGTGTCCTCCCCGGCAGCGGCGCCAAAATTTGATGCATGTCGTAGGTGCAATCAAATTAATATCTTATTTCCACTCAATTAAAAATAATATAATGGAAGTGAAGTTCGTTCCCACGAAGAGCAGGGAGATTTAGTTGTCAAAGAGTGTCACAATGGGGGTTTGTTTTTTGATTCAAAGTAAATAACAAAGCAATTGAAAGTAATAAAGTTTGCAAGCAATGGAGAGAAATATGATTAGGGAATCCTTCTTCGTTACTAAACCGTCATCAAGTTATTATATTCATCCATTAATACAATTAATCACAAATTATTACCAACCGTGGAATAACAGCTAGCTCAGTGTTATCCCCTAAATTCCTTAAATCACTAGGTACGGAAGCTCTCCAATACCAGATTCTATTCTTTGAAACCACCTAGTAGTAGCTCACTCAAGGTGTAATTTGTCCGAATGCTTTATCTTTTGTGAATTATAGATTGATCTGATGCGTGTCGTAACCACAACAAATTAATTAATACTTTACTACCTAATTAACAAGTAATATAGGGTAGTCAAGGTCGATCCCACGAGGAGCACGAGATTCTAGTTGTAAAAATTGTCACGAAAGGGGGGTGTAAAAAGCAAAAGAAAACAAACAAAACAATTAAAAGATAAAGTTGAAAGCAATAAGAGAGACGAGATCAAGGAATCCTTCTTCGTTGCAAAACAATGAATCAAGTTATGTTCTCTTCTACTTGTTATTAGTCACAAATTATCACCAACCGTAGGTAAAGCAGCTAGCTCAGTGCTAAACCCCTAAATCCCTTGTATCACCTGGGACACGGAAGTTCTCGACACCGGATTCTAATCACCAAGCCACCTAGAATTAGCTCAACCTAGATGTAACTTGGCTCATGCATTAGGTTTTGTGAATTTCTTAGGTTGATATTAGTAGTTAGACTCTTAGCTCAAGGTCTACTTGCTAACGTTGTTTCTACACACAATTGCTCCACGGAATCCCTCCGCAAGGTCTCGTGTTTGCTACTTATGTAAAGAGTCAAAGAACGATTACTTATCCCCTAACTTTCACTAGCTTTAGATCGAATTAACAAATCAATTTAGTTCACACCCAAACAATCTATCAATCAATCATGAATGTCTTTAAGATCACTCCTATTAGTAAAAACAAACGATAATCATGTGAAAAACTTCAAGATAGAATTGAAACAAAAACTCAAATCATATGTTTAAAAACTAGGAATTCATCCTCAATCAATAAAATTAACTACTCATGTTAAGAGTTCACACAAAGAATAAGAAAAGAAAAGAATTGTGTGTGTAGAAAGGTGTAGAGAGAAGTGTGTAGAGAAAGATGTAGAGAAAGATGTGTAGAAGTTGTAGAAAACTTCTCTATTTATAGGCTTCAATATTCTCCAAATCTTCTAAGGAATAGAACCCTTTTCCTTTTGCAATTCAATTTCCAAATCAAGCTTTTCTCAACTCTTCCACCTTCTCTTTCCAAATTTGAGTCCAATTCTCCATCCAATTCCTAGCCCAAGTCTTCACACCCATGAGAGAAGTCCATAGAAAATTCTGGAATTTTTGGCTCGCCGGAAAACTGGGATTGTGGCCGGAATTTGGCCGGAAAACGTCGCCGCCGGCCACCTGAAAATTTCTCCGTCAAGAGAATATTCGACGGAATATTCCGTCCGGCCCTCCGTTAGGACTAACGGTCAAACAGGTCAACCTAACGGTCGTCGTCAGTCAATCGGGTCAAGTCGATGAGTGAGTCAGGCTATGAGTCGGTGTCTTGATCGGCCGACTCGCCTCATCGGGTGAGTTGGACCGGCGCCTCGATCGGTCAATCACTGAGCCAACTCGTCAGAGCAGAAAACCAGCCAAGTTCTATTTGTTTGCTGGACTTGCACAGGCCAAATTCAGGCACTTCTTCACCTGTTAAGAGCCTAACACATTCATCTAATTCTGGTGCCCTTTTCTACCCTGTAACAGAAGCAACACTTCTCATTCCATCCATAGCCATGAACTGCAACATCACCTGCTTAAACTCCAGCTGCTATCAAACCTTCAGCTGCCACCTCAATTCCATACTCATATTGCAGCTGCAACAATGTAATCAACCAACTTGCACCAAGACATTGCATTCCTTCCACTGCCTCAAGCCACCATTCACAAGTTACAGCCTAATTGCACTGCAGTTCAAGAACAAGACACATTCTTTTTGCCATTCAACAAATTTATTTACCATCTCCTCCTGGGTTGATGCAACATCTGCCCTTTCAACAATCTTTAACAGATTCCACCACCATCGCTCCATTGCCACTGCATCTGACCACCCGTGCCTCATCTCGGCTCTCCTCGCAAAGAAGCTTCCATATGCTCCTTCCCGCTCACTCCTGTGCCTTAACCAAAGACTGATTTACCCATTCTCGAGACCAACTACATGAATCTGTTGAACTTCACAGTATTTCCCAAAATCCCCATTGGCAACAACAATGCACTTCACTACAAAGCTGTAACTGCCAAAACCACCATCTCTTCTTGTTCAAACCTGCAATAGTTCACCAGCTTCACTTCAACTGCACTTCTGCCGCCGCCCATACATTCACCAACAATAATGTAATCATCTCCTTCTTCAATTCAAACCAAAACCCGTTCTTATAATCACCTCTTCCTGCCAAATCCAAGCTTGACTCAGAGCCTAATTTCCAATAAACCCATCTGATCAAATCGATTTATAACATCGCAGAAACATCAATTCTTTCTTTCATCCCCATGAAAATCAGCATAAAAACTACTTCTCCCATTTCCACTTCAAAGACTAGTATCACTCAAAACCCATTTAATCTATGAGATCCAACGACCTCACCATCATTTCGCTCATCACAGGGATCTTCTCCAAACCCTAACTTCAATTGAACCGAGTAATCCTCACATTTCCCCATCCGCACTTAAGCCCAATATCACCATCTCGATACTCTTCTCAACTCGCTCGCTTTCAATTTGGTCGATTTATCAACCATAGTAGTTCGATTCGAAACCCCCTCTTCGATTCGAGCATCAATCGCTCAATCATCTTCTCAATACCTCCCCGTATTTCTCCTCACCCCTATCACTGGTGCCATTTTCTCATTGTTCCTTCTCCTCCGATAACCTCGTATGTGCGCCTGGCTGCATAACAATCGACGAGAAGAAGAAATAAATTTCTTCTCCGAGTTTTAGGTGTTATGTAAGAACCGTGGATTCATCCATCCCACTGGTAGGATAGGGGTAACCAAAAATGATATAAACACCCACTCATTATTAAGGGCCACCAACAAATCTTGTATTGTCAGTCCTGGGAACTGGCTGTGCTTAATTGTTGACTTTGCTTTACAACCTTCTCATACGGACTTGGAATGGCCTCGTTCTTTCGCTGATAGCTTCGCCTTTTTGTTCCAATTGGGATGATTTCTGCTTCTTTTCCTCCGTGCGACTCCAGAGTACCTATAAAACTCAAAACAAGCGTAAAATACATAATTTACACGAAAAATAGCAAAGAAAGCATAAACTACTAGATAGTAAATTAGGTGTATTCTACACCTATCTAATTCCCCACACTTAGACTTTGCTAGTCCTCGAGCAAATCAAACTAAAAACTCACAACTTCAAAGCGTTCAAGCGTCACAAGCATCCAAAAAGTTATGAGGACATAGAATTTCTGCATGCTAGTAATAAGAAGTTAGAAATACTAAAGAACATATTCTCATTCTTAAATGTTGAGTGAGAAATAACCACACCATAATGAGAGAATGCGTGTTTGAGAAACGATCAATAAGCATTTCGCCTCGACTTCTGCCTCACCAAATAAGATTTTATGATAATTGCACTCTCAAAAAGACAGCTTTTTATGGTTCTCACATGTGTGCGGGTAGGAATGAAGAGAGAATTCCTCGACACGTTGAATGGTGGGAAGGACATCTTCCGAAATTTTGAAAAACCCACATCTTTTAATATTTTGAAAAACCATTTTTCTGATGATCTCTAAGAAAGGAAATCAACCATTTTTATCGAGGATGAGATTACTTACTTACCTTCACATCCGATTGCCAATTATGATAACACCACTCTTCACGGCATCCAATAGAAACGTCTTCCGCTCCTCGTCTTGATCTCCTTCGTCTTCGGTTTCAACTATTGATGATAAACCCTTGAATTTCATAAATCCTTAACAATTTATAACTCTTTACCTTGAAATCCTTGTCGCTTGAAACTACCTTATAGATTTTCCTTCCCCACGGCTTAAAACAAAACAAATATTTCTCTTGTTTTTCTTTTTTTTTTTTTTTTTTTTTTTTTTTTTTAAGAACTAAGAGAAATTAAATACAAAAATAAACCATGGCCGTGGGAGAAGTATTTTACCGCTTGATTCTTCACAACTTGTATCGTCTTGAAATCATAAACTTCAAAAAATTCTCACCTTTTAATTTTCTTCGCTTTCATGAATAAGTCTTCATACTTGAATATAAAATTACCTCATTATATTGTAAGTCTTCAACATATATGTAAAAATCCGCTCTTTTGTATGTTGCTTTTACTTGAATTTGAAATTTGCTCTTTTTTCTCGTTCCGTTGCTTGTAAACCTTAAACTTTTCCAACTTCCCTTGTAGATTTTGATGTCGCTCCTTGTTGATGATGAGAGTGTTTCTATGGATCCGTTGTTGTCGAGAGAGAGAATGGTGCTAACTGCAAATCGAACTACAAGAAGGAAGCTTTCATCTATGGACGTCACCCTCATGATTGACAAAATTAGCACTCAAGAGATCAAAGAGTAGTGCTTTTAGTGGTGGGAGGTTGGGTAGCTCACCATTCTACCCGAAATTAACTTACGGTGACACACACTCAAAAGAAAGCTCTTTAGTAGATGGAAAAATTTCTGGTCGGTGCCTCACATGATATGAATACGGGTAATCTCCACTAATGATTGATCAAAGAACTCTAATAACGCATTTCTCCCTGCACCAAATTCGCATCACTGGCATGATTAAATCCATTATTTAACACTCAAACAAACAAGAAATCCGAATGTAGTTCTCTAACATTTCCAAGTTCAATTATGTCGGTCAAAATCTCTATGTAAACATACCTAGAAATATGCTAGGGACTCTAAAATCTTTAAAAGTTGGAATTTTTATGTAAAACTTTTTTTTTTTTTTCAAAATTTTTTAAATTTTTTTGTAATTTTTGTTTTAAAAACATGCTTAACCACTCCCCCACACTTAAACCTTACATTGTCCTCAATGTAATTGAATCCTCCTAGTAAAGTCAAGGTGGGAAAATTTTAACATGATAAAAAAAATAAGAAAAAGAAATAACAAAAAGCAAAAGGATAAGAAATACAAAACCGATGGGTTGCCTCCCATTAAGCGCTTGTTTTAAAGTCGACGGCTTCGACTTGGCTCTTTGCGAGATTCATTCCCCATATACTAACAATCGGAAAATTTGAGGATCCACCCATAATACCTGTTTTTCAAACAATAACCCATACAAATGTTAGCACAAGAAAATAATAGTGAAATTATCGCTCGATGGAAATTTCCCCCACACTTATTCTTGTCCACACTGAAGTGTATAAAGAACATAGAATTCGGGAACTTCCATGTATTCCTCTTGGCAAACCTGCATGGTGTTAGCATCAAGTGTTTCCAATGGTGGATATTTAGAAACAAAATCATCCAAAAATACTTTCAAGCACATACATTCAAACCAATAAGAGGTAAAGGAGAAGACTCAATAGGCAAAGGGTTAGACAAACCTTTCAAAAATTCTTGTATTATAGAATCCTCTTCATCCTTAAAAAATTCAAGTGAATTACTTACCTCTTGTATATCGTGGTCCTCATTAAACCTTGCAACCATTCTTCGTCGTTTTCTACCTTAACCATAGTCTCGGTATCATTAAAATCATTCGCAAGTTCAATTGGGTCTTCCACAAAATCAATGAATGTGGTTTCATCCTCTATAATCATCTCTTCAACATTCTCATCATCGATCGGGCCATTCACTAAAGTGATTCTCATCGGTATAGATTGTAAAATCTTCTTGTGCGGGTGTTACTTCGTTTATAACAATAGGTAAGTCACACCCAATCTCCTCCTTTTGAATAGGTGAAGGATCGTTATTATGATCCGGAGTTGGAATAACTTCCTCATTGTCGGAACATTCATACACTTCCGCTGACTCCCATCTTTCCTTAAGAAAATTTTGCCATAATAAATGCATCTTCCTCAAGCTCGTCCTTTTGAATAGGTGATTGATCATTATTAAGATCAAGGCTCGAGTAATCTACACTAGCGTCATCAAAAGTCTCCAAAGGTTTGTCCTTTTCAACACAATCATCTTCATTTTCGGACTCACCATAATAAGAATCTTCATCGGTTTCATAACCTTTATCCCTTTATCGCTTAAGTTCCATATGAATAGTCCTACTAATTTTGCGACAAGCTCTTCCGAGTCTCCATCATCTTCCAATTTGTATAATTTCTGGCAAGTTTCGACGTTCACACGCTTACCACAATCGCTAGACGGCATCTCCTCTTTTGGAAAAAGTGAAGGAAAAAAACACGATGAAGAGGAGTATATTCCAAATTCTCTCGTCTGCACATTACTAGAAACAAATTGTTAGATGCATAACTATCCTTCCATCCATGTGATTGTCCACTTACATACCGTCATAAGGTTGTTGATATGTATGAGAATATCCATAAGGTTCTCAGGAAATTTATCATAGCCAAAATATTGGTTTTTGATTGTATCCCTAAGGATGGTTGGAAGTTGTCATAATGTTGAGGTTGAAAACCGTATTGATTGTTGTAATATGCTAGCTCTTGTCCACTGTACATGGAAAACCGACATACCTGAAATAAGATTCAAAACTAAGTTAGATACGGAATAGAATCCAACAAAGCAAGAATAAAGCAAAAAGAAAAATAAAACAATTCAAAATCATCCATTGCTCCTAAGAACGGCGCCAAAATTTGATGCGTGTCGTAACCACAACAAATTAATTAATACTTTACTACCTAATTAACAAGTAATATAGGGTAGTCAAGGTCGATCCTACGAGGAGCACGAGATTCTAGTTGTAAAATTGTCACGAAAGGGGGTGTAAAAAGCAAAGAAAACAAACAAAACAATTAAAAGGTAAAGTTGAAAGCAATAAGAGAGACAAGATCAAGGAATCCTTCTTCGTTGCAAAACAATGAATCAAGTTATGTTCTCTTCTACTTGTTATTAGTCACAAATTATCACCAACCGTAGGTAAAGCAGCTAGCTCAGTGCTAAACCCCTAAATCCCTTGTATCACCGGGACACCTAAGTTCTCGACCACCGGGATTCTAATCACCAAGCCACCTAGAATTAGCTCAACCTAGATGTAACTTGGCTCATGCATTAGGTTTTGTGAATTTCTTAGGTTGATATTAGTAGTTAGACTCTTAGCTCAAGGTCTACTTGCTAACGTTGTTTCTACACACAATTGCTCCACGGAATCCCTCCGCAAGGTCTCGTGTTTGCTACTTATGTAAAGAGTCAAAAACGATTACTTAGCCTAACTTTCACTAGCTTTAGATCGAATTAACAAATCAATTTAGTTGGCCACCCAAACAATCTATCAATCAATCATGAATGTCTTTAAGATCACTCCTATTAGTAAAAACAAACGATAATCATGTGAAAAACTTCAAGATAGAATTGAAAAACAAAACTCAAATCATATGTTTAAAAACTAGGAATTCATCCTCAATCAATAAAATTAACTACTCATGTTAAGAGTTCACACAAAGAATAAGAAAAGAAAAGAATTGTGTGTAGAAAGGTGTAAAAAGATGTAGAAAAGATGTAGAAGTTGTAGAAAACTTCTCTATTTATAGGCTTCAATATTCTCCAAATCTTCTAAGGAATAGAACCCTTTTCCTTTTGCAATTCAATTTCCAAATCAAGCTTTTCTCAACTCTTCCACCTTCTCTTTCCAAATTTGAGTCCATTCTCCATCCAATTCCTAGCCCAAGTCTTCACACTCATGAGAGAAGTCCATAGAAAATTCTGGAATTTTTGGCTCGTGGGAAAACCGGGATTGTGGCTCGAATTTGGCCGGAAACGTCGCCGCCGCCACTTGAAAATTTCTCCGCTAAGAGAATATTCGACGGAATATTCCGTCCGGTCCAAGTTAGGGACTAACGGTCAAAGGTCAAACTTAACGGTCGTCGTCAGTCAATCGGGTCGTCGATGAGTGATTCGGCTATGAGTGTTGTCTTGATCGGCCGACTTGCCTTCTTCTGGGGTGAGTTGGACCTGGCCGGATCTGCCCGAACCACCGAGCCAACTCGTCTGAAGCGTAAAACCAGCCAAGTTCTATTTGTTTGTCGGACTTGCACAAAGCCAAATTCAGGCACTTCTTCAATTGCTAAGAGCCTAACACATCATCTAATTCGTGCCCTTTTCTACCCTCGAAGTATAGCACTTCTTCATTCCATCCATAGCCATGAACCGCAACATCACCTCGCTAAACTCCCGCCTGCCATCAAACCTTCAAATGCCACCTCAATTCCATACTCATATTGCAGCTGCAACAATGTAATCAACCAACTTGCACCAAGACATTGCATTCCTTCCACCGCCCTCAAGCCACCATTCACAAGTTACAGTCTAATTGCACCTGCAGCTTCAAGAAAGCACACATTCTTTGCCATTCAAACCAACCTATTTACCATCTCCCTCCCCGGTTGATGCAACATCTGCCCTTTCAACAATCTTTAACAGATTCCACCACCACTGCTCCATTGCCACTGCACCCGACCACCCGTGCCTCATCTCGGTCTCCCTCGCAAAAAGACAGCCATATGCTCCTTCCCCAGCTTTCACTCCTGTGCCTTAACCAAGATCGATTTACCCATTCTCGACTAACTACATGAATCTGTTGAGCTTCACAAAAGTATTTCCCAAAATCCCCATTGGCAACAACAATGCACTTCACTACAAAGTCAGAATCGCAAAAACCATCTCTTCTTGTTCAAACTCGCAATAGTTCATCAGCTTCACTTAACTGTACTTGCCGCGCCCCCATACATTCACCAACAATACTTAATCATCTCCTTCTTCAATTCAAACCAAAACCCGTTCTTATAATCACCTCTTCCTGCCAAATCCAAGCTTGACTCAGAGCCTAATTTCCAATAAACCCATCTGATCAAATCGATTTATAACATCGCAGAAACATCAATTCTTTCTTTCATCCCCATGAAAATCAGCATAAAAACTACTTCTCCCATTTCCACTTCAGCACCTGTATCACTCAAACCCATTTAATCTATGACAGATCCAACGACCTCACCATCATTTCTGCTCATCACAGGGATCTTCTCTCCAAACCCTAACTTCAATTGGTGAGAATCCTCACATTTCCCCATCCGCACTTAAGCCCAATATCACCATCTCGATACTCTTCTCAACTCGTCTCCGTTTCAATTTGGTCGATTTATCAACCATAGTAGTTCGATTCAGAAACCCCCTCTTCGATTCGAGCATCAATCGCTTCAATCATCTTCTCAATACCTCCCGTATTTCTCGACCCCTATCATCGTGCCATTTTTCTCATTGTTCCTTCTCCTCTCGATAACCTCAGATGCCGCCTTCACAGACAACAATCGACGAAGAAGAAGAAATAAATTTCTTCTCTGAGTTTTAGGTGTTATGTAAGAACCAGGATTCATCCATCCCAGCTGGTAGGATAAGGGGTAACCAAAAATGATATAAACACCCACTCATTATTAAGGGCCACCAACAAATCTCTTCGTATTGTCAGTCCTGGGGAACTGACAGGCTTAATTGTTGACTTTGCTTACAACCTTCTCATACGGACCCGGAATGGCCTCGTTTCTTCACGATAGCTTTCGCCTTTTTTGTTCCAATTGGGATGATTTCTCGCTTTTTCCTCCGTGCGACTCAGTACCTATAAAACTCAAAACAAGCGTAAAATACATAATTTACACGAAAATAGCAAGAAAGCATAAACTACTAGATAGTAAATTAGGTGTATTCTACACCTATCATGATCCTAGTAGTTAGACTCTTAGCTCAAGGTCCACTTTCTAGTGCTATTTATACACACAATCGCTATACGTAATCCCTCTCGCAAGGTCTTGTGTTCTTTACTTTTGTATGAATTATTCGACTATTACTTATCTCCTAACTCAATACTAGCATTTGATTAAATCAACAAATTAATTCAGTTGGCCACCTAAACAATCTATCAATCAATCATAAATATTTTAATTAGTATAAACAATCAATAATCATGTGAAGAACTTCAAAATAGATTTATATAATAACTCAAATCATGTCTAGAACTTAGAATTCATCCCCAATCACTAAGAAGTTTAGCTACTCATGGTACTAATAAAACCCATGAGTTTCATATTATATAATGGAAAAGAAATAGTTGGCGGTGATGAATCGCTCCAAAACCCTAGCTTTTCTCCCTTGTGTTCTTCTCTCCAAACCCTTGATAAAAGATATATCCCTTTAAAAATATTAGAAGTTCTCTTAAATAGGTATCCAAGTTGGTGTTGTACCGTGCGCCGAATCCGTGCGGTAACTTGGTTGCCAAAACTCGCCAAAGTCATGAAGTAGGTCGAGTCCAAAATCGCCATGAGACCGAATTCTCAAAACAAGCTCAAATGGACTGAAGTAGGTTATTAAAGGCCCACCATTAGCAACATTACAGTGTCGGTTCCTCGTAAATCTTCTTTTCCCTCGATCATTCACGGATATACGAGGTGACCGTGAATTATTTTTTTCCCCGGATTTTCACTTCTCAATCGTCCGACTCAGTGACACTTCTCCCTCCGTGAGCGATAATTTCGCTGGATTTTTAATTTCTCCGGTCGGTACTTGCGTTCCTTGTGTCTCCGTGAAAACTCAAAACATCCGAGTTTTGGTTTTGAACTCCTTCTTTACAGTTCTCCGCTTTGTCCAACTCTGCCCACTCGATCACATACCTCACAATCCGGCCCAAGAACACCCCATCTCGAGTTACTCTATCACCGGCAAGGCAGCTCCAACAATAACCTCAAGTTCCATATCCTCCCGAACTGCCGACATCTTGTTCTCCGTCACAAGAACAAACTCCATCGATCTTGATTCTTTGTTGCAATCACCACTGAAATAATTCCATCTTCGAAGAATGACCATCGCCAGCTCGACCTTCTCTTATCATCATCGAGCATGCTACAGCCAAGACTATCACAGATTCCTCCTTCTCGCCACTGAGTTCTACTACAGCTCGAGCTTTTATTCTACTTCATTCATCATCACCACAGCGTCTCCATCATCCCTAATGGCATTCTCGATCACCATTCTTTCTTCCATCGACAGCCATCAATCTTCATTACCTCCACAGCGTCCCATGTTATCAATCAACCACAGCTCGATTCCACTGTCCACCGGCAGCAGCTGTCTCGCTCGTCCCAAAGAACACCTCTAGCTCGCCATTGATAAAACAACACCGCAGCTCTATTCTCGGATGCACAGAGTCACACCACCAAAGCAACCACCACAGGTTCAACTCCATTATTACCATCGATTCATCCCCGCAAATGCCAAGCTCCGTTAATCGCTATATCCCCAAACTCCGCCGTCGCGTCTTATGGTTCAGCTCCATCACAGCTCCATGAGCATCACCGCCTCGACCTTCTCTCAATTCTTGTATCTTTGTTGTGCTTGACTTCACCTTTGACCATCAACACCGCAAGCTCGGCAAAGATCACCTCTCTAACTTCTCACCGTATTCTTCCCTGACTTCTCTTCACTCGATTTTCGATAATGACAAGAGATCCATTCTCATCATCGTGATTCGCTTCTAATAATTCATCATCACAACCCATCAACACAACGTCATCATCATTGCCCTTTTAATCAATCTCAAGAAAGCATCACCATCATCGCCATGTTCTTCCATCGAGCAACGGACTTCCTATCGCTGGCAATGGCAAAGAAGAACTAATGTTGTTCGTGCATGGAAATAAAGAAGATGAAGTGACCGTTCAGCTTCTTCCATGAGTCTTGTCTGCCCTGAGTAATAAGGACGGATGCCCTTATAAATTCTGTGCCTACACAATTTCACAACTTTTCTTTGCTTCAACCACCCATAAAATCTTCATACGATGTCGGAACGAATCCATTCTTTCGCCGTTTGTTTCGTCTTTTCGTCCTCTTCGAGATGATAGCAAGAACTCCTCAATTTGGATGAGTTCCAATTGGTCTTTGGCCCTTCTCAGCTTGCGGCTAACTTTTTATTGCACAATTAAGTGCAAATTCACTTTTTTTGGATGATTCACCTAGCAAAACATAAATAAGAGAAAACAAGAGTAATATACAATAATTTGCAAAAAACTAAGCAATTACTAGCATGGATTCGACACTAAATATATGCAAAATATGCACTTAACAACCTCTTTGTTGTTCATTCAGCCTTGAACAATCTTTGCGAATTTCATTCGTGATGTAAATTGCAAGCTGCTCGCCTCTTATCTTCTCCTCGTCTTTCCTTAATTTCTTTCACATTTGCCTTCTTCTCATGAACATGAAAATTTTCCATTGAAACTTTAGTTTTCTTCCCCGAATTTCACCACAACAATTAATTTTTTTTTTTTTTTTTTAATCACGTCTTTAAATTATTGATGATGTTTTCTCCCTGAAAGTGTAACTTCTTCCATGAAATTTCCGTTTTTTCTCCTGAAACTTTAAGATCTAAAAATAAATATGAACAGTAGCTAATTTTCATGGAAATTTCTTGATCCAACAAGTTACAGGAAGGATAAATCCTTTACTCCTCCCTGTTTCTAGCGCATATGTGGTTGCAGGAAATCCCACACTACACCCCTCATAATATTTCATAGATCTACATTATTTCATAATCAAAATAAAGATTAAAGTGCTAAAATTATAAAATGGACACAAGGATTTTTACATGGTTCGATCAATGTGATCTACATCCATGGTTCTTCACTATGATTGTTGATATTACATTAGTATTTCATTTACAATCTCTATTAACGGATATTTTGTAGAGCTCTAGATCTAGTTTTAGGGAAGAAGATGATAAAGAAAAATAAAGTCTCCCTCTAAAAAATATCTCTCTCCATTTTATATAGTATTTACATAGTGGATGACAGCTCATGTACAACTAATATTTCCCTTAATTTCGGATTTACCTTGCGACACTTCGCAGGTCTACAAATGTTAGTCTTCGCAAGTCTTCTTGACTCTTCGCAGAATCGTCACACATTTCTCATATTTAAGCTAATGTCATTTGTTGCGTCGTTTCTAATATTTCTTCTGCGACATTATTATGTTGTGTCGTTAATAATTCGCAAGTGAAGGTTGCTGCGATATTCTGCTCCTACAAACACAAAATAAGATACTTCAACGAAGAGCAAATCGATTAGCAAACAAGCTCAAACTTGTTCAAAAATCACCCGAGGTATGTAAACTCATCTAATCTTCGAAGAAGTTAGTTTCCAAAGAAAGGACTAGACCACTAGAGAGAAGGGTACGGTCTAAAGTGTCTGAGAAACATGGTTCTATGAATTCCTTTAAACACAAACTTATTAGTTCAACAATGTTTGTTTGCTCGGATACCAATTGAAAATACATGTTGATGGTGGTTTTTAAACGAAGGGTAAAGTCGTAAAACCCCAAATAACCTAATGTCACCAGTGACACATTTATTAGGACATTTAATGCATGTAGTCAGTAATTAATAGGGGGTATTTTTTCAAATTAGGGTTATAACGAACGAAACCCTAACTCACCTCCGTGCCGATGGCAAATCATGCCAGCCACACCTAGCCCAAGCTAGCCGCGCCATGCCAAATGCGCTCTGCCTTGGCCCTAGCTACACTAATCACACCAAATGCGCCAAAGCATGCCAACCATGCTAGCCGCACCTCCGTGCCGATGGCAAATCATGCCACCCACACCTAGCGCAAGCCAAAGCGCACCTCTGTGCCAATGGCAAATCATGCCAGACACACCAAACGCATGCAAAGCATGCCAACCATGCTAGCCGCACCTCCGTGCCGATGGCAAATCATGCCAGCCATACCTAGCCCAAGCTAGCCACACCTCTATGCCAATGGCAAAGCATGCCAGCCATACCAAACGCGCCGAAGCATGCCAACCATGCTAGCCGCACCTCCGTGCCGATGGCAAATCATGCCAGCCACACCTAGCCCAAGCTAGCCGCACCTTCGTGCCAATGGCAAATCATGCCAGCCCACACCAAACGCCAAAGCATGCCAACCATGATAGCCGCACCTCCGTGCCAATGGCAAATCATGCCAGCCACACTTAGCCCGAGTTAGCCGTGCCATGCCAAATGCACTCTGCCTTGGCCCTAGCTACACTAATCACGCCACGCCAAGCCAAACACCCTTACAGCCGTGCCATGCCAAAGTAGCGCCCACACCTAGGCTTGTAAACCATGCAACCTAGGCCAAATTGGCCACGCATGCCATTGGCACATGCCAACACGCACCGCCGGTAGCTTTTTTCTACCTGTGGCGCGGCCCAAGTTGGCCACGCATGCCATTGGCACATGCCAACACGCCGCCGGTAGCTTTTCTACCAAGGCGCGACCCAAATTGGCCACGCATGCCATTGGCACATGCCAACACGCCGCCGGGTAGTTTTTTCTACTAAGGCGCGACCCAAATTGGCCACGCATGCCATTGGCACATGCCAACACGCCGCTGGTAGCTTTTCTTACTGTGCCATGGCCCTAATGGCCGAACACGCCATTGGCACTTGCCACACACGCCACTAGCGGGCATTGCCACTTACACTCAACGTACAACCTACCACCAAGGCATTCCGCACATGCCATTGGCACATGCCACACGCGCCACTAGCAGTGCCACTTGCACTCAAGGTGCAACCAACACTCGAGATATCAACACAAACGGGGGGATGCTTTCCAGTGGTTTTGGTTTGGCGGTCACAGCTTTTTGCAAGTACACTACGCTCACATTAAGAAAGCGTGAAAAGGAATAAAGCGTGTCAAATAAATGAGGAAATAATGGTGAAAACGTTTTCACCCATAAACACCATGCGGTTACCACCTCCTCCCATTATTTCACCCTTTACTCTCTTCCTTCATGAGGCCTGTGGTACATTTCAATCTCGACTTGTATAAATAGGTCTTACCTATTTCCACCGCACAACAAGTCTCTTGGTCGAGAAAAATACAACACTCTCGTAAAAGGCAACTTTGCAAGCTATCCAAAGCTTTCATCTCTTGCAAGCTTCCTAAGCTTTCACTTTCTCGATACAAGTCGAGACACTACTCTCCTGCACTATTCCGCCTCAACACCTTTCTTTGCTTCCTCCCCAAATCAACCCTTCTCCTCCACTTTGTGACCGAAGCAAGTCCTGGGAACGACCATTCCTTGGTTTAGGCCGGGCTTGCACAGATTGATCTCTCGAATCTATAAAGTGCTCACGCAAAGATATTTGTTTAGGGTTTAAACCAGTTTCTCACTCACCTACCGAATTTACCGAAATCGCCAGAAACGATTTTCACCTATAAATAATTGGCGACCATAGCGGGAGGATTGATCTATCGGCTACAATATCAGACTGTCGATCTCGTTCTTCGACCCAGATGTCAAGATGGTAGGGGAAGGCGATTCAATCCGACTCAACTACCAGACAACCCTGTTACTAGTTGTAAAAACTACACAAGAAAACCGGGACTCGCCAAGATGCTACCAGCCGATTGGGGACTTGTCAAGCGATGCTACCAAAGAAAGCCGCCTTTTACTTGGAGAGGGCGTGTTCAAAAAACCTATGAAGTGAGTAAAATTAGACCGGGCAAGATATACCATCTATTTTTAGGTTCTTAGTAAACCGCTCATACTATTGCGCCTTGTGCCTATTGCTAGCATACACTTTCATAAAAGCAATATTCCTTTCACAAAACATAATCGAGTTATATTATCAAAACCATTCATCCTTTAAATAATCCTATATCCTCAAAAGCTACCAGCTGTCTATCAAAACCGGTCGAACTTTGAACCAGACATCCAGTATGTTGTCTCAAAAAAAAAGAGAAAAAAGAAGAAGAACCTAAATGAAAGTTTAACAGAGAAACAATCAAGGAAAATCATTCAACAGAGGTCTGCTTTTCTTGGAGAAAGTCAACTTTGCGTCTTCAAGAGCCGCTCTCTTCATAGTTAACATCTTAGAAAGCTTTTCGAGTTCTACCTCCTGTCGTGCAATCTCCTCGGCGGAAAGGCTTTGATTGCCGTGATCTTTCAACTTCTCGGATCTCAGCAAGGCCTTCGACAAACCACGAAGTGTTGAACTCCTTTTCTACGCACACGTCGCGATGGTGCTCCCAGTCGGCAATAACGTCTTTAGAAACGGTGTGACCAGTCACCTCACGCATATCCTCGATGGAAGATAAAGCCTCTTCCACACGCTTAACCAGCGCAAATCGACTAGTGACCTTCTTGGTTGTGGCCATATGTCCGTACTTCTCCATGCATTCTCGTGTACAACGCTCATACTTAGCCAAAGACGCTGAAACCGCCTAACCAAAGACATGACCCGGATAAGGAACCAAGTAATGTGGGATCAAAATGACGCCCGCAATCGGCCTCACGACTCGCAAAGGGTCTTCTTCCATGTCTACGGCAGCAACCATCGAGAATCATCCACCGCTTGAACCACATCCGTGCCCGGCAATTGGCTAACTCCCATCTCCAAGTCACCGGGCGGCAAGGGTCACCAAAGGCAAGTTTTTCGTGTGGCTCCACCCCGTAATCGTCCTCCGAACCGGATTCCTCCCGCGAACTTGAGTTAGGCATTTTTCAAAAGAAGAAACGGAAGAAGAAAAAAAAGAAAAGAAGCGCGAAACTCACCGAACCACTTCAAAAAAGAACCAAGATCGCCAGAGGAATCACTCTCACTTGTCGAACTTTCTTCTTTCTCCGACTCATCACCGCTATGAGTAGGCTCAGTGCCGCCGGAATTCTTCAAGAAATTGCCGTCTCCTCGCAACGCAAGGGCAAATAAAGCATTAACACTACCGAAGCCCCGGAAGAAACAAGACACATTTTTTCAGCAGAAATTCACATGTTTTGAGATAAACCAACAAGGAGGCGACACATACCGGTTATTGGAAGAATCAAAGACACGAGAGCTGCGGGAGGATCTTTTGAAACCGTCCGAACCCGCCAAAGACGATTCTTCGTTCTTCTGTTCCTTTGCCTCGGGACTTTCCGACTACCACTGTGCAACTTTCGCTTGGGATCTCTCAACATTGGATACTTTTTCAAAACTGCTGGGAAGGTTTACAACGAACATTCTCCACCACGTGATTTACAAAATCTTGGATCATAGTGAACTCATCGTACCAGTAACTCATTATAGCCAAAAGTCGCCGAAGTTACTCTTCCCGTCTGAAAGAAGGGAAGGCGGATACCCGCTCAAGGGCACCGGCATTGAGGGCGGGATGCAATGAATCCTTAGGAACCACCACCTGGTAAGAAAGAGGCACCCCTTGATCGAAACCCATGTGACGAGCAAGACGGCCAATATTGTAAGCGCCTATTCGAAAGACCCCATGAAGAAAGACGGCATATAGCCGGACATGCAACTTTGAACAAACAAGTTTTCACCAACACTCAAGCGCCGTCAGAAGATAAAGACATGAGCGGAGCAGAAGCAAAGGTGTCAATTTGAGTCACCGACCTATGGACCGGATCCCATGGGCGAAAATTGATTTCATGCGACTTATCGAGAAGACTAACCAAGCTCATGCCAACTCTTGGACGCTTGTTCACCCATCAAGAATTCCGGGAGCCGCCCCAACTCGCGGGGATCGAAGGCAACGGTTTAGGAGCATACTTCTCAAAGTGCTCCCATAGCCGACTTGCAGAAAGCAACGTGCACATATGAATCCACTTTCATGAAACCATTCAAACTCGCATGTTCGCAACTAGGTGATCCGGATGCACATACAGGAACCAAGGAATAGCTTGCCAATGGGAAGAACTTCACCTTTTGCTAACTTCACAAGAATCACTAGCAACTCGGGTCTTATTTCATTCTTGCCGTAACTGCCATCAAAATGTCTCTAGACAACCAGAGAGCCAAAAATGCTGCAACATGAAGATCATCGTTTTCTTGTTTAGGTTCCACTCATCCGAAACCATTGAGATATCCACCAGCTATAAAAGCACCTTTCATCCTCTTTCCGGACATAATCCTTCGACTTCGCAGTGGAGTCTTTCCGAGCGTAATCTCCCAACTTAGCGGCAAGGTCTTCCCGCATCTTTTCCTCACCTTCGACAACGGATATTAAGATTCCTTGCTACCAGGAAGATTCAAGAAGAGAGCCACACTCTCCAAAGAGAAAGTTATTTCACCCCATCTACATATGATCTTGTGGGTGTCCGAACACCATCCTGGGAGATGAAAGCAACCAAGCCCGGGATATCCTTCCTAACTGGAGATTTATCAAGCTCGACAAAGATCAATAATCCGCGCTCGAGTCAAGTTGGTATTTATGTGCTCCCTACTCACCATGAACTCAACCCATCTATCAAAAGAACGCAATGGGCTTTGACACATCCTGAAATCAATGTTGGAAGAAGAGTATACCCCTTTATGAAGATAGAACCGTATGGTGTTCTCTGGGCGAACCGAACGTGTTTTCTTTTTCATCTTCACCACCGGGTTAACAAAATTGGCACGAAACCCGGGTGATTCTTCCGAGCAGGGGCGAGGGGTCTAGCAAAGAATTCATCATCCGTGTTTGGTTTGGAACTATGAACATCCTTCGATGAGGCGAAATTTTGTTGTGTAACATCTTGTCGGATTTCTTCATAACAGCTTTAATAACGAGATATCTCGCATTACCTAAGAAAGACGAAATTATCTCCCCGACGCATAATCGCACCCAACAAAAAAAAAAAAAAAAGGGGGAGAGGGTGTATTCTCTACGGGTTCAAAACTGCACACGCAGATTTTCTTCGTGGTTCAAAATTATACGCAGATTTTATACGGCTCAAGTGCTCTCTGCAGATCCTTCTTGGGTTCAAAATTATATATGGAGCATTTTTCTACAGGTTCAAAATCGCACGCGCAAAGATTTTCTTAGGACCGAAATTCATATATGCAATATCTCCTATGGGTTCAAGTCATATGAAGCACATATACGTATTCTTCTTCGGGATTCATATACGTATTCTCTACGGTTCAAAACTACACACGCAGTATTTTCTTCAGTGGTTCAAAATTATATATGCAATATTTTATACGGGCTCAAGTGCGTCTGCAAAGATCCTTCTTCGGGTTCAAAGTTATATATGGAGCACTTTCCTATGGGTTCGAATAATATATGATTTCCCCTTGGGTGCATATATACAATATTTTCTACAAGAAGCACGCCAAGAAATTATATGCGCAATATCATTGCAAGGATTATAAAGAAAACGCATACTCTTAGGGTTTGCACCTACATGAAAAGGGAAACAAGGGAAGTACTTGGAAGACATACCGAAGCCGGTTTTTCTTTGTAACTCGCCGCTAAGAGGAAAGGATGAAAGGAATAAGGTGCAAGATGAGAGAAAGGGGTTTTTATATATATGGGCGTGAAGATTCTGAAATAGGGAAGGATTTCCCTTTACCAAAAAACGTGCGAGCTCACAAGGACGCCCAACTTCCCAAATGCCGCCCAAGTTGCACCGGTCCCACCAATTGCGCCCAACTTCCCAATGCCTCCCAAGTTGCACCGGTTCCACCAATTGCGCCAAACTTCCCAATGCCGCCCAAGTTGCACCGGTCCCACCAATTGCGCCAACTTCCCAAAGACCGCCCAAGTCGCGCCAGCAAGCACGTTCAACTTCCCCACCTTGCGCCTGGTTCCACCAACAGCACTTTCGAGCTTCCCAACTCGCAACAACTTCTCAATGCCGCCTGCCTTCCCGTCTCTCACGACGATGCTAACTTCCCATTGTGCCAGCCTCCCGATTTGCGCAAAATCGCAGTAGGCAAGGATTCCAAATCCTATTTATAAAAAGGTCGACGAGCCTCCTCAATTCTCTTTACAAGTTTGTTGTTGATAGTTTGTCACCATCTTATGCTTACCTCGCAACAAATCTCCTGCTCCGAGCTAAGGTGGGACTTAATGTTGATGGTGGTTTTTAAACGAAGGGTAAAGTCGTAAAACCCCAAATAACCTAATGTCACCAGGTGACACATTTATTAAGACATTTAATGCATGTAGTCGTAATTAATAGGGGGTATTTTATCAAATTAGGGTTACAACGAACGAAACCCTAACTCACCTCCATGCCGATGGCAAATCATGCCAGCCACACCTAGCCCAAGCTAGCCGCGCCATGCCAAATGCGCTCTGCCTTTGCCATAGCTACGCTAATCACACCAAATGCGCCAAAGCATGCCAACCATGCTAGCCGCACCTCCGTGCCGATGGCAAATCATGCCGCCCACACCTAGCCCAAGCTAGCCGCACCTCTCATGCCAATGGCAAATCATGCCGGGGCTACACCAAACGCGCCAAAGCATGCCAACCATGCTAGCCGCACCTCCGTGCCGATGGCAAATCATGCCACCACACCTAGCCCAAGCTAGCCACACCTCTATGCCAATGGCAAAGCATGCCAGCCATACCAAACACGCCGAAGCATGCCAACCATGCTAGCCGCACTCCGTGCCGATGGAAAATCATGCCACCACACCTAGCCCAAGCTAGTCGCACCTCTAATCGTGCCAATGGCAAATCATGCCAGCCACACCAAATGTGCCAAAGCGTGCCAACCATGCTAGCCGCACCTCCGTGCCAATGGCAAATCATGCCAAACCACACTTAGCCCGAGCTAGCCGTGCCATGCCAAATGCACGCCTTGGCCCGCAGCTACACTAATCACGCCACGCCAAGCCAAACACCCTTACAACCGCGCCATGCCAAAGTAGCGCCAACACCTAGGCTTGCAAACCATGCAACCTAGGCCAAATTGGCCACGCATGCCATTGGCACATGCCAACACGCACCGCCGGTAGCTTTTTCTACTGTGGCGCGCCCAAAGTTGGCCACACATGCCAACACGCCGCCGGTAGCTTTTTCTACCAAGGCGCGACCCAAATTGGCCACGCATGCCATTGGCACATGCCAACACGTCGCCGTAGTTTTTTCTACCAAGGCGCGACCCAAATTGGCCACGCATGCCATTGGCACATGCCAACACGCTCGCTGGTAGCTTTTTCTTACTGTGCCACGGCCCTAATGGCCGAACACGCCATTGGCACTTGCCACACACGTCACTAGCGCCTCGGCATTGCCACTTACACTCAACGTACAACCTACCACCAAGGTATTCCGCACATGCCATTGGCACATGCCACACGCGCCACTAGCAGCGCCACTTGCACTCAAGGTGCAACCAACACTCGAGATATCAACACAACCGGGGATGCTTTCTGTGGTTTTGGTTTATGTCACACTTTTGTTGCATACACTACGCTCACATTAAGAAAGCGTGAAAAGGAATAAAGTGGTCAAATAAATGAGGAAATAATGGTGAAAACGTTTTCACCCATAAACACCATGCGGTTACCACCTCCTCCCATTATTTCACCCTTTACTCTCTTCCTTCATGAGGCTGTGGTACGTTTCAATCTCGACTTGTATAAATAGGTCTTACCTATTTCACCATAACAAGACAACAAGGAGAAAAATACAACACTCTTAGAAAAGGCAACTTTGCAAGCTATCCAAAAGCTTTCATCTCTTGCAAGCTTCCTAAGCTTTCACTTTCCGATACAAGTCGAGACACTACTCTCCTGCACTATTCTCGCCTCAACACCTTTCTTTGCTTCCTCCCCAAATCAACCCTTCTCCTCCACTTTGTGACCAAGCAAGTCCGGAACGGCCATTTCTTGGTTTAGTCCGGGCTTGTACAAATTGATCTCTCGAATCTATAAAGTGCTCACGTGAAGCACACATTTGTTTAGGGTTTAAACCAGTTCTCACTCACCTACCGAATTTACCGAAATCGGCGAAACGATTTTCACCTATAAACAAGGGGATACCAAATACACCCATCTTTTTCGTTCGACAACCTGTATAGATGATAGGTGTGATAAACACCTTGATATTTATCTATTGTTTATGCTTTCTTTGCGATGTTTTCTTGTGAATTATGTATTATTACGTTTGTTTTGAGTTTATATGTGTTTTGGAGTCTTTGGAGCAAAAAGAAATCCAGGATTTCTTCTCATCATCTTGAAGACAACGAAAAGATGGCTGATGGCGAAAGAATGAGATCATTCGACGGTGTACGAAGAAGCATGAGCATTTGAAGCGGATCGTAGTTTTAATCATTAACCGAGTTGAATGTCGGGCCGCAGGTTTACGTTAAATAGAAAATATTGTCATTCTCAGGTGGCTCCTATCCAAATCCGTGGTGCCTATATCAGTTTCAATTCCTACACCTACCCTACAATTCAGAGAAACCATTACTCTCAAATCTCAATCAGATTTCTTCTGAGATTCAGAGAGAGTAAAGAGGATGGAGGCTTGAAAAGAGGAAGGGAGACGAGAAACAGATGTGGTTTGTGTTTGAACGATGGAAATTAAGGCTCTGATGTTGGATCAAATAAAGGAGATGATGAACTTGTGTTGTTTAGAAAACAGGGAGAAGAATTAGAAATTAGGGTTTTGAGAACGAGGTTTGTGGAAGAAGATCTCACTGTTGTTCATATCAGTGATGATGGTGAATGGGTTGGATTCTAGAGAAGAAATTGATGGGTTCGATCTTTGAGGGATGAAGATGTTGTTGCTGTTCTTGAGGTGGACTTCGAGATGAAATAGATGATAATGATACTGGTGCCGGTATCGTGATGGTACCATTCAGTTCAGCGGCAGAGATGATTACAGAGTTTACGGTTGATTAAAAGATTACAAAAAGATGGGTTCTGAATTGAGGATGAAATTGAAGTTGGTGGTGTCTGATTAAGGTTCAAGAGAACACAGCAGAACAAGGAAGATGATGGTTCTCTAATGCTTTGTAGTAGGGTTCCTGAGAGTGCAATTAGGGTTGAATTGACAAGACAGGGAAGCAATTGAGTTTGGCTGCAGATTGAAATCAAGAAGAAAATACAGTTAGGATTAGAACACATTTCAGATGTTTACAAGGAGATGGGTTTGTGTTTGGTAGATGGATAAGCTCAAAGCTGGCTTAAGTGATGAAGGAGGCTTGAATGGTCTTGTGCTGAGATGTTTGTACAAGGAAGTACAACTACAGAAGCTGAGCTTGTGTGCCGCTGAGATGGAGGAACTGAGGTCTAGAGCAAGAAATGATGATGATGTTTGTGTTGTTAAGAGAATGGAGATACATTGCAAACGGGGAGCCGAGTTCTGCCTGAGATTGACAAAGTGGTGACTTGATGTTGCTTTGAATGGAAAGAGAAAGAAATGTTTCGGGTGATGTATTGGCTTGAGTCTGTATGCAAGTGACTCAGATGGGCTTGAGGTTTTGAATTGAGGTTTTGTTGGTGGAGTGTTTCAAGGAACTGAAATGAGCACCAGTTGGTTGCGGCTGTAGGTTGCCGTAATGGATTTTGCAGCTGCAGTTAAAATGGAGCAGTGTCTGTGATGTTGTGATTGTGTTTCTCAGATGAAGAATTGCAGGTTGTGTTTGAATGGATGAGTGTTGGAGGTTGCTGGTATAGTGGTTAGGAGAATGGCTTGTTGTTGAGCTGTTGGAAGCTGGGAGTGTGCAGCTGTAAAGTTTTAAGGCATGAGCTAGAGATTCAGGAGAAGTGTTGCAGCTGAAATGGATGTTGGTGAACTGGGAGATGGGTCTTGAGAAACAAAGATTGATGTTTTATGCTTGTCAAGAACAAATTGCAGGGTGTTTTAATTGAATGCCTAAAGTCGTGTGGATTTATGTGTTTACTGTTGATCTCACAAGGAGAGAAGATGAGTAAAATGGTGTAGATGTGTGTTAGGTTGTGTGTATGTGAATTGCATGGCTGCGAAGGTTCAAAAGTAGGTGTTGTTGAGCTTGCAATCTTGATCTCGAGTTGGTGGAGGATCTTGTGATGCAGTAGTACCAAACATGGCTTGCTGCGGACGTTTCGGGGACAGTGTAAAAGAGAGTCGTGGCTGCTGAGAATTGATGCTTAAGAAGATCAGAGCAGTTGTTGCTGCTTTAAATGGATAGCTGACATGACTATGAAGTAATTACAAGAGAGCTGAGTGCTGGTGATGGTTAGCAGTGAACAATCATCATGGATGGAGAGCACTGTTGAAGCACAAAGATTGTGCAACAGAACTTAGGCTAGTGCAGTGGCCAAGGCAAAAACCTTCTTAGCAATTTCCCGCCAGTTCGACCAAGTTTCGACTCATGACATCATTGAGTTGACTCTGCAACTAGACCTGACCCATTTTGACTCGGGTCAGACCTTGACCGA